>OY979453.1:8505664-9078164 GCA_963855545.1 Ethmia dodecea
GGACTCATCACGTCATGTTTAGGTTTCCGAAAAATAAAGTGCTGCCAATTTCGGTGATGCCAGAGGTTTATTCCATTCTTGGGTATACCCACTTTACACCAGTATATTTTCTTTTCATCATGACAACCCCTAAACGTTTAGGCAGCTCATCGCCGGTCCGGGTTGTTGTTACACTTGCTATACCTATCTATACAAAGAAAAAACCAATAAGGTTTTTGTTAGCCTCTTAACAACTTTTAATTTCGCTTTGACCTTTCGGCGTACCCACGTCATTCTAGAACGTTCCCCCTAGGGAAGGGGTCAGTGGGTACGTAATGAACAGACTGGGAGACGTCGCATTTACCTGATTGGTCTATAATCAAATACAGCTTTTACAAGGACATTCATTATTAAGACACGAATATTTTATTAGTTTCACAAGTTAAACTAAAACCCGACTACGGAAAAATGTAGCCGATGTCACATAGACCATAATAATGAATCGATCGACACCTAATTCATCAACTTCGGATAATTAGTTTAGGCGCTACAGTGCAAAATACGTAAAATACAAACATGATAGACAACTAAAAATAAAACCCTTCCTTTTGCGGTACCGTAGTCGGATAAAAAGTTCGAATGCGTGCAAAAGGCGACGATAAGATTATATTACCCACCCTTCTAGTGTAGTGAAGTAAAATGTAGCCTTTGGCACTCCGGAGACAACGAAATGAAGGTTCCGATGAAAACTCTTCAAACAGTTTAGGCTCACACACTTTTATAAACCCAAAACATATTACTCTCCTTCTATTGCAGGTGTATAGACAGTAAGAGGTTATTTGGTAAACAAAATTTCGTTTAAGTATTATTTTTAAGAATATTCACATTGCAGCGATATTAACAATACGATGTATCCGGTGTAGTAGATGATGAAATGAGAATGACTTATATTCATTTAATTAAGTATTAATTTTATTTACAATCTGGCGAACCGCACTCGCTTTGTTTCGTTTTATTTGATATACAAAAACCTTTCTCGTTTATCGCTCTTTCTATTACTTAAAACCGCATCAAAATCCATTGAGTGGTTTAGGAGATGTTAGCGGATATAGAGACAGATGAAAAAGTGACTTTATTTCATACTACATAGAGCAATTTTGATCAAAAAGTGTCATAATTTTTTATCAAAACCAGACCGTCTACATTATTGGTTTGCTTGTTAGTTAAGTTAGTTAGCTAAGTTAGTTAGATCCTTGTTTTTGTCGTCTTTTATTTGTAGTTTTGATTGACGGGCCAGGCTGATGATTTAGGATGATGAGAAATTTTAGGGATTAATCCAGGAAATATAACTTAAATATTCGACGGACGTTCCATTTTACTATCTTGCAGGGTTTATAAAATATATTTTATTTTGGTAGGCCGAAGCAAAACAAGAGCGGGTCACCAGTCCCTACTATCCTACTAATATTATAAACTCAAAAGTTTATGAGGATGTTATTACTCTATCACACAAATACTACTGAGCGGATTTTGAACAAACTTTAGAGTAATATAGCGTACACATCAGAATAGCTAATTATCGCGAAACGCGACGTCTTTTTATTCCCGTTCCCGTGTAAATTTCCTAAAATTCCTTAGTGCTCACTTACACAATTTAAGGAACCTTTGTGCAATATTCCATGCTTCTAGCCACCCTGTTACCTAGCGGTTTCAAATATGGGTTGATAGATCAATCAGTCAGTCAGTCAGTTTTCTTCTTTTCTCTTTCGTCCACAAAGACGTCATACCATAGATTAAAAACGATCGGCCTTTTGCTTAGGTACCGCAGCTCCGTAAAATACAATTACGAGTAAACGTTCTGGAAAATTCGGTCCACAGAATATACTGAGAAACATTTGAATTCAACTAAGCACATAACCCTCCGACGCAGGCGTCTTAAGTGGAAACTTTAGAATACCGCCACAGTTAATCCCCGAGGAAACTTCTGCAAACTACTTACGTGGCCTGTATTTCAAGCGGGACTAAGCTAATTTAGACCTCAAAGTAAATGTTAATGACATTCGTCGAGTGTAAAATTAAAAGCCAACAGCTCTTTCCTTCTCTGCTAGAACTGTCTCTGGTACGTATTAAAATTTTATACCATACTAAGCGGTTCTGCGCGGTTTCACCCGCGTAGATCCCGTTTCCGTGATAATACGTGAATAAAATATAGCTTATGTTACTCAGGCTACTTACTTCTAGCTTTCCATTGGTTAAATAATTTTTCCATTACTGGATATACCCACATTTCACGAGATATATTGGACCCTTAAACGTGATAGGTGGTGAGCCCATCGCCGGACCGGATCTATTTACACATGTCTCAGAATTTATTCTGAGACCTGCGGGTTTCCTCACGATGTTTTCCTTCACCGTCGAGCTAGTTATAAATATGTACGTAAGTTTTCCTACCCCCTCGGGGATAAATAAAGGCGTGAGATTATATATTATAATATTAAATATTTTTTTTAAATTCGTCCAGTAGTATTTGAGTTTATTCGTTACATAAATCTTGATAATATTATTAGTGCACCAAGGAGTTGTCCAGCGGTGTTAAACGCGCGTGGATCCCGTTTTTACTCGTTCTTTTCTGTAAGCACTGAAGTTAATGACAGATGTAGGTAACGTCAGAAGAAACGTACGTCAAAAATAAGCCGATTGCGATTAAGTTTGTCAATACACAATAAACCCCCAGGAATCAATACCAGACGCCTTTTATCGTAGCAAGGTTACAAGTATTTAATCAGGATTACAACCAACTTCCAAGTTCCAGGCAAGCTTAGGTTTGAATTTTTATCGGAGAGATCATTTGTAAATTGTTATACTGGGGTGAATTCCTGTTATCATAAATGAGCTTCTTCAATTCGTGCATAGAAACCGTGTGGGAGTCTTCATGCATAAAGCGAGCTTATTAACAACAGTAGGGGTAGCACGAAGGCGGTAGACACTAGACAGGATGTCGCGCGCTAGTTAAATCTTGTCTTGTTACCGGTTACGCGCTGATGACGTCATTTTCGAGACATAAGTGTCAGTTGAAGGTAGACAAATCTCTTGTCTACCGGCTTCTCCTACTAGGCTACACTGTTCGAATTATCTCAAACCCCAAATAAAGTCAGGTTGATCTCACCGTCTCCCGGCGCGTTGATCGTCCGCCGCAGCCGCTTGTTCTCGTCCTGAAGCCGCGCCACCGCCGTCACCAGATCCGCTGACTCCGTGCGCCATTGCTCCTCGATCGCTTCTATTTCCTACGAAAAAAAAACTTTTTAGTCAAACCCTCCTTTAAAGTCACGCTCGTAGACCAGATGTTCGAGGAGTATGCGATGCTATGGGCATTGTGCATGCAACACCTTGGCATTCCGGTAACATAGACAGAAAACAATCGTTAGCCACGTGGTCGACTACCGTGACTTGGATCGGGTACAGCTTGATACACACAACCGAAAATAGAATATATTGGCGCTTTAAAACCGAGAGGCCCCAAATAAAGGGACAAAGCAAGAAGAGTCAAATGCTAACCTTTTTACGATACCAATCCGGCATCACCAATACAACTTTATGTCCAGTCACATACAAAATTACACTTATACGGCTATATCGTATACCCTACTAAAACAAAAGTGCACTAGAATGTTCAAGTTAGCAAATTTTTTCCACTATTTTTGAGGCGCTGATTGTGTAAAGGTCGTTTAACCAAAGCTGGCACGTGCGTGCACAGTGCTCACACTCATGCAATTTTATAATACAGTATTTTTTAAATAAAATCTGTGAGTTAGTTTGGTATGTAAAAAATTGAACAACAAAACACCACGCTATATTTTGGTAATAGAAGTAGAAACAAAACTATAACAACACAAAAAAGGTGTGCATGCGTTGTATAGCTGACAGCTGTAATTAACCGATCTGTATCTATGTTTATATTAGTAATCAAAGATAACAAGCTATGTTCAAAAGAAATTACACGAACTATTTCAAGATATAATGGGTTTGTCTTTTACATAGTCTAAAGTCCAGCGATAGATAGTATTGTTGCCAAAATTACCAGTTAATTTATCGATGAAATAATATTAAACAGATAATTAAAATTATATCATTCTTAATCTCAAATGTACAGGTTCTCCAAAGATTATTTCCACTGCCAAGCCTGATAAATGACAAATCTGATACATGTACGTACCTACATAGTACATACTACCTATCCATTATAATTTGTTATAGCATCATCAAATGAAAATCTGTAACTCAGGGAGATACCAACCTGGAGCCTTATTGTCTATTTAGAATTGGAATCGCAATCGTCTTAATTTTTACATACGTTGCTTCTTCCGTACATCTGTCAATACTGTCAGTGAAAGAAGATCAAGCACTGATCGCGTAACAAATGTCAAATAAAAAAGATTCCGATTGCAATTATACCTAGACAATAAGGCTACAGAAAAGGTGCAACACAATGAGATCATTTGGTAGAAATAAAAAAAAAACATAAATAACAGTTATTGTTGGCTGTATTGTTTGCTGACAAATATATTGGGCGAGTTATTTTCTATTACCTAGTAGGTACATTATAATGATTGTATGTCACGCAAATGTCACGATAATTAACATAAATACAGAAAACTGGTATCGTGTATCATCATTCGTCACACATTCCTGCAATAGACGGCAATAAGAACTGATAAATATTATATTAAAAAGTATTTTTGTTTGATAAGCTTTTCAGTTCGAATATCACCATCATCATTAAAAGGACCCTATAAATAAATTTGTCAATTTCATCGTCAACCTATAGCAGTCAGGTCATCCAGTCTTTGGCAGATCGTCTCTTTATCTTTTTCCACTGCGCCTATTCAAATCAAACGTGGTCTCCACTCCAGTACGACGGACGGCAGTCGGTTCTTCGGCAGATGGGACCGGTCCACTACCTTCAGCTCGATATTCCTTTGAGCTATGTAGACCCTTAGTCCTTTGTCGGATAACCTCGTTTCGGATCCTTTAGTTTGAGAAACTCTAAGGCCAAGCGCACACCGCTGGAAGCGCGGCGAAGCGCATTTTGGAGACAACAATTTAATAAAAGCCTTAACGACTTGGACATACGGTCAATAATTACATGAAGAAAACGTAGAACAAGGCGCTCCTAAGCACAAAGCGGTGAAGAACCTAACCTAACTCTCCATAGCACGCTGACTGACTGCACCCATATGGTCAGTGTCCACGTTTGCCCGAGTAGTTCATCATAGGTAGGACGCTCTGGTTGAAGACTTTCGTCTTCAAGCTTTGTGGGATGTGCGGCGAGACTTGACGTAGTTTCCCAAACGCTGCCGTATACTCGTATGTATGTACTGTATTCTCCGGCTACCTCCTTTATGAAGTGTTTTAAGAAGAATTTGTCAATTTGTGGTATATGGATAATTATCTAATTACTTTTAGAGAATCGAGAATGGAACAAGAACTGATTGCACCCTTATGATATAATTATTTTGAAGTAACACAATCTATACTAATATTATAAAGCTGAAGAGTTTGTTTGTTTGTTTGTTTGTTTGAACGCGCTAATCTCCGAAACTACTGGTTCGAATTGAATAATTCTTTTTGTGTTGGATAGTCCAGTTATCGAGGAAGGCTATAGGCTATATAACATCACGCTACGACCAATAGTAGCAAAGATATAGTGGTAAATGTGTAAAAAACGGGAGAAATTATTTCATCTTACGGGAACTACGCGGGTGAAACCGCGCAGAACCGCTAGTATTCTCATAAGTTTGCATTAAACTGATTAAAACGAGGTGAAGCCCGCATACGCTGTTTGTTATTGGAGGTGGTTAAATGCTCTAAGGTTTATTATAATCAAAATATCGGTCAAAGTCAATGTTATCAAACTGCATAGGCAGCAGAATCATGTGGCCGAATCATATTAACACAACTCTGTTAATTAAATTGAAGGTTTGGTTTTTAAATGATTTTCAATGATAACCATTTAATCATTTTAAATGCATTAATAGCTAGCTTTCAACAGTGTAAAATTTTCTAGTACCTACCTAATTGATTATGATTAGAGAAGTAAAAAATATTCAAAACCTCCGAAATTTTAAGGAAAGACCAGTACTCTGAAACTAATAGCACATTCACTGTCCACGACCCCATTTTGAGTCGCAAGTTGACTTTTATGACCAGTCCACGCCTACTGTTGGAGTCGTGTTCTTCTTGTGACTTCCATAGCTAATAACTTCGTTGTACTTGTGAGTTAAGATTTCAATTTGTTTTGGACGTGTGGGGAAAAAACTCATTATTTCAGTACCAAAATTTGCACACTGTTTTTCTGAAGTACAAGAAATTATTATAAAAAAACCATTTTTGTTGTTTTATGATCCAAAAACGAATTAATCTAACAACAAACAAGGTTTATGAAATGAAAAATGTTGTTTTAGTGTTTATTTTATTTATACAACATTAAAAAAGTACATTTCTATTTATGACATTTGATGAAAATTATTGAAGCAGTTCAAACAAGGATGTTTACATTTTGGACAAAAATTGTTACTTTAGATGCAGCAATACACGCCGCTTTGGCAGATTTCCCATTTACCTCTCTTTCTCTACGGTGTAGCACCCAAAACACCTTTTCTTTTTCAAAATTTTGTGTCAAGTGTCCATACGACACCATACGAAGTCTTGTCCTTTTACAGTGACAAGTCCACGACTCCAATTGGAGTCGCAACATATTTAGCTTTTTTTTCAGGCAATTTTGAAAATATAAAAAAACATGTTTATTCCATCCAAGTACTTAGCAAAGTTGATATTTTAAATGGAAAAAAAGATGGACTTGGGGTTTTTTTTACAAAGTGTCTATTGGACAGTGAACGTGATAGAAATCATTAAAGTTCATGAACCATACATTGAAATTTAACAATAAAATTGCAGTGTATTAGTCAGTGAGATCCATTAATTATTTCTTTTCTATTTCCATTAAGTTAAATAGATACATATGAAATAATTAATGTATGAACATTAAGAACCCATGAGTCATACCATACAACAAAACGACGAAATCTCGACATCGTCATATATAAATGAACTCTGTAATTCTCAGTGGTATGCTATTACACATATTGCTGTACAGTCTTGTAACTTCTGGTGTTGAATAAAAAGTATATTCTATGAATGAAATGTACGGAAAGAATTTCCCAAGGTCAAAAAATAAACTCATACAAAATAATAAATTAACCAACGCTTATGCAAATCAGCAGTTAGCAATGAACTCTATGTTAAAAACAATGTGCAACAATTATGTTAAACATAATTTTTACTAAGATTTTAAGTTATAGCAATGATCTGCTCTCATTATTTTGTGGCATGACTAACATTCCATTTAAATCAACCTGTAACTTCGAATGTTGTGTGATATTGACCAGTAGCTTCGTAATCCTGATGTTTGCTAATATTATAAGTGGTAAAAATTATGTGTTAGTTTGTATGTTGAAGAGTAATCTCTGGAGCAACTTAAACTACTTTAAAAATTATTTTTCTATTAGAAACCTTTATCCCTATCTAATATGGGATATATCATCACTACATAGTATAAAACAAAGTCGCTTTCTCTGTCCCTATATCCCTATGTCCCTATGTATGCTTAAATCTTTAAAACTACGCAACGGATTTTGATGCGGTTTTTTTTAATAGATAGAGTGCTTCAAGAGGAAGGTTTTAGTATTAGCATTGCACCAGTGCGAAGCCGGGCACTTCGGGCGGGGCGGGTCGCTAGATAAGATAATAAAGCCCATAGAAAGAAGACGAAACCATGGGAACGCCGCTGACGATTTAGCTAGTTATTTTATAAATTAAACAAATGGGACTGGATCATCATGATCATCAAGATGCGTGCCAGGCGTTGCGAAAATCTTAATGACCTCTTGACATTTCGAGTAACAGGGATTTAAGCAAGAGTTGGACGCGACCTTTGACTAGCTATGCAACAGTAGCTAAACAAGTAATACAAATTAAAATGGCACTACAATGCAGTAATTAAAAAAAACATATATCAACATAACATCTTAGCTAATTAATTGAACTTTGAACTTTATAAATTTACTTCCTTGTTGATGTTAAGAGACTATGTTATAGAAAAAAACTATTCTCTAGAAACTTCCACTGCATTATAATAATATTGTATTAGCTGTTGTCCATTACTCCAAAGGAACTATGTGTTTTCCCGGGATAAAGAGTAACCTATGTCTTTCCTCAACATGCCTACTACATTGAGCAAAATTAGTTCACAACTGGTAACTGACAAATCAACATGGCGTTACTTTTGCATTCATAAATATTAGTATTGATTGTATATTAATTAATATAATATCTATAGGCACAAGTAAACATCATCCATCATAAGGCATGTAAGTTAAAAAAAAAGGAATTTATTGCAGGATTTAAAGCGTCATATTTAATCAAATCCTAATAACTTCATTATCTGAAAAACATTGCTTTACCTGGAGGTTACAAAACTTAAAGAAGACTTACTTTTTTTTCAACATAGTAACTTGCTAAATGAACTCAATAATCAAATATTGCTAACATTGAAGTACATTCATAGCACACAGCTAAGTCACGCAAGCATGGACAGGAAACATTGAATCCAATTATTCTATTGAGACTAGGTAGAGTCCATGTTGGTTATTTCAGTTCATAATTGACTGTGTGGTAATATCAGCCCAAACTATTTGCAAGAACATAAGTTTAAGTAATGCTGCGGTGAATACAGATGATCATATTTCATCGCATTCTCTCATTGTTAGCACATATAAGAAGAGCAGCGATAGCCCTGTTGGAAGTGAGGGTACCTTTCAAGAAAAAGGCCCAGGTTCGAGTAGGGGTAGTCCCTAATAATATAATAATGTGTTTCTGAAACTTACATAAATATTTATCACTAGCTGTTCCCTAATATTTCACCCGCATAAGTCCCTTTCCCGGAAAATTAATGTTACTAAAAAAAAAGTTACCTTTACATTGGTAAAATATTTTTTTATCTGTACAGTACTTTCAGAGCTTATTAATTACAAACAAAACACACAAAAAACAAATGTTTCCTCCTTATTAGCTCAATAGTGAAAGAAAACATTGTGAGGAAACCTTCAAATCGAATAATCGCTTCCGTAGCATGTGCTCCTGTGTCCAGTGATGGGCTCACTACCTGTCACATTTACGTGTCCAAAAAGTTCACTGATGAAAAGTAGGTATTTGCCGAGATTGTTTACCTCTGCTGAACCCCTCCGGGGTAAAGGAGTGAGGGTATTTACTTCTTATAGGAAATAATACGATACGAAGTTACATCTGCCAAGTTATCGGAATTTAATCATAGCTGAAGATTGAGATAACTAAATATATTAAATTTGTAAAAACAGCCATTATCACAATGATAACAATTATTACCGCTTTAAAAACCAAATACTGTTATAAATCCCTACATTATATAAAGATAAATGGTTTGAGATTGATTTCAAACGCAACACTTTTGACAGATTATCACACATTAAATTCTTATAGACCAATATATAAGCAAGGACCTGCAAAAATAAAATAGCATTGAAAGAGTCACTTTCAAAGTAATGTCACTATGTATGTATAAATATAGCAGAGGACTCAAATGTTACTATAGTGTACATATTTTTATTGATAAAAAGTGAAAGTCTAATAATACATTTCATAACCACAGTCAGAGTAACCACAGTTACTTTCTAATAAAATTTTTGTAAGTTCTAGCCATAACATAAAAGATAAAATAAGAATAGAATTTTATTATGTGGCCAATAGCTCTAATTTTAAAGAGTAGGTATCATTTTATATTCCCTTAGTCTTAAATTTACAGCTAAATAAAAAAATACAAACTAAGTATTGTGGTATTGTATACCATAGTCCACAAACTTTAGTTCCGTTCCGTCACATTCATCTGTCTGTAGGTATGTCACAGTTGTCTTACTTTCAACAACTATATGAGTATGTGGCTGATGTTTATCATTATTTAGCTATTATAGGTAGCTACTAAGTAGTGTATACCTAGTAAGTGATATTTCATTTTATAATAAACTAGCGACCCGCTCCGGCTTCGCACGGGTGCAATGCTAACACTAAAACCTTCCTCTTGAATCACTTGATCCATTAAAAAAAACCGCATCAAAATCTGTTGCGTAGTTTTAAAGATTTAAGCATACATAGGGACCGAGAAAGCGACTTTGTTTTAGACTATGTAGTGATAGTATCAGAAACTTCTGTTACTAAAAATCTGTATATTTTCCTATTTGCAACAATCTACAAACTCACCAAGGAAATGATAACAGCTAAAAATCTGAATATTTTCCTATTTGCAACAATCTACAAACTCACTAAGGAAATGATAACAGTCTAATTATCATTCGGACGTGAACAGTGACTGAATCACAGCTATGATTTCAATGTCGCGCAATAAGATCGGCGGCGCACTCCACTTTTGCAACACTGCCCACTGCCTGCACCCGCCGTGTCGAAACTACTGCCGTTTCGTGTAACAGACAGTGCAGTACATATAATTCCAGCGATTTACCTAACAATGACCTCTACCTACCTTTTCGAAGCGTTGTCTATATTCAGCCTTTTCAATCTTGTCATTTTCCAACTGTGATATCTTCGCCGTCAGCTCCTGTAATGCCTGGTTCTCCTTCTCATTTCGCACTGCTAGGTTCTCCAACAACTCTAGGGAGTTGATCACTTTCGGGAGAAGCGCTGTGACAGCATCAGGGCCGTATTTCTCGATAATAATTTCACATTCCTTCCCAATGTCCGATGCCAGGTCATAGACATCGACGACGGTCACTTCGTCGTCGTAATCCGGCATTTTTGTCGAGTAGCGCCTTGGGTACGGCATGAATAACACCTTGTTTTCACTTCACCGCACTACATAAAGGTAAACGTCGGAACGTTACAGAAAATTATGCACCTTTCGCAAGTGCGCCATTATTACTGACTGACAGACAAAAAGCAATAAAATGTCAAACTGAAGTAGGGATGGCAATAAAATAATATAAAACGATAGCGGAATATTACCGTTTTTCATGGATATTTACGTTATTTCTAAAAACGGTAATTTAAATAACAGATAACGCTTCTCTGTAGCTATGATCGAAAATCAAATAATAAATTCCTAAGTAAATCTTGTAATATATAATAATGCGTAAATAAAACAAAATTACAATAAAAAGTATTAGGTACAAAATATTATATTAACTACGAATAACGTTTTTCAATTTGGTTACTTTAGATGCAAGCACAGAACTAGTATATCACAGATATCTTTATCTAGTCGGAGACAGATAGGACACTCTTCCGTTTAAGCAATAGTTCCTAAAAGTTCACCGAGCGCTAGTGTCGCATAGTGTTGTGAAAGTACCCCTTTCAATTGTAATCGATATCGACATGGCTAGTGATGTGCTTTTAAAAAAGATCGATATAGGGCCACTATTAAGTTTTATTTTTCAAAAAGCAATAAAAAACAATTCGAAGTTATTTCTTTTTATTTATGTATGTAATCATTATGGGAGGCCGATGATGATGATGAAATTGTTTATAATGTTATACCAATTATGATTGAGCATTCTTAATATCAATTTCATACAAAACTTATTAATTTCTTTTTTATGAATGGTGCAGCCCAACCAGTAAATAAGTTTATTAATTTGATAATATTATTTAAAGTATGGACCAAAAAAGTTACTACTCTGTACATCATTAAAAAGTTTTTGGTAAAGATAAGCTAAGTTGCTGTTCTTTAATCTCAAAGTTTTCTATTACATTTGTAATATTTGGATGTTCTTTTGCAATTATTGCACTTAAATTTTGGGGACATAGAAATTTACTAATGGGTCTTCATTTGGATTTCTTTGAAAAATGTACACAATATTATGCTCCTTGAACAGCAACTTTCCTATCCTTTCAAAGCTTTCTATTGTCGTGATCGATCCTTCTAACGAAGGAACACGCCCATAATGTGTTTTATTATTTTTTATAGTTTACTGGTTGAGTCTACAAATGAAACATTTTTCATAATGTCCTTTGCTTCATGCCAAAAACTGAAATGCTCAGATTCGGGTTGAATAGAGCCGTGAAGCTTTCCTTGTTTTGTTGTTGTTTTTTAGCCATTGACACAGTTTATCTATAAATTCTACTGCTTCCCCTGTTGTTTCCATGGTTTCGTTGACGGGCTCTCCTTCGAAAGTTTTTCTGTAAGCATACAACTTTATTATAGAAAATAAAAGATCACTACTTAGTAGACCAGCATGCATGGGATTAACCAACTCGACGGTAAGGCTATTAATCATAATTATTATTGTAAACCATATTTACTAGTAAGACATGAGATTAAAAAGAGTTTGAGTTTCTTGCTGGTTCTTCTCGGGGTACTGCATTTGGAACCAGCAATCCGTCGGTGGACATGGGCTGTTGTTTAAATTTAGCCAATCTTCATGGACGAGCTTAGAGTGCCTTGTTATTAGACTATTGACCTTTCTTAGTGTACTTTTTGTATGTTTAGAAAATAAATTATATTTGATATAAAAAAAAATGATTTTAGAAGCAGAATATAAACAATGATACATACTTACCATCTTTCACAGTGAATTCATTGACCTCCGTTTCAGATTTTAATTAAATAGGTGTGTTCACTTGAAAAAAATCCATCTGGAAATGGAAAATATACATATTTAAATAAAAAATAAACACTAATACAATTTGATCAGATTGGTCAGAAAATCTTAATATTCAAAAGCTTACCAGAAGTACTCAGTGGGATGCCATGCATTATTTTCGCTTCAGTGAGGGATTTTATTTGGTCTGAGGGGATACAAAACACCCTGAATGCGATCACCCTTTCCGTCAAATTAGTATTTAGCAGTGTTTTTGACACACAGGTTTTTTCTGTAATTGGTCTTTTGACAACCCACTTAACTCTTCATTGTGAGTATTTGTGAGGAATTAGAAAAGATAACCATAGTTCCCGTAAATCATCGTTTCTCGGAATATTATACAAGCGATGACGACACTCACACAACACTTTATAGTTTGTTTGTCAACTTTGCATGTTTACTGATTACTTTTTAACTCAAGCTTGAAAGCGAGGAATACACAAAGTAATCAAACTATAACGAAAATTAAGTAAAACAAATTAAAATCCAAGAAACGACAGAAAAACAGCCGGCCGGCACAATGACAGACAGTGTGACCAATATGACAAGTAAAATAAAAGTGTGACGTTTTGCAAGATGGTGGATACTTACTACCATACTAGAAATAAAAATTAAATGCGATTGCAGCGCTTGGTGAACCAATCGGTACTAACAAGTGTCAAGAGTGTCACAGGCCTGCTAGTATATTGATGTACGGAGTGAAAGAGAACATATTATGTTTAGTTTAGCTCTTTGGATTTGGATACATACTCAAATACTCAATGAATGATAATTTTTTTAACGTGTTTTACACAACATCTATCTCCATCTAATGAACATTGTATTCTGTCGACTTTAGAACTAGACACCATTTCAAACGAGTGACTGTCCTAATTAGAATACCTTATTTGCAAACAAAGAATTTGTGAAAACTGAAGCATAAAAGTATCGTACATGTATTCGAACATATTTTTCACTTTTCCGCCGCTTTTCAAATGTCATTAAAACCCCGCCAATTTTAAATTATTTTAATTTTTAATTGATTATCAGACTTGCATCAGCTTTCCCGGTACCTACGCAGATGTTTCTAAATAATTTCGCAATACACCTAATGGAAAGTGATTAAATAATAAACAACTATATTCAGTCTCTCAGTGTCATGTAATTCTGTGTAAGGTACCTAGTTGTACATTTCGCTTTTGTTAGGAAAAACCATTTATAACCAGATACTTAGTTATTACTACGTGGGAAGTCGTAACATCTACCTACATACGTATGTACTTGTAATTAGGTAGTTCACGGTCAACATAGCGGTATGAGATAAAGGGATATTGCAGCTTATACATGTTACTGTTTTCAAGAGCGTTGTTAAAATATCGATTATTAGTAGTCGCCACGCGCGAAGCAACAGTTGGAAGGAATCAACAGGCGGGAACGCGCGGCGCGACTTTCCCGCCATTTGTAAATAAATATATTTTTATAAATCATCTGTACGCAATGAATATTCATAGTAAAGCCAATAAGTACGTGTGTCCTAACGATCGTCAGCTATCTTTACGTGCAAAGTGAGTATTTTGTGGTGTTCTCAACTCTCTAAACTTTTCTATACTCTTCATTAGTTTTGTTTACGTTATGATTTATAAAACTTTCGTTCCTTTTGATCATAAATCTGAAATACTCTTTTATGAAATACATATAGTAAATATCTCACAATTCGATCTACGTTACGATACCTAATTTACAAATATTGGGTCAATTATAAACATTGTGTGACCTGTTGTGAATAAGTACCTACCTACTGTTATATTTTAGTATTTATTACTTACCTACTTTAAAAAGAACATATTGTTGCATCTACTTACTATCATCGTATGCTGTAACATTATAAAAATAAAGGGTAAAGCAAAGACCGATCCTCCGTCTTTTTTTTTAAATAAAATCGTTTCTAAAATTGAGTATGTACTTAAATACATATATTATTACTTTAAGTAAGTATATAGAAAAAGTTTACATGAGGATTTCATGTTTCAAGTTCTAACAAGTATACAGTAGATAATATTTAGTAATTTTATTCATTAATTTCTGCAGTGTAAAAATCATTAATTGATTAATGTTTACGCGGCATCTGTAATGTAATATGTAGGTACTGTAATAATTATCTAATAAATAAATAACATACCTATTAAATTCGATATCAATATTAGGTACTTGTCTATACTTTTAATATGTTGTAAATATGCTCACTTAGTATTATCTAGGTAGGTACATATTATTATGTCAGTAGGTCCTAAAAAAGAAAGCTGAAATTAAAAAACTATACCTTATTCTAAAAATATCGCAAGGTTAATGGTTTATTCAGCCTGTAGCGTCCTTGCTTTGTCGTTGTATGTGCGTCGCGTCGTTACTATCTCCCTGACATCCGCTTCCTGCTGGAAACTACTTATTATTACATGTAGTTCAACCAAAGTAATTAATTACTGTACTGAGAGCTTAGGTATTAGAAGATAATATATCACATAACATTTGTAAATATTCTGAGTCTAAGGGGAACGTGCACTGTACGTAAGTATTTTTTTTAATACATTTATATAAGAATCTATTTTAGCTAAGACTTTCATGTAGGTTTACATTACATTCACCTCTTACAGCAACTGTAATAATTTTACACTCTGAATATTTGATATACCTGCAGTAGGTACCTACTTACTTAGTAAAAAAAAAACTTATATGAAGTTCTTATTACAAAATGCTTACCGTCTTGAAGTTGAATCAATCAATTTATGTTACTTAGTCTTGTTTAACTGTAAATACCAAAAAAATCTAAATATATGATAAAAATAGGTACACCTTTCTCCAAACCAACCCTACCACAAGTATCCTACTAATATTATTAACGCGAAAGTTTGTATGTATGGATGTTTGTTCCTCTTTCACGCAAAAACTACAGAACGGATTTTGATGAAACTTTATAGTTAGATAGCTTATACATCAGAATAACACATACCTAGGTTATATTTTATCCCCGTATTCCCACGGGAACGGAAACTACGCGGGTGAAACCGAAAGGCGCTGCTAGTTTGTAATATTTATAAGTGCCCTAGCAGTTGCTTGCAACTCCGTCCGAGTAATTTTTACGTTATCGCGTCTCCTAGGAGCTGTTTTTCAGCAATGATAATTAGCATAATATGTCCTTCTCCAAAGTCCAAATACCAAATTTGATCAAGATCGGTTCACCGGACGTAACAAACAAACTCACTATCGCATTTATAACATTATCTTACAAATGTTACAATCCAATGATCTCGAGCAAACGCTATAATACCCGAAATACCTATAATGGTAATATATTTCGGAAACATTTAGGTAGATATTAGAAACATCTTTCAGATACCATTTTCTCGTATAAAAAGGTTGAAACGAAATCCGAGGCGATGGTAACACGTAACAAAATTATAGGATGCTCATTCAGTCTTTCATTTTCTTTCGCGTCATGTCTTGGGAACAAATCGAGCTCAATAGCTCAAGAAAAAGATCGATGTCCTTGGCTCTGAATGACGCCGGATGTTCTTTCATTACCTTTATTGTTCACTGAATAGGTACCTACTGATAGATTTTGTTCAGGTGAAAGCTGTTGGAAGAAAAAGTTGATTTTAAATTAAAATCGTAGCTCTAAAGCTTTTACACGGCGGGGTGGGGGGGAAATTAACATCCTCGCGTAGACTAAGTTTAGGTCTTGACCTCTCCCTCCCTTATACGACTAGCGAACCGCACTCGCTTCGCTTCGGTTTCACCCGCGTAATTCCCGTTCCCGTGGGAATACGGGGATAAAATATATCTAATGTTACTCAGGGATATTATACCTTTCCATTAATGAAAGACTTTTTAAAAAAGGTCCAGTAGTTTTTGAGTTTATTCGTAACAAAGATACAAACACACAAAAATACAAATCTTTCCTCTTTATAATATTAGTATATACTACTACTACTATACATATAAACCTTCCTCTTGAATCACTCTATCTATTAAAAAAAACCGCATCACAATCCGTTGCGTAGTAGAAAAATTTAAGCATACATAGAGACATACAGACAGCGGGAAGCGACTTTGTCTTATACGCCAATGAGTAAACGCAGCCCTGTAATGATCGTTAGGCAGCCATATCATATCACATTAAAAGAAAAATATTTTCCTTATTAAAAAGGTAAATTCTCTCATTAAATGGGAGAAAAATTTGAGACATAATATTAGGTAGGTACCTACCTTCCTTTACCTTGAATAATAATAGGTAATTAGCTATTTAAAAATATAACAATTTTTTATATTTTGTGAATTTCTATAAAACCTTAACGGAAGCAATATTAATTAATAAAATAAAACAAAGAGTGTTTTTAGTAGTTTGTACTGATTATTACCTACAATTTAGTTTCGTTTCCTACGTACGACCACGTACGACGCAGACATTTTTGTACGATATAGGTAGTATAAGTAGGTACCTACCGTGACTTAGTACTACAGACTACAGCTGCACGGTTTTTGTTTTTCATTTAATTTCAAGTCTTACATTTTTGTAGTATTCCGTCTATGTATTGTCCGGACAGTTTTATGAAAGGTACCTATTATGCGAAATCCCAAGAGAACGAGAAGACGGGTTCTGCGCTGGTAACGCCGGTGGGCGCCTGCTTGTAAATAATGATAATAAATTGTGGGACTCAATCTACACACGGTTATGTGCCAACCCCTACGGGAAAGAGGCGAGATTATATGTATGTATGTAGTCCCAAACTAGGCAGAGTTTGGACTGTGAATAATAAACGACGATAATAAACATATTTCAATTAATATTAAAACCCAGACACGAGCCAACAGATATCTTTAGGCACACAAATGTTAGCCAGGAGTGGCAATCGAACCCGCGACCGGCAGCTCAGAGGGTGTCATCACCATTAGGTACAGTTTCCATAACAATTTATAACTCCACGGCCAAACAAAGTCTGACTCAGAAAGTCACACTGAGCGGGTAATGTTATAACCAGTAAAAGAACTTACTGGTAATGGTTGTTCTTGTAGGTACTATCACTATGCGAGTGGAACCGTGGGCGGTCTCTAGTTACCCATAATAGTGATTGTAGTATTGATTGCGAGGGATATCTAGCCGAGGGTAGATAACGGTGCAACTACATCACACAATGGTAATCACTGATAATCTATGTTGTGATGAGTTTGTGCAACAAGGCAATTTGACAATCGTTTTCTTATCGAGCAAAACTCGTTTTCTTAACGTTATAGGTACGTGGTTATACTGTGGGACACTGAGTGGATATCAAAGACTTGACACATTTAAATAAAGACGCGCCGACAATCGGTGACGTAAATTACGTCAGATGCTTCACTCCTAAAATTGGAAAATGTCTTCTTATAGAATATTCTTGTTCATCAGACTTCGCACAGGATGGAGCGCAGCACGCAGTGAGCCTCCTCTATCTGCAAGTGAGAGGGAAGCAATAGCGGCAGTCGTCAAACGAGCAGAGAAGGTTGATGAAGTTGAAGCCAAAAGAGTTGGAAGACTGGTTGCTAGGCTGGAAGGTAATTTAGCCTGTATCTCTCTCTCTCTCTCTCTCTCTCTCTCTTTGTGTGTATTTGTGTTGGAGTTATAAAAAGTTGATTGAAATAAATGGCCGCGGTCAGACCGGCGGGCGTACCTATTCACGGAGATTCGATATTCGACTCGGAATCGGAAAATCTGTCGAATCCTTATGTCAAATATGACATCTGTCAATAGCCCATCTCGAAATCTTTCGACAGATGGTGGTGGACCACTATGGTAGTGCTACCATATCTGTAGGGAATCCAATCCCGCAAAAGCGGGATCCCGCATTTGCGGGATCCCGCACCTTTTTTGCGGGATCAAGAATGCGGGATTACTCGTGCGGGATCCCGCACGTTTGCGGGATTGAGAAAAAGAGCTCAGACGACGTTTTGATTACTTTTAAGACTTAGTACAGCCTCATTAATAAGCGATTTAACAATTTTCCCATGGAGCTCGTGTGTGACTTGACATTTGAAAGGTAAACACTTTTTGGAAAAAAATATAAACTGTTTTTTCATGCCTCTATCTATAACTAATAAATATGTTCAATTGTCAATACAAATCTAAAAGATAAAAGGTTTAAAATTGTAATAAGTGTATCGTTTCGTAAAAGTAGCTGATTATTTTTATCCTTAAAGCATAATTATAATTAATAATTGATTTCAATTGTTGATTAGTAATTAATAATAACTATACTTATTAATAATAATGATAATAAAAATAAAAGGCGGGAGCATATGTATGTAGGTAGGGAATCCAATCCCGCATCAAAATCGCTATCCCGCAGGCCTGCGGGATTAAGGTTACCAATCCGGGATTTGCGGGATTGAGACTTTTCCAAATATTCTTTTATTTGAGTCATTATTTAAAAATAATTGAAATAAAGACAGGTAAATTTTAATTTTTAATGTAATTATTATTAGGTAATAGGTACTTAGAGTTATTACTAATTACTAAACAACAATTGAATTTTATAAAGCTTCAAAGGTAAAAATACCTATCAGTTTCTTTTAAGAAACGTTATACTTATTACAAGTTTCAACCTTTTGTCTTTTAGATTTCTATTGACAATATAAAATATTTTTTAGTTTTAGAGGCATGAAAAACAGTTTTTATTAATAATACTTTCGAAGAAATTGTTTAATGATAATGTATTTCCGTGCCGAGGGGGAATCCCAGAATCCCTAGTCATAGCTCTAGTATTTCAACTAACAATTCGTCAAGCATAGCACGGTTCTAATGCGCACCGTAACAATTAAAAATCAATTGTGTCTATGATTCTTGGTTTGAGAGGTTAACGTTCCGTTCCGAAACAAGATTCACACAACATGAAATTAAAATATATATATTTTTGAAAATTAAAAACTATTTTTTTTTCATTCAAATGCTAAAGTAACGCACGAGCCCCATGAGAAAGTTTCTAAAACACTTATTAATGAGGCTGTACTGGGTCTTAACACTGATCAGAACGTCGTCTGAGCTCATTTATTTTATTTTCAATCGCGCAAACGTGCGGGATACCGATCCCGCACAAGTAATCCCGAATTTTAGATGCTGCAAAAGAGGTGCGGGACCCCGCAAATGTGAAAACAAAATAATATTTAGAAAAATCTCAATCCCGCAAATCCCGCGGGATCCGCGGGATTGATGACCTCAATCCCGCAGGCTTGCGGGATCGCGATTTTGATGCGGGATTGGATTCCCTAGACTGCTAGACATGCCATAGAGTCAATTCTGGGGCCTGCTAAACCAGCAGTCCGCGATGTTCTCCTTCACCGTAATCACCGTTAAAAGAAAGCTTATCTAAAACATATTGCTACGTCCTCACCAGGAATTGAACCCGACCCTCATACATCTGCAACGGATAGCTCGCTGGATGTGAGCCCGACTCTGATGCATGAGGCTACTTGTAGCTCTTCATTACTGAGACCTGAGCTCTATGGGACTACACATATGAGTTCGTTAACTGTTAGTAGGTAGGTAGGTATACGAATAGTCGAGTACACGTAGATGTAGACAATAGGTACGTAGGGTATTTACGAAATAAGTAGACACTGGCAGGCAGAAATTAATTTAGTGAAAGGATAAAAGAAAAGAGGAACAGTCGAGGCTGGTCGATAAAAATCACTACCCTGTTTTCAGTACCCTGCCTATTTAGTTTGATGTCGGCCAATCTATCTTGCTTTGATAGGTTTCTTTAATTACAGATCACAAGAATCTAAAGTAAATAAATTACCTCCACAAGAGAAACAATTTGAGTTCATTTTAATTTCTTATTCTTTATTGTTCCAAAATTAATTACTGTTGTAAGTAATATGGTTTTCTATCCCATAAATTTGTCGTAAAGGTAAATATCTATAACTAGCGGATGCCCAGCGGCGTTGCTCGCGCGGATCCAGTTTATTCCCGTACCCGCAGGAATTTTAGAAAATGTCTTCATAATGGTTGCCTACGACATAAAAACCACCTACTTAAGTTTCTAGGTGTTATTGTTTTAGAGTGGGAGGCATTTCTCTTTGTAACCTAGCCAATTGCCATTGTACAATCTAATCGAATGTTCTTTTAGTTTGACATGTATAGGATTGACATAAGCACTTGCCAACGAGCGCTAACGCTAATGTCAATCCCATACTATAGTCAATCTAAAAAAACATTCGATTAGATTGTGCAATGCCACTTGGCTAGGGGGGCTGTTTTTTAGACAAAAGACACCTACGTACCATATGTCAAACAGAGGGTGTCCAGCGGCGTTGCCCGCGCGCATCCACTTAATACTCCCGTTCCCGTGGGAATTTCCGAAAATCGCTTCATAATGGTTGCCTACGACATAAAAAAACACCTACACACCATATTTCAAGTTTCTAGGTGTTATTGTTTTATAGTAGGACGCATTTCTCTTTATAACCAGTTTTTTTAATTTTCTCGTGGGAATGATAGGTACTTTATATTGCGTTTCCCGCAGATGTTACCAGGCTACATCGATAACTATCTACACTACAGCTAAATTTTCAAAAAATATTTCATGTAGGTACAGACATGGTTCCGTTAAAGTTTTATTGTATGTATAGATATTAATACTCTATTATGACTCGAGATCTACGTCAGGTTTATGGCCCATAGGGTTTACGATCATGGCGAGAGTTTATTATGCTTTCATAGAATAACTTTGACCTTTGATGTCTGGTACTATCCTTTACGTATCATGTGTTGACATTTACAGGCGACGTTATCTAACCCTCGACTTCTCTCTCCTCGAGTAGAAAAAGAGAAAATCTTTTATTTATTTATTTATTTATTTAACTGATAGAAAGCCATACCTACTGATCTATAGTGTCATAGGTATTTTATTGGCATTTTCGACTGTGCAAAACAGAATTAGGTACGAGAAAGCGGTCGCGATCCGGGACGTGTCTTTTTGCGATTCACGCTGTACGCCTGGTTTCTGTGCACAGATTGCAACAAACTCGAGAATTACGACAATACCTTAGTACAGAAAGAGAACTCTGTAAAATGAATTGCAAATTCAAACCTACTCAGAACTACTACCTGCCTACTTCACAATACCTTGCACGACACGCGTATAACCTTTGTTACCTATATCAACTTACTGAGAATAATCATGAGTAAGGGAGGTCGTAACGAATCAATATGCACCTTAAGTTCACGACGCGAGAACTTGTATTTGATCGCGACCGCTATCCCGCTTTTCCCGCATCTGTTGACTTGGCCTTTCAACAACAGCAAAAAAATCTTGGATAGCAATTAATAACCTTTTTCTTTTTAAATCTCAGAATCGACAACGCTGTTCGGCACACTTCGATAACACTTATAGATAAATAAATAAAAAAATAAATTGTGGGACACAATTCACACATGGTTATTTAGTCCCAAACTAGGCAGAACCTGTGCTATGGGGTACTAAACAACTGATAAACATACTTAAATAAATATTAAACGACCAGACACGAAGCCAACAGACATGTTCATGCACACAAATGTTGGCCCCGAGCGGGGATCGAACCCGCGACCTCCGACTCAGACGGCAGGGTCACTACCGAATGAGCCAACAGGCCCATATATATATTCCTGGAAACTCCAGCGAGAGTGGTAACTGTTTTAAATTCAGTAAAAACACATTTAGAAATTGATTGGGAAGTTACAATCCCCATTGAAAGAAATTCAGGTCTGTGTAACAATCACAAATTGAAATTATTTTTACGTGATCGCTGAAATTTGACAGGCAACGATTTCAATTACGATGAAAAATCACACTTGCTACTGGAAATGGAATTTAAAAATTGAAGTGAGTTTACATGATTTGCGTATTATACGCCGTGTATGTCTTTATGCCAGGCATGCGTCGATCGGCGCAAGGGCCGGCTCCTCGCACGTGCCTGCTATGCGGTGAGACAGCGCGGTTGCTAGCACCGCTGAGGACCTGCGCCATCTGCCGGCACTCCGCTTGCCCCAAGTGCGTCATCGACACTCCCCCCTACCGGTAACCAAAATAATCATTAATCATTTTTAATTAACTTCGTCACGTCATATACGGAAGACACATCATCAGTCATCACTTGCCCAAAGATATACAGGACCAAAATTACTAGGGCATGAACCAATGTAAATTCTGTTCAACACATATAGATGATATAGTAGGTACTACCATTCACCCGCGTAGTTCCCGTTCCCGTAGGAATACGGGAATAAAATATAGCCTATGCTACTCAGTGTTAATGTAGCTTTCCGTTGGTGAAAGAAAGAATGCAGGTAGCCATCTGGTCTGAGCCGCAATTTAAGGGGCCAAAATTATGCATTATATTTTGCATTCATTAATAGGTACCTACATTTAATAAAAGTGCAAATCGATTTTATAGACTTTTATCAGGTCCACCATATTTATTTTGTGTCTGGGACAATGTCAAGGTTTTCACTTCGGAAAAATCATAGATCCTATACTCAAAAGGGCTTGTTTTGTTAGCTAAAGTATTAGTTTTTATTATTCAAATAAGAGAAGTAATTAAATGATCGCTATTTTCAACACTACCATTTTGACATCACTGTCAAGCAAGGCCTTATTTATCCCATACAGGTAGTGCCGGATTTATACATTTCATAAGTACCTACCTACTTATAGCCTATAAGTTATAGGCCTCTTCCATTACGGAGGATAAGCGATACATCCAGTATGTATCGCTTATCCTCCGTAATGTATTCGTTAAGGACTTTATCAAGAAACAAACAATATTACCGAAGAGGTTGCAAATACTTAAAAAACTTTTTCTTTAAACGTCTTTGAATATTACGTAATTACGAGTAGGTATGTAGGTAAGTTAGGTATACTTAGTCATAAAATAAAAGACTAATAAGAAAAAAACAACATTTATGCCGATCATGTGATTTTTGTGTGGGTCCATGGATGGTTTAGACTTTAGACTCACAATTGGACTAGATTATAGGTAGCGATGTTGTCTGTGTCGGGGCATTAAATAAATACATATATATATTTATACACCATTTTCGGTGGTAGTTTGCATGATAAATGTACATTATATATTTTTGTTTGTTTTATCATTCTCTTACTTTAGAAATTACATTTCACCGCTTTCATAGATACCCCACACGTAGGTTTATTAAAAAAACAGGTTTTGATCTTCAGTTCTAAGTATGGGAACACAAACAAGTGGCTGTAGACATTCGGACCGACAGACAGACATGAAAAATACATAAGGGTTCCACTTTTTGCCATTTGGCTACAGAACCCCAAAAAGGTTATTCTTAATTTGATTATGTACTTCGTAAATATATCGCAAATAATAATCAATACGAGCTCTGAACATCGCGTAGCGTGGGATATATTATGACGTCTTATGGAAGTTAATACACTTCAAGCACCTCATAAAAAATTATTAGTTGCATGTACTCAAGACACCTAGGAAATTTAATCAATGACAGACAAATCTACACTGCGACGTTTCAGCCAATCCAGAAACTGTGATTATTGCTATCACACGACGGAAGTTAATAAGAAATTACTTTTTCATCTCTCTGGGCGGGACGGAAGCGGCAACTTTCGGTCCGCTGCGCTAAACGAAGTTGTGTGAAGAAGTGAAGTGAAAAAAAGTACTTATACCTACCTACACACCGCGGGAAGTAATAAGTACCTAGATCACATGTTTGTAGACCTCGGCTTCGCCTCGGTCGATAATTACATGTGATCTAATAAATTTCTTATTTTACTTCCCTGATATGTAATGTACTATTTTCAGGGTTTTTGGAATAAAATATTCATTATTTTCAACAAAATTTTTATATAACATTTTATGCGGGTGACCATAATTTGTGTTTTTTTTTCACACCAAAGTAGTCATACACCAAAAGTAATATTAATTCCATAAACTGCTGAGTAATTCTAATTGGTTTAGGTACCATTACTGCAGATTAAGCGAAGTTTAACGATCTAGATAGCATTTGCATGTTGATACTGTGAACGGAGCGGAATAATCTTTAGTAAGCTTTAGCAAGGTTCATATTTAATGGAGTTCAACGTACTGAGTAGGTTATCACATTATTTAGTTTAGATTTATCCGAGGTCCCTATGGGTACAGCTTTGTAGGTACTCTTTAAGGTTATCGCACACATGTCAACTCTGAAACGGATCATCGGATCATTTTGATCCGCATCTTAACGGAATCTCTTCTTTGCATACCATTAAAAATCATCTCAGGTCCATGCTGTTAATAAACTAACGTCGTTTAAAGTTATGGGTCCGACATCGCTGCTTGTATTTTATACTCTCTACTTTTATAAAATTATTTTAAAGAACCTCTAGGTCTGTTGATACCTAACTCATTTTTAATATGTTTATATACGACTGTATGAGCTCTAAATAAAATAAAATCTCTCGCCTTGGGACAAGTAAGATAGGCAAGGTGGTGACGACCCTTTTCCGAGTTGATAGTGGGCGTCAAACTTTAAGTGTTCATCATTGTTTGGGTGTTGCAGTTTGCAGTTGTTGACAGCTTCAAATCACTTACATTTTAGCCGGCATACATCGCCGTTTATCTAATGTAATAGTTAGGTATACTAAGTACATAAAAATTATACTGTTTATCCAATAATTCTTTCTTTCTTATACCACGGCACGGTCTTCCAATATCCAACTCCCTTTTTGTATAGTTAAAAATCTACTTGACATTATAGTAATAATTCAGACAAAGGAAAATATCCGTACGAAATAGAATATTATATTATTATATACTTACTAGTATTGCAATCATCATCATCATCATTTTCTTGCCCTTTTCCCATTATATATTTTTATAATAAGTAGGTACATACATTAAGTAGATACCTAAATAAAAATATCCTAAGTTATTTTTACAATAATATTGAATCGTCATCGGAATTCAGCTCGATAGGATAATCAAAATTGAGTTAAAATTCGATTACAAAGACTTCAGGAGCGAAATAAAATCGTTCAATAACTGATTCGACGTAGAAATAAATGACTCTCGAGCTCTAAGCCCTTCAGCAAATCAACATAAAACATTACTCAAATAATACTTCGCGATCTCAATGATTCCATGAATATTTATGAATTTCTAAGTCTGAACGTAGTTAGGTATATTTGACTTGGAAAATGTTACTCATCAATTCCACTTTCCGCCCAGAAATAAGGTCGTTCGTTGGTCGTTAAGAGAAAAAAAATCATTTTTAATAATTTCACAAGCTCTAGAGATTAAGCCTTTTTGGTAAAAATTGCTCTTGGTATAGACTAATAGGTCAGTGAACCACTAAACGGGCAGATTTATTTTGTACTTATGAATTAAACTCAAACCTCGTTTCTGATTGGACAAGTATGTTGAGGAAATTTACGCTAAATAGAAAATAATAAAAGTTAGCTATAGATATGCTATAGATACATAATATTCATAGTTTTGATAAAGTTGCAATTAGCCGTTAATATTGGGTCTGGCACGCAACATCGAATGACATATACACACAATGCTTCGGACGGAAGATAGATAAACTGTTGCGACAACAATTTACAGACAACTGTAGCAACAAAGAAATAGTACTTACCTACCTATACCTTCCTATCGTTCATAACATGGATTTATATGATTTATCCTTTACTTCAAGATGTTGTCCGATAAAGATAGAATAATATAAACCAACGAGAGTAGGTCTCCGCTTCGTTCCAGAGAGCAGTATATGTGCAACCTGTGTGCGGAGACCAGGGAAATGTGGAAGAAGTCTGGCGCCTGGTTCTTCAAGTCGCTGCCAAAATACACACTGCCAGACAGACGTGCGGGCGGCCGGTATAACGACACGGAGCTGGCTAAGTCCCTTCAGGTAACACTGGTGGCCAATCTGCTTTACACCGACTAAACTTATTTTCCTTTAGGCGGAGTACGTCATTTTCTTTACCAGTCACTTTCTGGTTAGGTCACGTTCTGAAGACGCCACTTTCTGTGGACGTTACGTTCTAAGGAGGCCACTTTCTTAGATTGCCACTTTCTGACTTTGTCACTTTCTGATTTCGTCACTTTTAGGTACCTACAAAAAGTTTATTTTATTTCTCTTAAGGCTGCGTCAACCTTTTATGGTGTTTATAAAAAGTTTCTAAGACATTTGGAATTGCACATAATTATTTGGAACAGAAATACCAAATACTAAGTACAAATACCTTTATTCTGTCAACTCGAAAACGTATTGATTTTTTTGGCAACCTAACCACTGACGTGCCACTAATCCGCCCGCTGTAGTGCGACGTATGCTTATGATGAATAAATAAAAACTGTTATAAATTGGAAAATTGTGGGTTTATATTTTCTATGCATACAATCTTCTATAAGCTTATTTTTTAACTTATATTCAAATTCACAAACAAAAGAATTAAAGCACTCTACAGCAGCAAAATACAAAATATATACCTATGTAAATATTATCACAAAGAGGTTGTCTACAATTTCTGAGCAATATATTTAAATTTTTATTCATGGCTTAATAAATAAATCAATGCAAAGTTGTGCATAAAAAGAGAAGATCAAGTGGTCAGTGTTTAGGTCAAATATTTGAATAATAAAAAAATATTTTTAAACCAATCTAAAAAGTATTAACTACACATTAAAAAAAACATTTCGTAATACGTTGTAGTCATTTCATTACATTTGGAAACATTGGGACTGATTCTGAAACCTACAAGCCTGAGGTCCTGACTGAGATAACAAATATTTAAAAAACACACGAGTTGAAAAAACCTCTTCTTTCACATATTTTGAAGTCGGTTAAAAATAATTAGGTTGTAATAATAGTAATAATTAAGCACATAAATTCAACCTACAATGTGAAGATAATAAAATAATGCGTAATATTTTTAGTTAGTAACATTTAGGAAGCGATCGCACGACGTACTCGTAGTAGTGTGCGTGTCTATTACGCATACATACAGCGAACCAAGCCACGCCGCTCTAAATATCTAATCTGTACAAGCTAAAAGGTTGACGCAGCCTTCAGAGAAATAAAATAAACTTCTTGTAGGTACCTAAAAGTGACGAAATCAGAAAGTGACAAAGTCAGAAAGTGGCAATCTAAGAAAGTGACATTATCAGAACGTGACGCTCTAAGAAAGTGGCCTCCTTAGAACGTGACGTCCACAGAAAGTGGCATCTTCAGAACGTGACCTAACCAGAAAGTGACTGGTAAAGAAAATGACGTACCCCGCCTAAAGGCTTATTTTAGTTTTGTCTTGTCTTTGTCTTACCTCAAAAAAAGAAGAGGGATAGAACCTACCAAATTTAGTCCTGTCAGAGGCTGTATTTTAGTCCAACTTCAAGCACTAAAAATGTTATAAAATGCCTTAGTTGACAGGACCAATTTTAATTTGACAGGACTAAATATCTCGTCTCTTTTCTTTTCTAGGAGAAAGAAAATGAAAGGAGTAAACTAAAACAAGTTTAGTCGCTGTAAAGCAGAATCGAACTCGATGACTGTTTTTTACGTGAATCTGAATTCAACCCAGCCTTTTTTTTTTCTTTGGCATGCGGAAACAATGCCTGTGTACTAACTGAGGTTAGCTTAGACGACTACCAAGCTATGTCAGGTTTGGACTGATTAAAAACTCTCCCTGCTGTTCTTTCTCTTACCCTAGACGGAGCGAAAACTTCCATATAAAAATAAATAAAATAAATATGGCTCGTACGGCTATGCTTTGCCCCCATCGGTGGCCAACCCTCATGCAACCCAGCCTAACTAGGTAATGTCACCACATGAGTAAAGAAACGGAACAGAGACAAAGCTTCATATAACCGCGCTGTCGTAGGTACACTACTACAAGCATGCAGTGCTTGTGTGCGTTTCTACTAGCGCTGCGTCACGTACGCGCCGCAACTGGATAAAACCGGCTCGGTCAGTAGAAAAGCCGAGGGCCGCGCAGCGGTTGTCGTATTTGTTTCGCGCTCCTGCTTAGTGAGAAATGGTTATTTTAAATTGTTTATGGTAGAATAAAGTGTAAAATATAAAGTCAAGAAAGTGTAAATAATTAGATTCGGAGGTGTAAAATGGTTACCTACTGTACAGTTTGCATAAATGTCTCGAAAATCACATATGTGACGAAATAAAATTGTTTGTTAATAGACCTGAACAACCTATAATTATGGGCAAAGATTTTTTATTTACTCATTACAAACAACTCGACGTAAACATTGTAAATATTTTTACCTAATGATATTCTGAAACGAGTGTAAGATTGTAAATTTAATATTATGCCATGTGGAAGCGTCCTTAATGATTATTTGAAAAAACATTATATCCATTACATTTAGAATTTATCATTAGATTATAAGATTTTAGAAATTATTAAAAATAAAAACTTACAAAAAAAATATTTAGAGTTGGTAATTTGTAAATAATCTGATGTACAAATAAAAGTCTAATAGACGTTTTGTTTATATTATTCTCCTTTGCCAACCCTACTAAAATAGGTAAGAATTTTGCACGCTCCTTAGAAGCTTTGTCTCTGTTCCGTTTCTTTACTCATGTGATGTCACTGTGACGGTGACGTCACTCAAGTCCTGACATTGATTATAGTACTAAACAAACACTGCAAGCGGTGCGGCAACTGTTTTGGGATTTTTTCTGTGTACAAACTCGAGTTTGACGGCTTTTAATATGGATAGGTCCCCAAAAGATGGGCGGACTTAATCGCGGCATCGGATTTCATCCCATTATTTAATAAGACTCGAATAGTTGCCTTAGCTATTCAAAGTATAGTAAGTAAAACAAAAAAAAAATGTTCCTCTCACTTACTCTGTTTGGTCTAAGGCCAACCTAGGTACCTCCTCAATCAATCAATCTGTCAAAAAGTCAATCTGGCTTGCAACGTGCCAGTAACTAGTGTACTCGTATATATGCAAATACATCCACGACCCAGGAGATGTGATCTACGTGTAGAAACAGTAGTAATCTCAAATAATCTTCCTTCCTCCACAAGTGTTCGCGTATGCGTAGTTAGAACACCAACTTTAATTATCATAGATATTAAATTCTGCTTCTGACAGACATGTGGTTAACATCCTTTGAGGAACATAATTTAAATGAAATTCATTTTGTAATTATCTAAATATAGGTACATACATATATACTCTCACACCTATTTCCTGTTGGCATAGGCAGAAATAATTGAATCATACTTCATCCACATTCATGAAATGACTCATGCATGCTCGTCTAAATCATGCTATCTAAATAAATAAGTCTGCTCTTGTTTGACTGATATGTATATGTATAATAATATGTATATGATATGTATACGGAATTCAGAAAACTTGATAGTGCCTAACCTTGTCGAAAATACAGTAACTGCCGAGGTACTGTGATGATGTATAATTAGTTAACAAAGTAATAGTACAAAGTACAATATCCTACAAAATAATAAATTGGTATTTATAGTTACTACATAATTTTATATTTAAAAAAACAACGTTACATCGATTATTACATTGACTTTTCTTTCGACACTATTTTCGTTTAAGGTTTCCGATTACAAACGAAATTTATTATTTTCCGATTAATTCTTGTAATGATGTGATGCAGGACGCAGGGAACAGTAGTAACGACGGCAAGACGGATTCGGAGCCGGGCTCCCCTCTAAGCGTGCACGCCCCATCCTTCTCTCGGCAGCCTAGCAACACGGATAGCAGAAAATCCATAGCCTCACCGCACGTGAGTAACATCCATTTCGACTACTATTTTTGATTTACACTCTTATCTACAACGCGTAACAGAGAAATCACAATTCCTCAAAAACCCCAATTAGTATACCTATTAACAAGAGAAAAATATGATGCAATCGAACTTCAGTTGTGTCTAACCAATTTTCATAAATATCCATCAATAGTATCACGATTTCCATAGATAGCAATGAATTTAGCTATGGTAATTAATTTTTCGGGAAAAATTAACACATTAAAAATAGCTAAAATCGATTAAGTAGTCGATCGATACTGAACAAACTAATTTCCGGAATTACGCTTCATCTGTTACACATTGTAAGCAAGTGGGAACATCGGGACTTGGAGCATTTAAATATTGCTCAATTATTATAAAGAGTTCCATTCAACTCCTGTCATTTTCTTTCTCCTAGAAAAGAAAAGAGACGAGAGATATTTAGTCCTGTCAAATTAAAATTAGTCCTGTTAACTAAGGCATTTCATTACGTGTTTTGTGCATAAGTAAAGAAATCATTACTAAAATACAGCCTCTGACAGGACAAAACTAAAATAAGTTAAGTCGCTGTAAAGCAGAATCGAACTCATTCTACTGTAAACCACCTAAGTCACAGTGGCGCCCAACAAGGGGCGCAAGGGCCCCTCTATCGTGTATAATATCGGGGTCTATTGTGTTTCAAACTTGTATTGAAGAAAGGCTAACGATCCAAAAACTGTTTCCTTTTAAACCAGCTTCAAATTTCTACAAATAAGTATGTACTTTAATTAAAAGGAAACATTAATTCCAAAGGATTTTATCTCAAAGTGAAACAGAATATCGCCGCCGGCTATTCGTATTCGTAAAACAATGCCCTGTACTATGATATTATATAATGTTCTTGTAATACTTACTGAATTTACCTAAGGCCACAACAGGGATGCCTTAGAAAATTATCTTAATTAGGTACTGTAACAAAAAGATACACAACGTCCTTGTTTCATCGAGCCTATGAGGATTAGAAATTATTAACTCTCTGAGTGCAATAATTGTTGTTTTTCGCCACGCTTGTAATTCGATTTTAATTCCTGTGGTGTTTCTAAGATGGTACAAAGTTTTATCATCAGTCAGTATTACGTTAATATACGGAAACCGTCTATCTTCGCCCTCTGTATTTTTTGTTTATCTTTGTTACAACCATCCTAAGGTTGTCTGGGAGAACCACCTTTAAACAGATTTAAAATGTAATAGGCAGATGGAAAACAATCTATTCAAAATTGCGAAAGTACCTACTTGACGTTTTACCAGTTTTTTTCATTGATCCACATATTATAGTAAGAAATGGCCTCGTACCAGTAAATAGGGTGTTAGCAACAATTGGAGCAGATGTAAGTAATAGCCAAGCTGACGGATACATACTCTTTTGTAGGTAATTTTACGCACAGGTATGTACTCTGTTTGGAAAGGTTTAAATAGTAGATATAACATTTGACAATATAATGTTACCTAGAAGAGGAGAAGCGACATAAAATAACGATGCGCTCACAAAGAGAGAACAACATTTATTAAAGTGTTGAATTTTAGATTATCTTGCTTTTCAGACTTTTCCAGTAAAAGCTTTCGGATTAAGCAAAAAAAACTTAGACAGTTACTACTTACACACACGAAGTGTCAAGCAGTCATAAAAGTGTTTTTAATAACAATAAAATAAATAAGAAGGGGAGAGGGGTAAGGCAGAGGTTTTCATTTCTGGAAATACCTGCGTTTCAACGGTGAATTTTTTGGACCCCAAAACGTGATGGTGAGTAATTCTATCGCCGGACCGGGTCTGTTACACATGCCTCAGAATTTATTCTGGGACCTGCGGGTTTCCTCACGATGTTTTCCTTCACCGTCGAGCTAGTGATAAATATGTATGTATAAGCTTTTTAAAAAACTCATTGGTACATGCCAGGATTGTAACCCGAGCCTCACGAATGAAAAGCGAGCTCTTTAACCACTGGGCTATCACTGCTCTTATGTCTGCAATTTTTCCAAGTATTATTCAAGCCGTGTATAAAGTGATTTGTCAAACAAAAATACAAAATGTTAATTAAAAATAATCTCTATCAAACTTAACCCAAGGTAAATTAAAAAAGTTTAAGAACAATCCCGCTAGAAGTTTTGGATTTTACTTAGCTGCCTAAATTAACATCGGCAACTTCTATAGAGTAGGGTAGGTATACTTTAATTTTGTAGTTCATGTGTCAAATCATTTGACAGTTTCAATTGACATTTCCTATTATTACAGGGTAAGTGACGTCATTACCCACTTTAGTTGAAGAATGGATGAACCTGACAAACCCTAACATTGTGTTTATAAGTAGCAGTCGTTGTCTTGCCACAGACAAATGCGTCACACGAAATAATTTATCTTAATCGGACGAGTTTTCAAGTTTTTCGAGAACTCAAGAACTCAAGAAGAACTCAAGCTTTTGTAAATAAATGATATATTTTCCTGTACCTATCTAAGTACCTATACATATATTTAAAAATCAATGGCCTTGTAATAATATATGTATAGGTACTTAGATACAGGAAAATATAAAATTTATTTACAAAGAAAATATACATCTGCATCTGCATCATCACTTTCCATCAGGTGAGATGGCAGACAAATGGTTTGCCTATTATTAATAAAAAATATAATAATATATATACTTACACACATGAATTACAAAAAATATTGCGGTAGACATAATAAATTATTGATTATATTTTTATAATTTGCTAATTGAGTTCCAAGATCGCCCCACAGGCGACTACCATATTGTTTCCAGTTACTAACTGGCTAGCTAGGTTGTAATAATACACTATTCGAGGCAAGCTGCCCTCGGAAAACAACGCTTGGTCCTGACGCGGCTATTTATATCCACAAGGAGGCACTTGGCAAAATCGAACTCCCCTGCTAGCAACAATGACTGGAGTTTACAAACAGATTCTAATACGGTTTCCTCAGCAAATTTATAAAGTTGATTGCCATTCCTCCGTTTTTCTTGTCGACTATGTGGCCAACGTAGCTTTCTTAAGGGCGGAGAATCTAACGGAATTTATCTCGCCGATCTTCCGTCGCATAGTGCCGGTACACACAATTACATAAAGGTAAACACCTTATACCGGTCACATATTTTTTTAAATTCACACTATCACTACATAGTATAAAACAAAGTCGCTTTCTCTGTCCATAAATCCCAAGTCCCTATGTCCCTCTGTACCTATGTATGCTTAAATCTTTAAAACTACGCAACAGATTTCGATGCGGTTTTTTTTCATAGATAGTGATTCAAGAGGAAGGTTTTAGTATTAGCATTGCACCCGTGCGAAGACGGGGCGGGTCGCTAGTATACTAATATTATAAAGAGGAAAGAATTGTATGTTTGTACTTTTGTATCTTTGTTACGAATAAACTAAAAATCTACTGGACCGATTGCAAAAATTCTTTCACCAAAGGAAAGCTACAATATCCCTGCGTAACATATGATTTATTTTATTCCCGTATTCCCACGGGAACGGGAACTACGCGGGTGAAGCCGCGCAGAACCGCTAGTCTACAATAAAAATAATTTTCCCAGTACAGGGTAATACATCCTATTCTACTAATAGGTACAACGTGAAAGTTTGTGAGGGTAGATGGATGTTTGTTACTTTTTCATATCTCATACTCGGAAAGTAGTGTATGTTTGATCTGAGTACCGGGTCGGAAGCGATGATTCCCACCAAATAGAGATTCAGGGCTGTGATTCCCGCCCTCGGTCGGGAAAGACTCATAGTAATTGCTTCCGGCCTTAGGGCGGGAATAAATTAAAAAAAAAATAGTACTACATTTGGCAAAGACGTTTAAACAAAAAGTTTCTTTAGGAAAGAGAATGAGTTTCTTCCAACCTCTTTGGGTGCTTAGTAGGGATACGAAACTTTTTACATCAATTAGAATAAGAAAAAAAGGTGCGGCCTTGTGAGTGTAGGTATAAACAACAGAAAATAGCCCGCGCGCGTGGCGGTACGCGTTCCATATTTGAAAATTAAAATAAGAGTAGGTAATAATTTGGTGAGATGTTCCGAAATTCAAAATCTTGTTTTTCATCGACACTAATAAGCACAGAAGGCTTTATAAGTATATGTACTTTTGTACATATTATTATAAAGAGGAAGGATTTGTATATTATTTTTGTAATGTTATTTAGGTAAGGTACTCTATGATGTAGTATTCAAAGACGTTTAAAAGAAAAAAGTTTCTCTTTTTCCAACCTCTTTGGTTGTATTGTTGACAATTTTGTTTTTTTTTTTCGTAGGTATAATTGCGTTTTTGCATGTTTGAATTTTTGTAAAATTGTAATTTTTTTTGTTTACTTTCCTTGAATTCGAAATGAAAAGTAGAGTGTTTAACGCGGGTGGAAGTTATCAATTCCTACTTGGACTATATCCGCCCTCGCTACGCTCGGGCGTCTAAATACCTCGTATAGGAATTGATTCCTTCCGACCCTTGTATAACAATCTACTATTACGCATTAAGTATTTCCTTTGAGCTTCCTAAGTCCAGCAGTCGACGCTATGCAATTCTGTTTACACTTACTTATTTATAGATCTAAGTGACCTGGGGTAGGGGCCAATTCCACTAAATGTCAACGGTTATAGTTGGATGACAATGACATATAAACTTGTCTTATTTAATATCATTGCATATAAATGGTCAGACAATGGTGTTATTTTGACACTTTTCAGAGCAAATAACACCATCGACTGACCATTGTCATGTCATTGGCATCCAACTGTAACCGTTGACATTTAGTGGAATTGGCCCCCTGTGTAGTCGGCACCAAAACGACATGAAACTGTCGCGCCGCTACGTCATTTGTGCGTCATATTAATGTTATGACTGAGGAAATGGGAGCGTGTAAAGGGACGGGACAGTTGTAAAATCAAGTACGGGACAAACAGGACTTAAGTTAGGTACGATAAGATATACCTCATCTCGTGCGAATTGGCTGAGTGCTATTACGTTACCAGATTTAATGAAATCCTAAATTGAAAGTGCCAAGTTTTATGCTTGAGACGTGCTCTCTTAAATAAATTGAAATATTATTTAGCGATAACACGTCCTTTGCATTTTATAATCTACAGTCTAGGTACACTAATATTATAAAGAGGAGAGATTTGTATTTTTCTATATTTGTAATAGCCGTTCTGCGTTGTTTTAACCGCGTAGTTCCCGTTCCCGTGGGAATACGGGAATGAAATATAGCCTATGCTACTCAGTGATATAGCGTAGCTTTCCATTGGTGTAAGAATTTTTAAAATAGGTTCTGTAGTTTTTGAGATTATTCGTTACAACGATACAAACATCAAAATCTTGCATCTTTTTATTATTAGTGTAGATGAATAAACTCAAAAACTACCGACCAATTTCAAAAATTCTTTCACCTTTAGAATGCTACAATATCAATATACATTACCACGGGAACGGGGGTGATGGGAAATACGCGGGTGAAACCGCGTGGAACAGCTAGTACTTCAGGATTTATCTCACACTGTTTTTACCTGACCGCGATAGAAGAAAGGTAATAGTGTTGGGGTGTATGTAAGTATGTGAGAATGTTTAGGTATTTCGTAGTGACCTCCTGTACCCTAAATGATTTGACGGATATAGAAGTCTTCATCTTTGGAGTGAAATGGGCTACATTTTCACGACTTCTATAGAAGGAGGTAATGTTATAAATGTTTCAGTGCCTTTTACACTTAAGTACTCATTTCTTTGGTGTAGGGGTGTCTACAGCTGTTTTGTACAAGTATGTTAAACCTAATCACCGGGACGGTCCTATTGTGCTAGATTTTTGACAGCCGTATTACGGGAGATGTTCATGAGAGATGTTTTATTGATTCTGAGTTAATTGAGGTCGGCTCACTTGAAGTGCAGGGTGACAGCGCCCTGCAGCCTACAATATTATATTGCAAGCTGTGATTACAAGTTCCAAGTTTTGTTTATTTTGAAGTGTGAAAATGTTTGTTTGTAAATTTAAGTTTAAGAACTTACTCGTATTAAATTAAGTAAGTAGTCTTGATCTCAAAATAAGTATTATCAAATGATATGTACTGTTTCTTTTTAAATGTTGTCATAATGAGAAGTCGACCAACTGACTTATAAAAAAAAAGCGGACATTTTAGGAAGTGGTCTTTATGTACCTAAAGGTTTCTAGAGAGATAGATATAAAGCGCTGCGAATTACAGTGTACAATATACAACCTTTTGCGTGGATTTCCATGTTTTTTTTTTGTTTGTATTAGGCACTATGTTTGAAAGCCATTGTTGTTTTGAGTTAGCTATTCATCCCATTCACACTGGTACCTAACTCTTTCTGCGTCATAAATTAAGCAAATATACCTACCTATCTTTACTTCATGTAGGTACGTTACCAGTCCAACATAAGTTTGGAGTTCCTTTTCTCATAAACACTTTCGTAGCCTTCAATTAACGATTAATTACCACTATCGCCACTAACATCGTCTCGTTTGATGTCTTCTTCGATCAACGATACCAACGTTGATCCAAGGAAGATATGTACCTACTTGAATAATGAGATTCGGTTGGCTATATTTTATCAGGATAATGTTACGAAAGTATAAGTGAAAAAGGAAAACCTACTATCAATGCCTGCAAAAAAGAATTCATATTAAAAACATATACCTCCTATACAAAGGCTTGTAAATAATTCTCCCTAACTTTAATTTACTAACGCTTACGACAAAGACGCCCTAATTGAGTTTATAGCCACGGTGCGGTCGAGATGATAAAATTAATGGTCTCCTGTAGATTTTAATGGCTTTATTAATGGGAGCAGAATTATTGATATTGAGAGTATTCGAATGACTGGTCCTCTTTCATATTGCTCAATAAATCACTAATCTATAAAACCTAAGAGTATCTGGGAGTTCCTAGGTTATTACCTTAGCATATATTTCTCTAAACATCGCATTCTCTCTGCGGTGATTCTTTTTGCAGTGAGCTCGTATCAGTCGTTCTCATAAAGTTGAAATACAGTCAGGCACAGCAAAATTAAGATTTGATACATTTTCGACTTCAAAAACAAAATCAAGAAATTATAAATTGGGTTATTTACTAGCAACGCCCCGTGCTTTACTCGCGTAGAAAATATAACTGGTGAAAGAACTTTAAAAATTGGTTATGTGGTTAAGGCGTTAAAATGTAACAAACAAACAAACTCTAGGATTTTTAAATTCGACATATTTTTTTATTGGAATGACATAGGTATTTGAATACTTCAAAAATTAATCTACAGGTATTGAAACAGTCTTGAATATGATATTATTTATTTACTTGTCTTAAAATGAAAGTTTATTTTTTCGATCTATTTCAAATTTAATGTTTGATTCCAGGCACAATTTCATAACAATTTTGAAATCCAAGGAATCAGTAAAAAATTTTTTTATTATCACCACGTGCACTGATGTCTTTCGTGGCTGTTTTTGATAAATGTAATTTTTAGACTGATCCACTTTAAAATCTGATTCCATAGACTCGCACGTTGTGCATCGTCGCACATTTATATCGCATATTTATTGGCTATTGCCGCACACATTCTCAAATATTAATTCCCTTTGGTAACCTCAGTCAGTCCGATGGCTTTTTTCCATAATAAATAGCCAATCTTAAACCCGATCACATACCGGAAGCGTGGCTACATTTTGTTAACATGTTGCCCCAATAACGACCCCACAACCTCTTTTCAAAGTTATTTCACCAACCAATGGGTGGGTAAAATGGTGCTTTTTATTTCTTGTCTTGGTGAGAAAAATAGGACATCTAACCCTGTCGAAAGCTGACGACGACGACGGCTCAATAAAAGAGTGCATAAATGTGCGACGATGCACAACGTGATTGAGACTCTTAGATCAGAGTCTATAGAATCAGATTTTAAAGTGGATCAGTCTAAAAATTACATTTATCAAAAACAGCCACGAAAGACATCAGTGCACGTGAGAATAAAAAAAAAAATTACTGATTACTTGGATTTCAAAATTGTTATAACTGGTAATAACTCCATTTTAAGATGCTATTTTATTTAGGAAAAAATAACCCTTATGATTAACCCTTCCGACCGTTATAACAAAATACATATAATTGTGTTTCTTTTTTCACATTCGGCGGGATCGATACCCGGATGAGGCCAGAGCATTTAAAAAAAACGGTGAATGAAGTTATACTTAGTTTATTATTAAAAATAAAATGATGTCTTCTTTCAGTAAAATATCCTATCTTCAATATTTAATGTACTTACTTTTCCTCAACAAGTAGTATGAAATCATTACTGTGTGAAACCCAAACACGGGCTTATACGGGCTACTCTGTAGTCAAAAGTAATCCCCATTGACGGTATCCCCATTGAGTGGAGGCGCGAGCCCATCATTAATAAAAAAACATTTGTTATATTCAAAGAAGAAAGTTAATGGCGCGCTAAATTGATATTAGTCGCCAAACTCATTTTCGGAGTAAAGTATGTATTTAGTAAAGTTTATTGGTCATTTTGCGATTGGTCATTGTGCGTATCTGTAAGGTGCATGTCGTTCCGCGATTGGTCATTCTGCGTATACAGTATGTGTCATTTTGCGATTGGTCATTCTGCGTATACAGCATGTGTGATTTTGCGATTGGTCATTCTGCGTTTTGTTCATTTCGCGTTTTTCAGGGCATGATCAACTATGGTCGTTGTGCGTAGAGAGCTATGTAAGTAGGTAAAACTAAAAAAAATTACTCGCGCATTCATGCCCAGAGATCATGTCGGCAGAGATATTCCTTTCCTGAATATATGTACCCACTTTGTACCAGTATATTTTTAGAATCCCAAAACGTGACATGTGGTGAGACCATCGCTGGACCGCAACTATTAAACATGCCTCAGAATTAATTCTGGGACCTGCGGGTTTCCTCATGATGTTTCCTTCAGCGTTGAGCTAGTGATAAATATTTACGTTTATTTTTGAAAATCTCTGAAGGAAATTGCGGGATGAACTGGATGCCTTCTCGAGGACATATCCGGAGGAGGGACAAGATAGGGATAAGTGGAGAAAGGGAGAAAAGGCTTTTGGTCCCCAGTACCTACAAGAAAATATTGTCTAATAAAAAAATAATAAAATTTTAAAAACTCATGGCTGCATTCATCTACAACAAAATACATTACACATCTATAGGTAACATCTACAGTAAAAATGCTTTATGCTATAGTCATCAACATTTACTTGCCCTTTTGCCAAATTATTTGTGTTAGCACCGTATGTTTTTTTTCCTTATAATCTTACTAATCTGTCTTTTCCTTGATCTTTTTCTCCTACATTCCACGCTTATAAACAATTTTCTAAGAATAATCTTCTCTTCGCTCCGCATAACAAGCCAGTACACGACTCTGATAAGCTCTCGATTTTGAGATCACTTGCAAAGTTCATAGAATTCTCATAATATTTATTATGAATCAATGTTTTATGAGGTTCTCAATAAGTAGCGTATGGATTTTTTGGGTATGTTAATCTCTAATCTAATCAAATCTACTGAAAAGATTTTAATGTAACTTTACAGTACATCAGAATAACTCCAAGTCTACCATTTTCCTAGAAATCGGACAAAAGGGCAAATCGTTGCGGGCAAAAGCTAGTAATGTTATAAATGGCTTGGCACCGACTCCAAGAAAAGATGATAGCTACCTAGGTACCTACTTAAGTACGTCCTTCCAAAATAATACAATTAAGTCTGTTGAGACCTGTCTACCTAGTCGTTTTAGTGCTATTTATTTCTTGAATTCAGTTAGAAATTATTATCTCCAATTGGTAATTTCTAACGATATGCACAGGCAGATAGTGGGTTCGATTCTACTTTACGCCGACTAAACTTATTTTAGTTTAGTCCTGTCTTTGTCTTACCTCAAAAAAAGGGATAGAAGATAACAGTCCCGTCAGAGGCTGTATTTTAGTCGTGATTTCTTTACTTAAGCACTAAACACGTTATGTATGTTGGCACTTGGCAGGACTAATTTTAATTTGACCGGTCTAAATATCTCTCGTCTCTTTTCTTTTCTAGGAGAAAGAAAATGACAGGAGTAAAATAAAATAAGTTTAGTCGCTGTAAAGCAGAATCGAACCCAATTTAGGCACATCCTACTAATATTATAAATGCGAAAGTTTGTATGGATGGATGTTTGGTCCTCTTTCACGCAAAAACTACTGAACGGATTTTGATGAAATTGCACAGTTATATAGCTTCTACATCAGAATAACACATAGGCTCCCCGTATTCCCATGGGAACGGGATCTACGCGGGTGAAACCGCGGGGCGCTGCTAGTACTTATCTATATGCAAATCGTTAGAAATAGCTGTGGAAATAGTAAGATAGTTTGAAAGATATATAGATAGATATACAAGATGCCAACTACTTGTTACCAACTCAGTTCGGCTACCTACCTCCAAAAGCTTTTAGGTGACACAACACCCGATGTGTCAATTTGCACAGTCCGGTTGAGTTTGGGGACGGCCAATATCCTATCCGAATAAAATACTTGTATAAGTAGTTGTTTAAAGTAGTATAGTTAGTTATTTTATATGTATGTTAGATATATATGGTATATGAGCTTCTGTTTACGTTATTTAAGATCCACTAATGTAAATATTGTCTGAAATAAAGATGCCATTAAAAACAAAGCTTGTAAAAAATATAAAAAAGCTTTTATGTTTTAAATAAACAGAATGACTTGGCTTAACACAATTTATCTCACAAGTGATACATAGATATTATATTATTATATATATAATCTCACGCCTTTTTTTTTATCCCCGAGGGGGTAGGCAGAGGTATTCCATTACTGGATATACCCACATTTCACGAGATATATTGGACCCCTAAACGTGATAGGTGGTGAGCCCATCGCCGGACCGGGTCTGTTTACACATGTCTCAGAATTAATTCTGAGACCTGCGGGTTTCCTAACGATGTTTTCTTTCACCGTCGAGCTAGTGATAAATATGTACGTAAGTTTTTGAAAAACTCATTGGTACATGCCAGTATTATGAGATATAGATATTAAATTAAATTAGATTGTTTAGTGCGATCGCCAAGTCAATCTATTTATTTAAACCATAAAATATTTTTTTATATTGATATGGTCACTATAAGATGTTGTTAGGGTAGCTAATTAACAGAAGGTCGCTTAGTAGGGACTGAATAAATTACCTACTTAACCGACTTGGTATTACATGGATCTCACAACTTTTTAAGGTTATACCTACCTCTTACCTACTCTTCTATCTTTAATAATAACCAAACTGTAACCGAGCCTATACTATGAATAATAAGCAACTGACGAACATGGCTGCTTATATGTACCTATATAATGATGAACATACTTAAATACACAAAACACGAACCAACAATATGTTCAATCGGCCCACCTCTTATGTTATTATTAAGCACACTCAGTTTCGGCAACGATCCTTATTGGAGGCTGTAATAAATAACACATTATGCAAAACAACATTTACGAGTATAACTTACGTTACATGTTTCCCTCGGATGTGCCCTCGAGTGAAACAGTCCGTAATGTAGTTAAACCCGAGTTATACCTATTTTTATCAAAGCCAACAGCGAAACAAGCGCTTGTTAGAGCAAGGTTAACGTAATTCACATCACTATAATATGTAAGATGCCGCATAGGACTCCAAACCCGCACATTTGAAACTTAGGCTCTGTATCTACATAAGACAGTAAGCTACCAAATCTTGTTTCAATGCGTTGATATCTATACATATAATAAAACTCTAACGGGGCCGTGTCTGTACATTAAATATTTTTTGAAAATTTTAACGGTAGTGTATATAGTTATCGATATAGATACCAAAACACATTTTTTTGGAATTTTTGTCTGTCTGTCTGTCTGTCTGGTTGTGCACGCATCACGCAAAAACCACTGGACGGATTTTGATGAAATTTGGTGTGGTGATAGCTGAGTACCCGGGTCAACATCTAGGGTACTTTTTATTCCAGAAAAATATCTCATTCCCACGGGAAAATATAAAAACTGGGTAAAAAGAAAAATACGTACTACTCTGAAACGATAACACCTAGAATCTTGAAATATGGTGTGAAGGTGTCTTATACATCGTAGCCAACCCATATAAAGGGATATTCGTAAATTCCCACGGGAACGGGAATAATCGGGATGCGCGCGGGCAACGTCGCTATGGGCACCCGCTATTTGAAATATGGTATGTAATGTAGGTGTCTTATATATATGTCATAGGCAACCAATATAAAGGGATTTTTGGAAATTCCCACGGGAACAGGAATAAACTGGATCCGCGCGGGCAACGCCGCTGGGCACCCGCTAGTATTTTAATAAATAGCCAATCAATAGTAAGCTCTATTCGCACAAAAGACATCCGCGGGCGTATTCACGGAGATTCGATATTCGGAAAATCTGTCGAATCCTTATGTCAAATATGACATCTGTGAATAGCCCATCTCGAAACCTTTCGAAAGATTTTCCGATTCCGAGTCGAATATCGAATCTCCGTGAATATACAACATGTAACAGAATAAGCGCAATTCCTGAAATTAGTTTGTTCAGTATCGACTACTTATTCGATTTCAGCTATTTTTAATATGTGTTAAATTTAAAAAAAAATTGAATTATCGTAGCTGAATTTAGTGCTTTCTATGGTAATCGTGCTATAAGAAAATTGGTTAGACATAACTAAAGTTCGATTGCATCATATTTTTTTTATATTAGTATACTAATTGGGGTGTATGAGAAATTGCGTTTTTCTGTTACGCGTTGTATAGTATTCGCTTCTGACATGGCAGATTTTAGGTAGTTTTTGACTACCTATCGTACTTATAAATAAAGACCCGTAGCTCAGCACTGGGCTGTTATGGGTTGAATCGGCTATTGACGATTTCATTTTGGAACAAAATTTAATTTCATAGATGACTGACGTCTTTCATGTTGTGTGTGAGTTGTGACGCAATTCAACCATTGTAGTATCCAGGCCACACGTTCAAACGATTACTTAGTTTACGGGTGCTTTTACCCGTTTCTCTTCCCGAGTGAAATCCAATTGGTGACGTAATTATGTTGAGCTTTAGTTGAGACCGCAAAATAAACTTATCCCACTTTAACACTAACTACAGTAAAAGACTATGGGATGCGGTTTTACCTTCTAAATAAATTAAGGGACACAATTCACACACGTTTATTTAGTACCAAAGTAGGCACTATGAGCACTAAACAACTGATAAAGTTACTTACACTGTTTATATTAAATAACACAAATAGTTATGTACCTACCTACATCATCAACATTTCAGAGTCGCTACGGTCAGGGGGCAGCACAAACTGAAGTGGCTTATATACCTACTTAAGATAAGTATAAATCCGGCACTGTCATACGCAGAGGTGTAGCGACCGCAGTATCAGCCGTAGGTAACAATGAAACGGGGCCCCCGGGTTACAAGGCCCCGAAGTGTGTAAACGAAGACGTAAAATGTCATCAATAATAAACTACTAAAACTCCGGTCTTATTAATAAAAATGGCCTATTCCTAGGATGATCAGAGGTTACGCTAGAAGTAGTTAATCCCTGAGTAACCAAGTATTACCTCAGTTTTTTTTATGTCATTAATAAACACGGAGTATCCTCGGACTAACTATACATTCCTTACACCTAGCTTACACTTAGATTACGTCTGAAATGTGGCAATACTGATGAATTTAAAAGTAAAAAGAGAGATAAGAACTTTTCCAAAATGGAAGAAATCCGGCCAAGTGCGAGTCGGTAATGGTACGAAGGATTTCGTACCATTACCTATAAAAACGGCAAAAAAATAACGTTGGTTGTATGGGATCCCTCCTTAATTTATTCTGTTTTTTAGTATTTGTTGTTATAACGGCAACAGAAATACATAATCTGTGAAAATGTCAACTGTCTAGCTATCGCGGTTCTTGAGATACAGACTGGTGACGGACAGACAGCGAAGTCTTAGTAATAGGGTCCCAATTTTACCCTTTGGGTATGGAACCCTAAAAAAATGTGTTTCACAAGTGACAGCTGACTATCTGACATCCGTATTTGTGGTTAGTGAGTAGCAAATAGATTAAAATATAATAATATTTAAATCTCTTTGATCCTATCGCCTTACCGTCATCCTTCCGTCATCGATGAATGTCAAAGTAACTTTTAGGTTAGCATAAAACCTAAACCATGGCTAATCCCTGCTTAAACTAGGTGACACCAAGGCGTAACTTTTACTCCGGGAGTAGGCATGGATTAGGTTACTCCTTGCTTACTCTGTGTTTATTAATACTGAAATTGGTTAGTAATGAGTTAATACTTGGAGTAAAGTTAATCTTTCTCTAGTCGGAATTTATTAATAAGACCATAGAATTTACGATTTCTCAAAATAAACAAAGATTTCAGACACCCGGTTTATACCGGAGTATCTATCTATTACCTATAGGTGGATTCGAAGTGTTACAACTGGACCAACTCAACTACAGACAACATACTTAGTTTATTTCCCTATTCAATGCAAGCGTTTTGGTTTCTCTTTGTGAAAAATCTTTTGATTCGCCGGAGTCGGGTAGAAGGCCCCCCACAAATTTTGATACTGGGCCCGTCTAGGGCAAGCTACACCACTTGTCATACGTAGTATTCTTGGAATTGGAATTCAATCAAATTGCTCCAGTTCGTGGAAATTCAATTACCAACTCCGATGTACTTTACACCTTTGTTTGTCGCATTTATCCCTCGCCTCCTTTTTGATACAGATAAATTGACGTAACAAAATTGTAAAGCTTTGGGTACCCTCTGCTACGATCCGGCATTACGTTACGGCAGAATTTACATAACATTACCTACGGCGGTGGGGATAAGGCATCGTATCGTATTTATTTATAGTTTTTTGTATTGTGTAGAGGTTTATTCCCAATTAATATAACTAAGGGTTAACACAAACCTCAATACAACCTCTTCTTTCCCAGGAAAGCCACTACGACTGGAGCGAAACAGACATCCTTACCCACGGCGTCAGTGGCTTGAGCCTCCATCGAACCGAGAGCCTCAACCAGAAGTCCCTTACAGCTCTAAAGCGGCAGGGCAGCAAAGGCAGCGCTTACAGCCTCAGAAGCATCAGAAAAGAGGCCCCGAAAACCACACAGGTTGAGAGGGCCCCCACGATACCCGACGCAGGGTTCGGGACGTTAGAAATAAGGCTGGCGTACGATAACTCTACTTCGTCTCTGGCTGTGACAGTGCTAAGGGCGAGGGGCCTGATTGGCATGGATATGACAGGGCTTTCCGACCCGTTTTGTCGACTAGAGGTTTTGCCTAGAGGTAAGACAGTTTGTGTGAATATTGTAAAAATAAGTTTCTATAATAGGCACACAGATTCATTTCTTAGTACCTATTAGGAACCATCCTGAATATTATAACTGCGAAAGTGACTTTGTTTGTTTGTTGGTCACTCTTTCACACCTACAACTGATTTTAAAAATTGTTTCAATAAATGGAAATATTAATTATCAGCGATTAACTAGGCTGTATTTTATCCCCGTATTCCCCCAGGAACGGGAACTACGCGGGTGAAACCGCAGGGCGCTGCTGGTAATATTATAATCGCGAAAGTTTGTGAGGATGGATTTAATTTGTTCTTTCAAGCGAAACCTACTGAATGGAGTTTGATGAAAATTTAAAGTAATTTAGCTTAAATCAGAATAACACTTGTCAAAGCCTACTTTTAACCCGGACACAGATGCTAATTTAGCATAGATGACGCAATTCCGGAAATGCAATACTTCTGACTACCCCTCGGGGATAAGAGGCTTGATATTATTTATTAATTTTATGACGAAATGCTATAGGTACCTACTACAGATATTAAAGATAAATTATTTTATTTTCAGAAGGAACATACTCGAATAGATTGCGTACGAAAACCGTGCACAAAACGAAAAATCCAGAATTTAACGAGACTCTGCACTTCTTCGGCATCACAGAATCCGACCTCATCATCAAGTCATTGGAGATCGTTATGTTTGACGATGACAGGTAAAGTATCTACCTAAACCCTACACCAGCGAAAATATGAGATAATTTAGCTAATAGGTAACCTTGTATTAAATTCATACCTTAATTACCCTTATTTTTAACCTTTACAAATTGTAGAAACTAGACTGAAAAGGCTAATATTTTATAATTTTCAGTCGCTTGAGATGGGTTCTAGTAAAACGATTTTTTCCCAACTAAAATGTCAATTCATTTATTTTCCTTTATATTTCGTAATTAAAAAAACATGTTCTTAAAGCAAAGAGTTCGCAACATCCTCCCGCCACGGAGTTTCGCACGCTCAGCGCAAGACAAAATATAACTAACAAATGATCAAAACAAACATATAAGTCACATAACATATTAACATTTGACACAAGTATTTACAAAATTAACCTATCCGGAGGCAGCTTAACTTGTCGACCAGAACATGTGGTTATACTAGAGGAGGCGACCCTGTCCAATCCCGGTATGTCTTCGTTGGGTATGGACAGTTCCACAGACTGACCGCTCATAAAGTCTTTACTTACTTTTGAAATAGAATCAGTTTTATTAATGAGACTACACATCCAAGTATAGTGTCTCTTTTCACATACCATACATTCTGGATACTTCCTGCAAACTTTAGCGATATGACCTTTTCTTAAACAAATCAAACAAGCTCGATGTTTTTTCAAATACTCCTTGCGCTCATCTAAAGTCATTTTCATGGCCATAGTGCATACCGAACTTGCATGAAAACCTTTTTCGCACCAAATACAAGTTTGCATTACTTCTTTATAATTCTTGTTATCGTTTATGGAAGTAGCATTCATAGAAGTAGCCAAACACGATGCAGTCGGAGTACTCTGTGCACCTAGACAGGTAGTGTCAAAGTGCGCTACGCGTATTCTCTCCTCCGACTCAACTTCAAATTTGAGAAATTCCAACAGCTGCGACAGCGGATTTTCTTTTTTCTCAGTACGAAAGTTCGATCTATTCCAAGCTCTCAGCGTCTCATCGGGTAAAGCTGACTCTACCAAGGGATACAATAATGCAGCATACCGATTTTCCGTTAGGCCGAGAGACTCCAGCGCCAAAATCTGTGTCATTAGTTTGTCATACAAAGATCTCATTGATAGTTTTGACACAGATTTAGAGATGACTAATTGAAGTAATTCTCTTACATAATAATCTATAATCGAATCATCTCTGGCAAACCTCTGGCGTAGCTGAATGATGGCTTTCTCATAATTTTCGCCACAGGGAGGAAAACTTTCAATGAGTTCTCTTGCTGGTGAACCCTTTTCCATCGCTTGTAGCAAAAAACGCATTTTATCATCATCACCCAATTCGAGCGCCTCATGAATTTTACGAAATTGCGCCCAGAAGCCGATCCAATTTTTGATATGCCCGTCAAATGTCGGTAATTCAAATGATGGTAGCTTTAGGTACTTACGCGACACTGAATGCTTCGACTCTGGTACTGATGGGGCATCGTCGTCAAAATCTTTCACTGTGGCTCCTGTTTTTGATGCGTCAGACTTCGACGGATTTAACATAGACAGTGCGTCTTGCCGCAAAATATACTACCTTCTATCATACGCATCCACGCTGTCGATTTCGGCCTCCATTGCCGTCTCGTCCCGCTCCTCCATATCCAGCCACAGTGCTAAAACTTTGTTGTTAACTTCCTTCAGCTCTTCATGATGTCCGGTCAGCTTGTCTAATAAAGCGGACACCATGTTCTTAGTTCCGGCCGCGATCGCATTTTCCAACTCATTCGAGCACTTTGTAAATAGCCGCCTCGCGACGGTTCTTTGGAACTTAGCGCGGTCCATAGTTATTGGTTCGTTACCTCGGTCGCCACAAATTGTAGAAACTAGACTGAAAAGGCTAATATTTTATAATTTTCAGTTGCTTGAGATGGGTTCTAGTAAAACGATTTTTTCCCAACTAAAATGTCAATTCATTTATTTTCCTTTATATTTCGTAATTAAAAAAAACATGTTCTTAAAGCAAAGAGTTCGCAACACCTATCTACCTACACGTAATTTATTAAAGTAATTTAACGTACCTGTACCTATTCATAAAGTCATACTATGGTAGGTATATTAAGTAAAGAATAAACATAATAACATAGCTATATACCGCTTATTACCGCTTTCGATTACTTATCTTATCAGATCACATGCAATGCAATACCTACGGCAAATGAAGACATTTCAAACAAAGCATTTTAGGCTTTCTGTGTAGGTATATAAAAATATTATTCGATACAGACTATACAGCTCCATTAGCTCAATAAAATATTTAATGTACATAACCGACTTCAAAAAGGGTTCTATACTTAAGTATTTTGAGGATTATTCCACTGAAGTGTATACTAGAGAAAGTTTTAGTATAATAAAATTCTTTAAAAGACACTACATTGAAGTCCATCAGAAGTATTTTTAAGCTATTGCATAGCTTCTATCGAGGGCCTTGAGCGCGGGGACCGAATCCAGAAATTCCGTAACGAAAAAAACCTCACGCTCCCCACTCCGACGGGCACGGAGGTCCGAGTCCGAGTCCGAGTCCGAGTCCGAGTCCGAGTCCGAGTCCGAGTCCGAGTCCGAGTCCGAGTCCGAGTCCGAGTCCGAGTCCGAGTCCGAGTCCGAGTCCGAGTCCGAGTCCGAGTCCGAGTCCGAGTCCGAGTCCGTGTCCGAGTCCGAGTCCGAGTCCGAGTCCGAGTCCCAGTCCGAGTCCGAGTCCGAGTCCGGGTCCCGGTCTCAGTCCCACTTCCACTCTGACTCCCACTCCCACCCCACCCCCAACCCCACTTCCACCCCCACTCCCACTCCAACTCCCACTCCCACCCTACACCCACCCCCACTCCCACTCACACACCCTCACACTCCCACACCCACCCCCACTACAACCACCACCACTCCCACTTCCACTACCACCACTACCACCACCACTACTTGTAATGGTAATAATAATTATAATGATAAAAGTTGCATAATCCAAAGTCCTTCTTAATCTTTGTAAGGAATGCGCCTATTTTGCGCATGACAAGTTTGCTAAGATTATTTTTGCTACTTTTATATGCAGCTCAAAAAAAATTTTTTGGCTTCCCCTCTGAGTGCTTACCAAAATTTTATTAAACAGTAGCAGCTCATTGCAGCTCAATAGTACATTATGATATAAGTGCGGTAGGTTGAAAATTACAGCCGAAGCGATATTGCTAGCCCGAGCCGTAGGCGAGGCCTACAAGCAGAGGCTGTAATTATCAAAGCGCACGTATGTCATACGACGTTTTATAACACATTTGCGAGGAAATAAAATAAAACTCCGACTATGGTAAACGAATAAAAACAATACAGCGTTAAGAAAAAGCGCGCGGCGCGCATCATAATTTTTTTTTAGGCAAAGGCACAAAAAACAACCAGTATTACTAATAAAGTAAATTACTAATAAAAAAAAAGTAAATTAATATTTTTGTGCTTTTGATACAGATGAATTGGTTGTAATTTACTGTCAAAATTAATTCAATTAAATAATTATGTACATAAACATTTCTTTATTATATTTTATCTTCCAAAGTTAATTTTAATTATAAAATGTCGACAACTTTTTTGACATAAAAACTCTTTGCTGAGATTTTAAAAAGTACCGTTCGTTTTAAGACGGAGCATCTTGATAAACCGTGCGTTTTACATTACACTTACCGCACTTGGGCGTAATGAGATACAATACGATATTGAAATTGGTGAAATAAGACACCTTTTACGAGCAAATGTGTTATAAAAATAATTACAGCCATCCAGAATGACATAAAATGCTGATAGGTTTTGTAATGTTTGCTGGCCATGAGTTGCTGACCAATTAGCTATTTCTGCTTACAGATTATATTTTTCTGCTTACAAAAATACGAATACTCTGCTAACCATTTAAATAACACCCGTGTGGCTTGAAGGCCGTGCATTGTCTAACGTCGTTTCTTTTCGGCAGTCTTGTTGATACAAAATGCTATGCAATAGCTTTACCGCGGCAGTCCCCGAGTGCCACACGTCTTTTTTTTATTATATGTACTCTGTGTACCTACCTACTCTTATAAAAGAGTGTGGCCATGATGAAATGCTGCCCTACAGGTACGGCTGCGATGAAATGGGCTCAGCAACAGTAGCACTGAGGGAATGCGCGAAGTCCCCTGCGCAACTCCGCCTTGCTCTATCCGGGTCAACTGGCTGCGAGCCCACTGGTCCAAGAGTACTCCTGGCACTGTGCTACAACACCAAGAGACGAGCTCTGGTCGTCACCATCTGCCGAGCTGCTGACCTCCCGCCGCAAGACAGCAATGGGTACTCGGACCCTTTCGTCAAATTGTAAGTACAGATTCTAGTAGGGTAAACAGTTTTATTCAAAACTAGCTTTTACCCGCGTCTTCGCTCGCGCACGTTTATTTCACCCCCTTAGGGGTTGAATATTGCAGAATCCTTTCTTAGTGGGTGCCTACACTGTTTATGCTATCTATGTGCAAAATTTCAAGTCTCTAGACCCAGCGGCTTAGGCTGTGCGTTGATACATCAATCAGTCAGTCAGTTTATCATTTTATATAATAACGAAATTGCGCTACAATAACTATATTTAGAATTATGAAATAAACACGGTGGTTTTATTTAATTATTTTAAATACATATAATTGTGTATCGTAATTTCGTTAATTTTGAATAAATCGTCGAAGTATCAGACAAGACAATGACCTAACTTCAAAGAGATTAAAATATAATAAGGCATAGAGGGGACAAAGCGAGGACAATTTGAAGTCAAAAGTTATTCCAAGTGGAATAAGTCTAGTACAATTTCGACCGAATGGCAGCTCGCGTTCATACTAACTGACATGACAAGTACATGACGCTTAGGCTTCAAAGCTTTGTATGAAAATATTCCCAATGCCCCCTCTATGCCCTATTATATTTAAATCTCTTTGCCTAACATAGACCTAACAAAATTCTTAAACTAAAAAAAAGACGATAGGTATGTTTAAATATCCGAACGATATTTTCAGAAATGGAACACGGAAGGTGGTGAGCCCATTGCATGGGATGTTATTGCAGAAACAAATCTGGTGTCTACGGATTTCCTCACGATGTTTTCCTTTACTATTGAGCTAGTGATAAATATACCCACGTAAGCTGAAAAACACTCACTCACTGATCTTCCTCAAATTAAAAGTACCTACCTACGATTTCACTAAAAATATTAGTCACTAATGGTATGGTTTAAATGTGGAACGGCGATCGTACATGGTAATCACAAGTGGTGGATTCAATCAAACAATTCAATGGAATACAAATATATTCATCAATAAATATAAAAGGTAGCAGAATACTAGAGTTTCTCCAATTTTATTCTGTCTGTTGATCAAATCTCTACTACTTTATTTCACAGTCTTCTTACAAAAAATCACTACAAAGTTTAAAAAAAAGTCGCTTTCTCTGTCCCTATGTCCGTTTAAAACAACGCAACGTATTTTGATGCGGTTTTTTTTAATAGATAGAGTGATTCAAGAGGAAGGTTATAGTGTTAGCATTGCACCCGTGCGAAGCCGGGGCGGGTCGCTAGTTCAGTATAAATAAGTATTTTTTTTCTTTACAGACATCTCGACCCAGACCCTTACCACAAAAAGCACAAGACCTCGATCAAATGGCGCAACCTCAACCCCGTCTGGAACGAGGAGTTTCTGTTCGAAACGCGCCCTACTGAGTTGTCTCGGCAAAACCTCACTCTGACCGTCTGGGACAAAGACTATGGGAAACCTAACGACTTTTTAGGAAGCCTTATACTTGGAGCCAGCAGTAAGGGACGACGTCTGAAACACTGGATGGACTGCATCAAGTTCCCGGACCATAAGCATGAGCAATGGCACTCCTTGACGGATACACAGCATCTTTAAAAGAATAGGAGTGATTTATAAATATAATTTAAGGCCCGTATTACAGAACGATCCTCGCGTGATACTGCTTATCACAATAGGGTACCTACCAGGGATGTTGCGAATATTCGCATCCGCATCCGCAAATGCAGAGCTTCCGCATAGATTTGGACATCTGCATCCGCATCCGCATCCACAACAATCAATGCGGATATTCATGCGGATGCGGATGTAATACTAATATAAAAATTTGTAATTAAAGTTTGATTAAATGGGAGCATCGTACTGAATACTAATTTTCTACACTATCTGTACAAATATTCTAAAGAGGAAAGATTTGTATTTTTATATGTTTGTTACGAATAAACTAAAAAACTACTGGACCAATTTTAAAAATTATTTCATTAATAAATACATAATGCTCACGCCATTGTCCCACAGGGGTAGGCAGAGACGATGGATCGCCACTTTGCTCGATCTCTGCATACTTCTTTCGCTTCCTTCACATCCATAAGCCTTTTCATGCACGCTCTTTTATTCTTCGCACTCCGGACCCCAGCTTTTTGAAGGACGTCACTTATTTGATCCATGAACGTCCTTCTGGGGCGTCCTCTTTCCTTGCATCGTTCAACATTCGCACCATATATTTCTTTCGTTACTCTTCTTTCATCCATACGTTCTAAATGTCCAAACCAGCGTAACATGCCCTTTTCTATTCTTGTCACTACATCTTCTTTCAAACCACACCTTTCTCGTATATCAGCATTCCTCACTCTATCACACAATTTCACTCCACACATTTTCCTCAATTCTTTCATTAATGGAAAGCTAAAATATCCCTTAGTAACTTATGCTATACTTTATTCCCGTATTTTCATGAAAACGGGAACTAAGCTTGTAAAACCGCCTAGAACCGCTATCATTAATAAAAATGTTAATAATTACTTTATCATTGTTTTAATTCTTCATTCATATACTTTATTTATATCAGATCTTAAACATCTGCATCCGCATCCGCATCCGCGGATGTGAGCCTTTAAAAATCCGCATCCGCATTCACAGCCGCGGATGTGTAAAAATCGGCATCCGCAACATCCCTGGTACCTACATACTTTACTGCTTAGGCAAATGTGTTACTTTTTATGAGCTGTTACACGAAAATTTGCAATGAAAAATGTACTGTATTTGTTACAACATAACGTAGTAATGTTTAAAATGGTTAAAACACAGTTTAATATTCAGTATATTTTCCATAACTAAATATTTTGCCAAGTTATAAAAAAATAAACATTTGATTATAGGCAGCCTACTACCCAATATCGAAACACTAGATTTACTTTATGCCAAAAAAGCTGTGAAGAAAAGTGGTGCTTGCGAAGTTGAAATTGTTAAGTTCCTTTAGCAGGTAGGTACCTACTTACCTACCTAAATTACGTATAAGAAAGTACTCAGGTACCTAAGTGTATAAAAGTTTTAAAATAAATATCGTATAAATAATATTTTTGTAAGGTTAATGTAGTAGGTACCTATGTAGCTTTATATGACCTCCCATAGTAGGTAATTTATTTTATTTTTGAATTTACTTACTTATCTCTTTTGTATTTTCAATACAATAATGATTCATTATATTGTACGTAGTTACATACATTTTAGATAAATGCGTCAAGTGTGTCATTATCATTAATCATTATAATCTATACATATAATAAAACTCTAACGGGGCCGTGTCTGTACATGAAATGTTTTTTTTAAATTTTAACTGTAGTGTATATACTTAGTTATCGATATCGATACCGAAACACCATTTTTTTAAATTTTTGTCTGTCTGTCTGTCTATCTGTCTGTCTGTCTGTTTGTCTGTCTGTCTGTCTGTCTGGTTGTGCACGCATCACTCAAAAACTACTGGACGGATTTTGATGAAATTTGGTTTGCAGATAACTGAGTACTCTAGATGTTGACCCGGGTCAACATCTAGAGTAAGTACTTTTTATTCCAGAAAAATATCTATATAATCTCATTCCCACGGGAAAATATAAAAACTGGGTAAAAAGAGAAATACGTAGGTACTATTCCGAAACGATAACACATAGAAACTTGAAATACAGTGTGTGGGTGTCTTATATATCGTAGCCAACCGCTATGAAGCGATTTTTGGAAATTCCCACGGGAACGGGAATAATCTGGATGCGCGCGGGCAACGTCGCTATGGGAACCCGCTATTTGAAATATGGTAGGTGGCTTATATTATGTTGTAGGCAACCACTATAAAGGGATTTTTGAAATTCCCACGGGAACGGGAATAAACTGGATCCACGCGGGCAACGCCGCTGGGCACCCGCTAGTACCTAATATAAATATTCGTATGCTATAGAAAATATTTCCGTAGTTTTTATTGTTATGTTTTTACCTACTATTTGGAAAAATATATTTTATACGGTCTATTCCCGTTCTCCTTTTTTATTAGGTAAAGAAAATTAAGAAGGTAGTACCTACCTAGGCACATAAGTGGATAAGTATTTAAAGTAGATATTATCATTTCGATAAGTACAGTCCAGAGCACATGAAACTTGACACTTGTAGTGCTAGTCTGACATTTAAAGCGATTGTATTATATAAAAGAACTTTACAAAGTCTAAGTAATAATTATGTCAAGCTCCACGTGCTCTTGATTATAAATAGGTAATAAAAATCTCTGGAATTTATAGAAAGCTATACCTACCTTCTTCCCAGTTTAGGATAGCAATCACTATCAATCCTTCATAAGTAGGTTTTTTTTCCATGACTTCGTCTTTGCGAGTTGAGAAGTAACCTATAGGTACACTGCCTCAAGATGCAAATTATTTCCCCTCCCAAATTTCATTATGATCGGTTGAGTGGCTTGGCCGTGAAAAGGTAAGAGAACAGATATCCCATATAGGGACCCTATGTCCCTATGTGGGTATCTTTAAAACTACGCAACGGATTTTGATGCGGTTTTTTTTTAAAGATAAAGTGACTCAAGAGGAAGGTTTTAGTGTTAGCATTGCACCCGTGCGAAGCCGGGGCGGGTCGCTAGTTAATAATATTAGTGGGGTTTTAGTTTATAGGTACCAGTTAAGTTAGTGCAGATTATTACTGAAGTTGTAACATACATAGCTATCTAGTACCTATGTACCTACCTAAATAATTTTATATACTTAGGTAGGTAAGGACCTAATGTTATAAATGTGCCAAAGTTTATATGAATTGTGTATAATATGGATAACTGCTGCATTGATTATTAAACTATGTTTTCTAAATAAAACCAACTTATTATTTACTTCCAAATGTTTTTTTGGTTCGAGTTAACCAACAATAAACAACCGTTTTAAAATGGTACCGCAGTAAGACCTGATTATTCTTCAATTATGCATACTAATGATAATACGAAATAATGATAAGATGAGTCCGTATCGCCCTTGACCTGTTTCTTATTTTTTTATTTTTAACCGACTTCTTATATTTATGTCTCGCTAGTTTTGTGCAAAGAAAACGTGAACGCGACTCCCACTCTCGACCACTGCTGTTGGGAAATAATAGGAAAGAAACTAATTTAATCTTAGAAAAAATGTAGACAAACTTATTACTGAAAAATTGGAGGCTGGCTAACGAAAGTAGATAATCGAATTTTTTGCAAACTTTCGAGTAGACAGTGTAGAGATTGACAGTGTCAATTTCTTATTGTCAAACATTCGTTTAAGTTTGTTTTGTTTTATAATTGATTCATTTTTGTGTTAAAATATGAATAAAACTATTAAAAGTCTTTGAGTATTAAACCAACAGGAGACGTCACGCGCACTAGTTTCTTTGCAAAAAAGTCTGCCAATTTCCGATGAACGAACACAAATAACGTTAAAGCAAACGCATTTTTTAACAAAACAAACACTAGCTTAAACTAGATGCACACAAATACATTTACCAATTCAAGCACTCCGTGAACTCAAAAAAACTAATAGCCGCGTTGACCGACACTTTTGGTTTAATACTCAAAGTTAAAAGTGGACTTCGAGAGTTATTTTTCCTCATGATTCCTCTTCTCTTTCTTTCTTTGAACATATTATTATTACAAAAAGAAGCTGAATTTATTCTACGAAAAATAAGAATGTTTGCGTGTGGTGTTCAATTTCTTAGGTTAGTATGCTCTATTACTTTGATACTTTATGTAATTACGTACTATTTTTTTTAATTCTTTGTTGTCGAATAGTTAACATTTAGCCTGAATATAGACAATTGTTCGATAAGATATTTCGTTTCTTTCGCAGAAAATCTGGAGGATGTCGATGCAATAGTGAGAACTATTAGAAATCTCAGTGATATAGATATCTCAGAAAGATAGAATAAAACTCAAAATCAGTACTGGAATTACTGATTCAATGACTGGTTCGAAAGAATGCAAAAGTGCAATAAAACATAATTTAGGTATAACTTGTAAACAGTTTTTTTATTCCTGATCATTTCGGTTTGCCCCTCGTACCACCGAGTTTTTCGTAGCGTAGATTCCGTTTCCGTGGGAATACGGGAATAAAAAATAGCCTATGTTACTTAGTAATAATGTAGCTTTCCATTGGGGAAATATTTTTTATAATCGGTCCACTGTTTTTAAGTTTATTCATTAGAAACATACAAAAATACAAATCTTTAGGTACTCTATAATTTAATTTATAAAGTAATCAATAATATGATTTTAATTTTTCAAATAGTAGTGGAATCATATGATTCTATAGTAATACAGTTACTATCAATCTCAATAGCAATAGTTCATATTTAAAACAATAACTAAAAAAATCCAAGTATCAAGTAAATTTAATTTATATATTATATCGAGGGATACCATGCTAATATTTTTTAAATTTGCCGCGCTTTTTCGTTAACTGCTTTTATTAGCCAGACTCTATTTGCTTTAAAATTAATTTTGAGACAGGTAGAAGAAATAATTTATCAATAGGGGATTACAATGCATTAATAGAGTGCGGGGAAATTTTAGAAAACACTGGCAGCACTGCTCGCGACTGTAGTCTGTAACTGTGTACTTACTTACTGTAAAAAAAAAAGTTGATTTGTGAACTTTCTGTCAGTAGAAACCGTGTGAAAATAATTTATTCCTTTAGAACAACGCAATATAAACAGCAAATATTGAATACAATATGTATTTAGAGTGCTAATTTATGTGGAAATCAATATGGCATTCCTGTGTCCAGTTAGAATTAGAAGGGGGAAGAAGAAGAAATGTAAGTAACTTGAAGCTTTAGTGGGAACTTTTATGTCAATGACCTCACACTTTCTACATAATTTTATATATAAAACTAGTATTCCCTCTTGTTTTACTTGATGAGAACCTGATCACACACTCATCATTTAAACTTAGGTATAAATACACATGAATACACAAGTTTTAGTACACTATCACTACACTCAGCTGCTAATGTCTAATTTGGACACACGAGACGAAAAGTTTGAAGACATTTTATTATTTTCGTAAATAAAGCAGGTAATACGTAAAGTAATCTTATTTAGACAAGGCACATTTGATTTAAATAGTAAAACATTATCAAATTGAACTTTATGTGAATATCAAGACAAAAATATAAAAAAAATACATTGATATTATAATGTAACTACACAACAAAAGAAAGAAATAATTTAGTTATAATATATTGGTGATTATTTGTATTTATAAGTTAAATAAATTTTTGTAATGAATAAATTCAATGAAATTCTGGTTATTAAGTTGGTTCTTTTAAATTTCTTATTGCAGCAAGCAGTGGAGACTCTGACAAAGACTTATCTCGCCCTGGATCGGGTTTGAGTCCTGGCATGGGTCGAATCACAGGCTCAGCAAGCATTGAGACATTAGTGAGAGTTGGTATAGAGAAGGAGCATGGGTTGAGCCCAGATTCCAAAATGGTGGTGCTACATGATTTTGCTCCATGTGTAGATGATGAACTTGAGGTTAAACAACTTACTTATACATTTTTTATTATTGTTATTTATCAGGCAAGCATAACATACAACTAATAAATGCCTGTATCCAGGTGTTCTCCACTCAAGCTTTCTTGCAGGATATATGTTTATCCAATTTATTTTTAAATTGATTAATATCATTAAGTGCTCACTACTTCTTCTGGTAGCTTAAGACATTTCTTGAGCAACAGAGTTGTGATCTGACAACTCTGTTGCTCAAGAAATGTCTGTGAGGATTGTTGCTTGATATAGCGGTATGCAGTTTTCGATGGTGTCCCCTAAGAGTTTTGTATGAAAGTGCTATACCAGAAACCCTTGTAGTGCCGCTCTGTGGGTCTAACTATCTACCATTACTGCTAATTTGAAAGATACAATACTGCCAAATATGCAAATATTTTTTGTTTGAAAAAACTCGTACAATTAGTCACAGATTTTTTTTTACTTATGTCTTACTTAAATATGATCGTTTGAGTATTCAGCCAAAAGATACTTAAAAAAGCTTGTGCTGATTGATGGTATTGTGAGATCTAGAGGTACAAAGAACAATAACTTCATACAAAAATATACAATACTACTACATCAATTTTCAGGTTAAACGTGGACAAATCGTAAATGTTTTATACAGAGAAAATGACTGGGTGTATGTGATAGTGGCAGAGTCAAGAAGAGAAGGGTTTATACCGCATTCATATTGTGCACCGTGTGAGCATCATGACTTGAAGAAGAAGCTGCCCCGGAGTCGATCACCAACTGATTTAGCACATAGAGATGTTTCACAGTTAGTATGATGTCTGTTTAATTTATTCTATCATCTAGTATAATCTATGGCTATTTTGTGTGTAGGTATGATTCCTATTTATGCAAAATCTCAATGCAACTAGGCAGCCAAGTTAGTCTGGTCCTGGTTTTTGACCCTGTTTTCTATGCATAAATTATGAGACATAACTTAGGCAGTTATTTAGTCCCAAATTAGGCAAAGCTTGTACTGTATGGGTACAAAACAACTTGAAAACGTACTTAAATTCACAACTTATAACCATACTCATACTCATTTAACTTAATTCTATTTCACTAACATATTACTTTTATAAGTTTTTACTAACACTTTTTTTTTATAACCTAAATAGATAACAGGCCACACCATACCAAATTAAACTAAAATTAGTTGACAGACTGTTCAATCTCATCTTAACTTCTGATTGGTTGTTGAAAAGCATTATAAATTTTATTCAATCAATCACAACCGCTAACATGAGATTTAAAACAGTCTGTCTGGTAATCTTAGTTTGTTTTGCCTTTTGAAAACCAGGGGTTAAACTTTTAAATCTTTTTTTTTTTGCAGATTATCAGTATCAGACGGTGCTACGAACGACGGCCATTCAGAGTTAGGCAGCGAAGGAGAGGCGTGTCCCTTCAGTAAGGACCCGTCTGGCCGCTATGTGGTGCTCTATACGTTCACCGCCCGGGACGAGAATGACGTTGACGTTGAGAGGGGAGAGTTTGTTACAGGTCAGTGCAATACTGTCTTGTCAAAGTCGTTATTATCAAATCCTATTACTTTAATAGAGAAATTATTGTGTGTCTTGATTCTCGGAAATGGCTCTAACGATTTTATGGAATTCTGTATACAGATACAATTTTGCATTTTAAGTTAAACTACATAGTTGTATTTTCATTACCTGAAAAATATATATTTTAATAATACGGTCACTTACTAATTGTAATCTAAATAATTGTAACTTCCATTGCAGTGCTCAACAGAGAAGACCCAGACTGGTACTGGATAGTTAGAAGTGATGGACAAGAAGGTTTCATTCCGTCTGGATTTGTATATCCTGCTGTCGTACAAGGTAATTTAAGTATATCAACTGTATTTATTAGCATAGGGTTCGGGGGGCCGACGGCTTATCAAAGAGGTCTCAGTGCGTTTTGTCGAGGCTTCATATCACCAAGAGGTCTAGCATTTATCTCTCTCAAAGGATCAGCCTAGCTATCCATATTGGAAATACAGCCAGTATTTTGGGTCTGACGGTCTATTGTCTATGGCTACCCCAATAAGAAAGAGGGGTGAGACTAAAATATGTTTAGTCGATGTAAAGCAAAATCGGGGCCATTACTAATTTTATATTTTCTTACCATTCAATCTCTGTACGTCCACAAATGCATCCTCTAGCAATTTTTACTCATTTCTCCCGTTTGCCTATATTGTGATAACATCCACCTATTAGCATTGATCTAATACATGATTTCAATGTATCGAATTTTTTTCATAAAAGCTTATCCCAACACACCTCTAAAAAAGCATTTCGATTTTTATTTGTTATACAAAATTATAACAAAATTTTTAAATAATAATCCAATAAAAAATGTGCTGCGATTGAGTACTTACTAAAAATGTACATTTTCCATTTAAAATTTTCGTTTTGACAGATCAAGTCATTTGACTAGGCAGTAAAATATTATATTCGATATCAACCCTTGACAACCCACTGCTGAGCAATGGGCCTCTTCACACATGAAGCGACCGTAATCACGCGAGCCCATCTGCTGATTGGGAGATGGTGATAGGCTATAGTCTATTTCACGTAGCATGGGTTCGGTGGCAGTTCACATTTTTCCCTTTTACTCATGCTACTTTCGACTAATAAGAATTTTATATTTTTGCAATGATAAAATAATTATTTTTATTAGTCGAAAGTAGTATGCGTGGAACGGAAAAATGTGAAATGTCACCGAACCCATGCTACGTGAAATAGACTAAAGCTGTAAGAATTTTTCAAGCCACCCAAGGGTATCTGACATGGCTTAACGAGTCCCATTGTGCGTAAACACAACGAAAACCCTACCCTACTAGTATAATTTGTTTCCATGGTCAGCGACGCAACAAGACAGCACGCAAATAGTGCACTCGCCGCCGCCGGCCGCCCCTGGTGCGCTTTTGCCAAACAACGCGCTCAATAACACCTCTCAGGACGCCGACGGCCGCTACCACGGCACTGAGCTAGTCATGCTGTACGATTACAAGGTGAGAAGTGATTTTAGGGCTTATCTCAAATTTACAATTGTAGCAAATGCTAAAACAATAAAACAATCAAAAAAGTATTGCAGTCACAGCTCAGTATTTAGTGGATTTTTCATAGTAAATTTTCGTTTTGACATCTCATAAAAAATATACATATTTATCACTCTCGATGGTGAAGACATCGTTAGGAAACCCGCAGGTCTCAGAATTAATTCTGAGACATGTATAAACAGACCCGGTCCGGCGATGGGCGCACCCACCTATCACGTTTAGGGGTCCAAAGAAAATCTCTTCTCTTGAAAAGTGAACATATCCAGCAATAGAATACATCTGTCTACCCCCTCAGGGTTACAAGGCGTGAGATTATTTATTTTATTTATTTATTTATAAAAGTAACTTATTTGACTAGTCAGGACAGTACCCTATTGTTTCCATATTTCGATAGGCGCAAGCTCCCGACGACTTGTCCGTGAAGCGTGGCGAGTGGGTCTACGCCGACCTGACCCAGCAGACGGTGGAGGGTTGGCTGTGGGCGCATGCGCCCAAGTCGCGCCGATCCGGCTTCATCCCCACTGCGTACGCGCGCGCTCCACACACCACCTCGCTCTGACCTCACTGGTCTATCACCCTGCTTGTGTCCTTTGGGTATTGAAAAACATTACTGTCCATACTTACAGTACGGCCGTTTTAAATTGGCAGCTCTGAAGTTGCGCAATAACATTTTTTTGCGACCTGGTGTTATTTGCTCTGAGAAGTGCCAAAATGACATTGTCATCTATATATATAAAAGGAGAAGCTAAATCTAAAAATCAAGGCCCAGCCCAAACCGCTGAACATAGAAACATGAAATTTTGTGTGTAGGTTACGTTTATAGTGTAGATGCTCGCTAAGAAAGTATTTTACGAAATTCAACCCTTAAGGGGGTGAAAGAGGGGGTTGAAGTTTGTATGGGATAGTGTGATTTCTGCGTGTATCAACTTTAAACTTCCAACAAATACTCTTCAAAACACACTATAAAATATTAGTTCTAGGATTTTTTGAAAATCATCCTCCTAGGGGGTGAAAGTAGGGGATGAAGTTTGTATGGAAAACCTTCATTTTTGGGTGTATCAATTCGAAACTTTGTAAAAATACTCCTCAAAACAAACAACAAGACACGTATTTCCGGATTTTTCAAAAACCATCCCCTAAAGGGGTGAAACAGGGGAGTGGAGTTTGTATGGAGACGTGCTGTTTTTTACGTCTATCAACTTCAAACTTTACATAAATACTCTTAAAAATAAATTATGAGACATATATTTTTGGATTTTTCGAAAATCATCCCCTAAACGGATGAAAGTAGGGGTTGAAGTTGATGCGAAGAAGTTTATTTTGTTGCGTCCATCAACTTGAAACTTCGTACAAATGCTTCTGAAAACAAACTATGAGATATTAGTTCTAGGATTTTTCAAAAATCTTCCTCCAAGGGGGTGAAAGTGGGGGTTGAAGTTTGTATGGAAAACCTTCATTTTTGGGTGTATCGATTCGAAACATTGTAAAAATACTCCTCAAAACAAATAACAAGATACGTATTTCTGGATTTTTCGAAAATCACCCCTTAAGAGGGTGAAACAGGGGGTTGGAGTTTGTATGGAGACGTGTTTGATTTTTACGTCTATCAACTTCAAACTTAGCACAAATACTCCTAAAAATAAATCATGAGACCCGTGTTTTAGGAATTTTCGAAAATCATCCCCTAAGGGGGTGAAAGTAGCGTTTGGAGTTTGTATGAAGACGTGTTGTTTTTTACGTCTTATCAACTTGAAACTGGGCACAAATACTTTTAGAAATAAATTATGAGACACGTGTTTTTGGATTTTTTGAAAATCATCTCTTAAAGGGGTGAAAGAGGGGGATAAAGTTTGTATGGGATAGTGTAATTTCTGCGTGTATCAACTTTAAACTTTTTACAAATATTCTTGAAAATAAACTTGATATTTTATCGAAAACCATCCTCCAAGGGGTTTCATTCCCGTGGGGATTGAAGTTTGCATGAATACCTTCATTTTTGGATGTATCAATTCGAAATTTTGTAAAAATACTCCTCAAAACAAACAACAAAAGACAAGTAGGTATATCTCGATTTTTCAAAACTCACGGGTGAAACGGGGTTGAAGATTGTATGGAAACGTGTGGTTTTTTTACGTCTATCAACTTGAAACTTATCACAAATACTCTTAAAAATAAATGATGAGAAACGTATTTTTGTATTATTTATAAATCATTCCCTAAAAGGGTGAAATTAGGGGTTGAAGTTGGTATAGAGAAGAGGGGTTTTTTGCGTCTATCAACTTGAAACTTGGCACAAATATTCTTTAAAAGTCTCCATACAAAGTCTATTTTTTTTTGATAATTTACTATGGGTTGCTAGGAGAAATTTGTTAGTGCATCCCAAAATGTTGAAAAAATAAATGTCCACCCGTGCGAAGCCGGGGCGGGCCGCTAGTCCAACTATAACCGTTGACATTTAGTGGAATTGGCCCCCAGTTGACGGTATGAGGCGGTTTGCGCAGGCCGAGCCTCTGTTCAGAGCAGCAAAGTTAAAGCGGCCGTACTATAATACTATCCGTCCGACTTAGGTTTGATGCGAAAAATGCTGGAATACTCGTACTTATCTTCAATGTTTTTATACACGTTTCTTATGTTATCTTCTTCGCTGTTCGTTAGTAGCGCTGAAACTCCAAAATGGCTGGACATATTTTTTTTTTGTGTGGATTCCAGTGGGTCCACGGAAGGTTTATACGGTGGCAGAACAATGTCTGCCTGGTCCACTAGCAGCATAGAAATAAGTAGTCCAGTTTAGTATTCAGTACATTTTCCATAATAAATTTGCGTTTTGACATAAATTATATTCAAATACATACTAACAAATATTGTGATGGATAACTTCTTATAAATCGTTGATCGCCGGCTGACGAAAAAGTGTCACATTCCGCCTGAGCCGAGCGTGCAAGCGAGAGCCCGGAACAAGCGATAGAGAGGCACGATCGGTCCAAGCGTTCGACTTATCGGCTATCTCTCTTCCACTCCAGTATGCAATTTTTCATCAATTTTTACTTATGACGTTCACATAAAATTAAATTATCGTCTGTAAACACTTTACAGACAACAATGTTTTATTACTTGTTTTCAGATACTTGACGCTATGTTGCTCATTTTTACCCATAGTTTTTACCGAATATTGAATATTCCGCACGTAGTTTTTTTTTTTTACATTGGCGAAAGTAACTAGAACCACGGTCAAAATCAATTATTATTTAGCGATAACCTAAAAAAAGAAGAAAAAGTTACTTACTGAATTGATTACAGTCAACTCCCCAAATGCTGGTCTTTCACAAGGCAATTTAAACATAGCTACAAAACCTTTAGTAATCCAAAAGACGTAGGCAGAGACTAGCTGTTGTCGTACAAAGTCATTTCTGATGGTGCCAACATGTTTCAGTGTAAATTTTAGTTGAAACTTTTATGTTATGTTAGTAATAAGTCGGTAGCTATTATCCAGTATGTCTGGTTACTGTTAAACAGCCATCTATTATGGCTAATGAAACTTGCCACTGTTTTGTAAAAATAACAAATAATGTCTTCCGATTATATTAGTCTTAAGTCTAACATTCCATACTAAAATTGTTTAACACCTGTTTAGTTGAAATTTTATGTAAAATAATTTCCGTCCTTAAATCGACTGATTTTGACGTTACGCTTTATATTTTTTACATTTAAAATTGTATTTTTAATAAATAATGTGAAAGTTTCATATTGGTTTATTTATTTACAAATATGGTGTCTATTTCTAAAATTTTAACAGTATCATAAAGTTTATTCTATATCCACAATAAGAGTTCTTTTCTTTTTCTTTGCCTCTTGTTTGATGTTATCCTTTATTGTCCATTCCTCCAGCTGTTTCGCAACTTTTTGGATATCCTGGTCATTCACTGTTATGGGTAACTGTAGATCTATCTGTTCACTCCTTATAAAATTGAGTGCATCAAGTTTTTCTTTCAAAAAAGGCCCCTGCTGGCTTTCTAGGAGGTTCCTGTAGTCGGCAAGTTTATTATTACGAACGTCGTCACAGTGCATCTCAGTAAGTTTCCGTAGAGACTCCTTGCGCGACAATTTGTGGTATGTGCTAAAACAACAATTGGGAGTTAATTTTCGTTTTGACAGATAGAATGTATTTTATGTAGTTTGCCTGACATTGAGAGAGATATGTAATATTCATTTATTTCTGCATCTACACTAATATCACAGTTTAACAATTATACAGTTGGCTCACGAATGTACTTTTGCAGAGCAACGGAGGGGGCCTTGCGGGGAAGCGAGCGGCACGGACCGCTTCAAACAAACTCGCCGAGTTTGTCAGGTTAATCGTTGAGGGCTGACTAGTTTTTATTTTTCGGAATTCTAAAATCGTTATGACGAGAACAAAACCCGATGATGGTTTTACTGTCATTACAACAATTTTCAAAGATCTATTCAACATTATATACCCATAATAAATATTAAATAATAATAACAGTTTTTGTGAAATATTCAAGTTATTTTTCTCGTCAATGAACACTTACATAGTATGATCTTTATTTATTTTTAATAATAACACGGTCACAGAATGTTACACTTTTTATTTTACCCGACTGCCCCAGAACAGCAATTTATCAATGTTTAATTTAATATTATTAATAATAATAATAATTGTTCGTGTGCATTCTAAAATGTTTTTTTTTATCTAAATTTAATATGTAGGTACTTATTTTTATAAGTGATCGTAACTAAATATATTTAATTTCCATTTTTGTGACAACCCTTGCCTAAATACGTAGGACAGCGTCAATACCTACGCCGGCGGCTTCATCGCGCGCCCACAAAGGCGATAACCAACTGTGTGATTGTTAAACTGTACTAATATTATAAAGAGGAAAGATTTTTAACAAATAAACTCAAAACCTCGGAACTGATTTCAAAAATTTGTTTACCATTAGAATGCTACAAGATTCCTGAGTAACATAGGCTACATTTTATTCCCGTATTCCCAAGAGAACGGGAACCGCCAGTAACTATATAAATAAACACACAGCAGCACCGCACCCCATGCTGTCACATTTAGGAGTCCAAAAAATTTACGGTGAAAAGTGGGTAATTCCAGAAATAGAATACCTCTGCCAACCCCTTCGGGGATAAATGGCGTGAGCATATCTTTTTTATTTTTATATAAACACAATTAAGATTCTTGCATCTACATCTTTTTAATATTGAAAAATTCCTCTTAAGTCTAAATTGCTGCTGGTATGGAATATATAGTTTTATTAAATACTAGTACCGGTCCCGTGGAAATATGAGAATAAAATATGGCTTATGTTACTCAGGGATATTCTAGCTTTCCATTGAGTTAATTTGTAACAAAGATACAAAATTCTATACAAATATTCCTCTTTAGAATATTAGTATAGATTTAAATATCTCTAAGTTCAGAAGACTTACTGAGGATGAGCTTTGTATTCTATGTTGAGTTTCTCCAACAGCCATTCAAACTTCTTATAATCGTATTGACGTAAAAACTTCAGTAATTTCTTTCGTTTATCAATTAGCTCTTGTGCAGTTTTCTACAAAATAAAAGATATAGAATCAGACAAATTATCACTTAATTAGTATAATAATATTCACTGACTTCAAAATGGACTATAATAATGGTAAGTTGTTCAATACATACTGTATTAAACTATAAAAAATATACAATAAGTAGAAAAAACTATTTTTTTTAAAAGAAACTTAATATAAAGACAAACCTTTGCTTTAGGATTTTTGGGAAACTTTTCCATAGTCTCCTGAAGGCATCTGATATGACCAGTGAGCCTAGCAACTGAAAATTTAAAAACATCAGTTAAATGCTTTGAGTATTAAACCAACCGAAGACGCCACTGACAGGCGTTCCCCTCTGCCAAAAAAACGTGTCGGTCTTTGAGCACACCGGTTAAATACAAATAGTTTGTTTGAGTTCACGGAGTGCTTGTATTGGTGAATGTATTTGTGTGCACCTAGTTCAAGCTAGTGTTTAATTGTTTTATCAAAAAATGTGTTTGTTTTAACATTATTTGTGATTGTTTCCTCGTCCCCCCGCAGAAATTGGCAGACTTTTTTGTAAAGAAACTAGTGCGCGTGACGTCTCCGGTTTAATACTCAAAGGTTAAATGGGGTAATATTATAAATGTGAAGTCTTTTTTGGTTCCTACTTCATGTTGCCACAGAGCATTATGATTTGCAGAGATCAGACCTAGGAAGTGTCTCAGACTACTTTTTTCTTCTGATTTTGTAAAATGGCAAATGGGTTGATATCAGCTGTGCTTTTATATCCAGAAAATATCTCATTCCGCCAGCAGAAATTTTAAAATGAAGCCACACAAGTAAGTTATATTAATGCCAAATCGTTTCTAGCCTCTAACTACTATCCAAAGTTATAGGGTGGTATATTATAATTATTGCAATAATCTGGTTCTATATGATACTAGGACCCGCCCCAGCTTCGCATGGGTGCAATGCTAATACTAAAACTTTCCTCTTGAATCACTCTATCTATTAAAAAAAAACCGCATCAAAATCTGTTTCATAGTTTTAAAGATTTAAGCATTCATAGGGATATAGGGACAGAGAAAGCGACTTTCTTTTATACTTTGTAGTGATGATGCACACAAGATATCTGCAACTGAATGACCTTATGCACAGCCTCCCAAGCCTGTGATGCCCTTCATTACAGAGTTGGGAGGCTGTGCTGTGTACACCTATAATTAGTGTATGCGACTCCACTGAGCTAGCTTCACAGCCACCGTAAAGTTTTTGCACTGTCCTTCAAGTTGTTCTGACAATAGGGTCTGGCATCTCCACCGAGCATCCAGGCCCATGGTGGGAGTAGAGGGTTCAGAACAGTTGCTGTAAGGCAGACATCATCTAAGCCTCCTCTGGTTTTAGCGGCTTACGATTCAACCGTGTCAAAGTTCGGGGGGAGGACATCAGTACATTATATCTTACTTCGAGTCTCAGCAGTATTCTCGTCGTATTGGTGCCGTCGCACTCGATCCATCATCTCTTTCTTGACGAGGGCATTGAATTCTTTCGACCCTAAGTAGGCAACGGAGAAGATCTTTTTCACTGCCTCTGGTGCACTGAAAATAAACCAAAGTTTATGTATTTTCACATACCTACCAGTGCTATTAAATCGGTTCAGTGTTGAGGAATTATGAATTAGGAATCAAACCAATACACAAAAAATATATATTTCGAGGTTATGTTTTTTATTATTATAAAACATGAAACACTGACAATACTTACTCTTTGATTACTTCACACAAAGCGTAATCTATTCCCAGAGCAGTTTCGGGAATAGGTGGTAGAGCCTCTAAATCACCAGAACGTTCAGCTTTGTACGCGGGTATATAATCTGGCCTAACCCATTTGATTTTCACTTGGTGCTTTAATCCACGACTTTGTACAAGGGATGACGTGAGTCGCCTTAGCATTTTATATTATTTTATGCTTCAGAAATCTAAACAAAACGGCAGAGGAGTAAAAAATAAAGCCAACAATTACAATAGTCTTGTGTAGTTCGCGAACGACCTAGTTCGAAAGAGCGCTCTTTTAGGTGAACTATGCGAACTAGTTCGTCAGCAGTCTCGATCTTAGTTCTTTTGAATTTGTATTTTTCTGGCTCTGTTCTATTATTGAGTGGCGCTGCATGGCTAAAAAATTTTTTTTTTTTTACTCTTGGTGCTCTTACAAGAGTTTCTTATTAATTTACCTATAGTCTATCTATAGGTAAAGTTTTTCACAATAATAATATGAAAAAAAGATTCCTTATAGAATTATCTTCATATTATAAAAAAAATTAAGTAAATGAACGAACTAGTTCGCTGTAGGACTGTGCGAACGACTATGCCCAAGACTCTCTAGCAAGCAAGCTCTAGTCCCTCTAGTCAGATTATTTTTTTTTTTTTTTAATTTATCCCATTAGGGAAAGGCAAAGGGATCTAGCCCATACAGCCTAGTCCCTCTAGTCAGAGTGAGAAGTGTCAATGTCATTTTATAAGGCATTAGCAATTTAGCCACCAGCCTTACTTTTTATTGTAATGACATGACACTCGGTCTTTATGTTAATCTGGAGGCATCTGGCGTTCTTTCTCACAACTCTCGCCTTATGATACGAAATACCGGTATTTTTTGAGGCTCCACTTCTACTACCGACAGTTCAAACTTGGTATGTAAACCACAAGAAAATCATTCTCCAAATTAAGTTATTCTGTATCTTTTGTTGTTTATCACTTTGAACTCAGTTTTGTAAATGTTTATTCTATGTAGTTCACAATGAGTTGAATGTGTCATGCATGACATTAGATCGCTTCTGAGTGTGCACCGCTTCTTAACGCTCAAGGCACTGCTGAAGAAGCGGCACTATAAACTCCAACCAAGGTTTTTAATCTTCGTATCTATACATATGAAAAAACTGCTACGAGATTGTGTCTATATGTACATGCACCGAGCACGGTGAGAGAGTTATCGATTTAGATAATAAAAGAAACGTACCTACTACGATAACGCTTATGAACTTGAAATAAGGTATATAGTTGTCTTACATAATGATATCTAAATGTTCAATATTCTTAGGGTGGAAATGAAGACTATCGATTTATGACCAATCATATTTATTGCTCTCAGATTATGAAAACTTCAAACTTTGCCTCAAACTTACAAAATAAGCAATATTTTGTACTAAATGTACCACTTCACATGACTGTACACTATATTATACACATTTTAGTTATACATGTTTGTTAATGATATGAAATAAACAAAATAAAATACAACAAAGAAAAACAAACAACCCCAGGCTTTATACACAGCCTCAATAAATAATAAATCACATATTTTTATTTATGCTTACAATTGCTATACAGTTTTTCTTTTGAACCAATAACATTATAATAACATTGTTTAAAACTATCAGCAAATTGTATCTGCTGATGAAAAAATAAATTTAACTGTTAGTCTCTGTGTTTGAAATAAATTAAATTGGAAGTTTCAAAGCTCTAAAATTAATACATATTTTGGAATGTTAAAAATAATATTAAATTATAGACAAAATATACTTAACAGAAACAAAGAATTAACTTATTTTTTATGTGCTATATTTTTGACCTATGATATAATCACACCATTTTAAATACAGAAGAACTACTTGTGCACATTATAAAAATCTTAAAAACGAATCTGTAACACAATGGATATAGGATATATAGAGGATATGAATTCAAGTAAATTAATTACACTCAGGCAATCTTTTGGACTCCACTTACAAAACCTTTTGCTTATATAAAATAAATTTCATATTACTGTTGTTTGTCTGTGGTCGAGAGATTAAGAGCGGCCGCACATTCTAAGAAATTTTTAATAGAAAAATTCTGATTGTCGCCGGAAGGCACTCCGTCCATACATTTTGTACTAAGCCCCGCACATTGTCAGAAATTTTATAAATATTAGGTATATTTAAATCTCTTTGCATACTACGATTTCTTATGGTGTGCACGTCCGGCGACCATCAGAATTTTTCTATTAGAATATTTTTTAACAATGTGCGGCCGCTTTAAAGGGCGCGAGGAAAAGAAAACAGTTCAAGATCTTGTAAAATAAAATAGAGCACATCAAAACGGTGCCGAAACGCGCGAAATGCTTTCAACTCAACTGAACAACTGCTATTACCATTACCATAATTCACGTCACATATAATAATGTATCCAGCGTGACGTCACGTGACTTGCTTCTTTAAATTTCCTAGCTATGCAATTTTGTGTCGGGAATAATTTTACATTATAAGGAATGCGGAAAAGAACCCTGCGAATTCCTCATAAAAATCTTATTAATACTGGACTTGATTAGCTACTTACTTATCAAAAATGTTTAATTTACCTACAAACGAGATACAAAAATGTCTTTCATTCATAAGATCTTAAATCTTAATCTATAGATACCTACTCGTTCTACACCCGTCGTCGGGTTGGAATTTACGGTAATATGTGAGGGGATTGGTAAAGGGAAGTCGCGCCAGTCATCCGAAAAAATAAAAAAGGAAGATATAATAAGAATTACGTTTGGTACACCCTACACGACAATGTATTACTCAAAGACGTTTAAAGAAAAAGTTAGGAATTTTCTTCCAACCTCTTTGGTATTACTTATGAAATTATAGTTTATTAGTGCTGTGCACCGGTGGTCAAAATAAATAAACCTATTTGCGGGATCTAATTATTATTATTTTGTCTAACTTGTCAATTTGAATCGGAATAGCAGAGCTAGAATAGCTTACAAATTTATTTTGACATTTGACACCTCAGATCAAATAAAAAGTAAAGATGGAGCGCTGCGAAGGATAAACTGAAGCCTGAAAAAGTACGCCACGCTCTGTGCATATACGCTCACAGGCACATTTCAATTGACGAACTAGTTCTAAGTGATTGGTGTGGGTTGCGAGCGAGCGTGTATGTACAGAGCGTGGCGTACTTTTTCAGGCTTCAGTTTATCCTTCGCAGCGCTTCATCATTACTTTTTATTTGATCTGACTTTGACACATACATTGGTAATAGATTTGCTTAGGTGACGATTACGATTCAGATTAAAAGATAGATAAATTAAAACCTCATTTTCTTAAAAAACATAAATGGGAGTTAAAAAATAGGAACAGCACCAAATTAATATTTTTGGGAATAATCACAATTAGTTTTTGGCGAATAAGGTCGGATTATATATATATTTTTTTGTATTTTTGGAACTATCCGACAGTACGTGCTAATTACATTTATGTATATTTATTTCTTCTTACATCTATCACTTTACTAATTCATCGAGCACAATATGACTATGATGTATTGGTTTTCCGATTTCTAATAAATTTGGCGATCTTAATAAATCTAGTCGGACATGCATGAGCATGCTAAAGATACCCCAAAAGAAAAAAAAATCTCTTATGAGATATTGTAATGTATGTATTATGTTCTAAATGTCATTGCTATAATGTAAAAGAACCTCAATTTTATAATCTATGTATAGGGCAATCGAGTTGTGTTCAGCACCCTATTATTGTGTCATCTTAACTATATTCACTTAGAACACACTTTATACTTTAAATACCCATAATACTCCCCTAACTCATCTGCGATAAAAGTTGAATTGTAATCCTACTGGTCTTATATCATAAAGGCAAGACATCACTGGTCGGACTATAGCTGTTCAAAACTATATTCCTATATTAGCCGATAATTTGTACACATACAAAGTACACTATCTATGTTCAATGATTGTTAAGTTAGCTGAAGAGATAATCATCTAGATCTACGATACTATTCAAAATCGCTGCTGGAAACTTACGATATCATTATCAACTCTGTGATGCTAACACATTAAATCATAAATATTAATGGGAGGAATATTATATCATGTAGAAACAAGATATAGGATGTATATTGCTATCGAACTTTTAATTGACCGCAATGTGGCTAGTACGATATTATATATTTCTCATTGTATCAAAATAAAGAATTTACTTTAAATTCTAAATCTTTTGACGAGCCACCTTGAGGCTAATATATTTCATATACTTAAAAGCGCTGGAACCCAGAGCCGTTAAAAAAAGTACTGTAAATATCAAATCTGAATGATAAACATAAAGCTTTATTGGTGTAATATATTTTGAGTCATCCTATCACATTTACTCTTTTCTACATAATAATAATTCCGACTTAAAATTATGTAAAAAACACGATGCTATGTGGCCAGCTACTTAGCCATAGAGAAGTACCATAGAGTATAAATTCAAGTTTTACCGCAGCAAGGGTGCCGGCGGCAGCGTATTGTAGGTACTACCGACGCCGTCGCGCCCTGTCCGAAGCTGGTCGTCGCCGTGCTGTTAACAAAACGCACAGATTGATCAGAATACTGTGTTTAAGAACTGTATTTTGTTATATTTGTTTGAAATCTATATACTTACTAGCTGACTCAGCAAACTTTGTTCTGCCTTATAAATGGGGTAGTAGAGGGGGAGGGAGGGGGGGGGATGACTTTACGACCTATTCTCAAAAAACCATTCAAATCGGTCGGCCGTTTGGGAGGAGGATACACGAACACGGTGACACGAGATTTTTATAAATTAGAAGATGATAAAATTTTAACTTAAAACTTAAGTACATATTTATCTCTAGCTCGACGGTGAAGGAATACATAGTGAGGAAATCCGCAGCAGGTCCCAGAATTAATTCTGAGGCATGTGTAACAGACGGTCCGGCGATGGGCTCACCATCTATGACGTTTAGGGGTCCAAAGAATATACTGGACGTATTTCCAGAAATGGAATACTGCCTACCCTTCTCGGGGATAAAAGTCGTGAGATTTTTTAAACGAAATTTGAAATCAATAATAACTTATATCAGAATCCATCACTCACCGACTCCGCCAATAGCATCGCCCGGCGTCCGCAAACCCTATTCCCGTTTCTTCCCCTTCTTCTTTCCCACGCGCTTGCTGTAGTTCTGCGCGAGCGCATTCACTATAGACACAATGAAGTACACCACCATAGCTAGTACGAATTTCTCTAGCAGACTAGATAGTACGGAACCCTGATTCTCTGGTTGGGTTCCCGAGTCGTTTTTATGTAGCCTCGCTTTTTGGTTGCGTAGGAATTCTAATAACGGAGCTTCTAGTTTTGGTCCGATGTAAGGTATTCTTTCTACCCAAGCGAGGACTTGTCTGAAAAGAAAAAATGTGTGTAAAGACAAACGTGTAAGTTCAGTCTGAATCTTCGTAGGTTTTTGTTCGAAGTAAGTAAAAAAAATTGTTGTCTCTTCTACGAATACCACTAGTTCTACCTCTTATCTTTCAAGTTCATTTAAATTAGTTTCCAAAAAAAACATGTTCCTTTCATTTACTTCCTCTAGTTTCGCCCCCTCCCCCTTAAGCAAATCATGACTACTCATTGCTTATAACGGTACTAGCAGACCCCTCGGTTTCACCCGGGAATACGGGGGTAAAATATAGCCTATGTGTTATTCTGATGTATAATCTATATAATTGTAAACTTTCATCAAAATCCGTTCAGTAGTTTTTGCGTGAAAGAGGAACAAACATCCATACAAACTTTCGCGTTTATAATATTAATAGGAATAATATACTCACCCTACAAGCGTTTCATTGAAGGCAATGATGACAAACATCTTCTGTATGTGCATCTTTATAACTGCTTTCCCGATCACTGTGGCCCCGAAGAACGTCCAGAAAGGCACAAGGAAATGCCCACAAGTCAACCCGGCCAGGTCGAACAGCGGGTTTGGTACGGACGCGCACGCTAGAATGCCCGCAAACCCTACCCGCTGTACCAACTTCTGGACCATGACTTTTGCTCTGGAAGTAAAAAAAAAAAAATAGCGGTCAAGCGCGAGTCGCATACGAAGGGAACGTGGAACTTGACTTTGTAACGTTCTTATTACAATCGCCTTAGAGGTCAGACTCGCACTACAAGTGCAAAGCTTCTGTACAATAAAAACGGCAAAATCTACGTTATTTTTTATGTTGTTTTATTGTGGGAAAATTATAGCCCATGTTACGGTACGGACGCGCACGCTAGGATGCCCGCAAACCCTACCCGCTGTACCAACTTCTGCACCATGACTTTTGCTCTGGAAGTAAAAACAAATAAAAAATACCGGCCAAGTGCCAGTCGCATACGAAGGGAACGTGGAACTTGACTTTGTAACGTTCTTATTACAATCGCCTTAGAGGTCAGACTCGCACTACAAGTGCAAAGCTTCTGTACAATAAAAACGGCAAAATCTACGTTATTTTTTATGTTGTTTTATTGTGGGAAAATTATAGCTCATGTTACGGCACGGACGCCCACGATAGGATGCCCGCAAACCCTACCCGCTGTACCAACTTCTGGACCATGACTTTTGCTCTAGAAGTTGAATAAAAAAAACCGGCTAAGCGCAAGTCGCATACGAAGGGTTCCGTACCATCGTACATTCAAGAGAACGTGCAGCTTGCAACCAAAGAGGTTGGAAGAAAATCATTCTCTTGAGAAACTTTTTCTTTAAACGTCTTTGCTTGAAACATTGGACTTTGTAACGTTCGCCCTAAGGTCAGACTTGCACTACAAGTGCAAAGCTTCATGTTGCTCTTGACTGTACAATAAAACGGCAAAAAACATATTTTGTATGTTGCTATTGTGGGAAAATTATAGCCCATGTTACTTCCAGAAGGTTAAGCTTTCCATTGGAGAAAGAATTTTTGCCGACTATCGAGTTTATCTGTTACAAACTTATAAAAATACAAATCTTTCCCCTTTATTTCTAGTATTAGCGGTTCTGCGCGGTTTCACAAGCGTAGTTCCCGTTCCCGTGGAAATACGGGAATAAAATATAGCCTAACTAAACTAGCCGTAACAAACTTACAAAATATACAAATCTTTCCTCTTTATTATAAGTATAAAATAAATTATAAATAGAACTATAGATACATGTTAGTGAGATCTGTCAAAAATATCGATTTAATATCTCCGGGGGGAAAGCGACAAATTTCGGCCCGCTGCGCTAAACGAAGTTGCCAATTTCCGCCTCCGTCGATAAGAAAAGTACAGTACGGCCGTTTTAACTTGGCTTTTCTAAACATAAGCTTCGCCTGCGCAAACCCCCTCGTACCACCAAATGGTCGCAAAAAATTTTCATTTGCGCAACTTCAGAGCTGCCAAGTTAAAGCGGCCGTACTGTATACTATTTCCGAACGGGTTCCGATACCTTCCGGTCCTGGAATCATCGGGAGTGGAGAGTTCAGCGACCCCGCCGCCCGAGAGTCTTGCTGCTCGAGCCATGAAGTACGGCGGCAGTTCACCGAGAGCCGTGCCGATGCCCCACATCATGGACTCGACTCGCACTTTGGCCATTATGTTCCATATCGACACAGCGCTCTGCGGATCCACTTCTGCCGGGCAGATTATGCTGGAAACAATAGAAATAATAATAATATATATTATTAATCTCACGACTTTTATCCCCGAGGAGGTAGGCAGAGGTATTCCATTACTGGATATACCCACATTTCACGAGATATATTGGACCCCTAAACGTGATAGGTGGTGAGCCTATCGCCGGACCGGGTCTATTTACACATGTCTCAGAATTAATTCTGAGACCTGCGGGTTTCCTCACGATGTTTTCCTTCACCGTCGAGCTAGTGATAAATATGTACGTAAGTTTTTGAAAAACTCATTGGTACATGCCAGGATTCGAACCCGAGCCTCACTGATTTTCGGCCGGCTCTTTAACCGTTCGGGCTATCACTGCTCTCAACAAACAATAGATTGGGTTGAATTGATGATTTTGGTGATGCGAAGGGGTTAGAGGTAATTAAACTAGTCTTCTGTATATAGGTAGATAAAATACTGAAACCTTGGCCAACTATCGTACAATAAAAAACACTTTTCTTGTATGGGGTCCTTTAATGTTTAAGTTTGTTTAAATGTTATTGTTTTTTTTTATAGCGACCACAGTGATACACATTTGAAATATTCACATAATGTGAATTTTTATAGTCGCAAACAAAAAACAAAAGACGTGTTATTTTGGGGATATTGCCCTTATTGTATATGTGGCACGGAAGCCTTGGTGTCCAATCCGATCCGCACTTGACTGGTTTTTTATTTTGGTGTATTAATATGTAATTAATTTAATAAATTATATTGGTTAGTACAGTCGTCAGTGTTATGCTGTAATTAAACAATTCGAGCGACAAGCATAAATAGAGAAGTAAATAATAATAACTGTGGTACACAAGTCACACACGGTTATTTAGTCCCAAACTAGACAGGGCCTGTACTATGAGTACTAAAAAACTGATTAACATACTTAAATAAATATTAAACGACCATACACGAAGCCAACAGACATGTTCATGCACACAAATGTTCGCTCCGAGCGGGGATCGAACCCGCGACCTCCGACTCAGAAGGCAGGGTCACTACCAACTGAGCCAACAGGCCCGTAAAATGCTAGTCATTTGGAGATACAGAGAAAAAAACTCACTCGTTAGGATAAGGAGGTTCGGGGAAGTTAAGGGAGCCACACTCGTAGGCAGCGAGGGTGACGCGCGCTATATGCGGGCCGAGGTACAGCAGAAACGTATGCAGACCAGTGCCCAGCCCCACGGAACTGCAAACGCCCAGCACCACCCACCATCCCCACCACGCCAACGTCGCCACCACCACCTGGAATTGGAGATTGTCCCATCAGCGACACATAATGGCATTTTTTTTATACTACGTCGTTCAAAAAGTAGTGAGAATGACGTAGTAATGGGGGGTACTTGAAGAAAAAAATTAGTATGACGGAAAGATTAGGTCTTTATCATAATACCCTCAAATAATTAGCTTTCTATCTTGTCTGTGTCAGTTGTATTAATTATTTGTTTGTGACGTGTCGATAACTCGTGCTAAAAATGGATAAAATTTAAATTCGTGCGGTGACAAAATACTTTTGCTTGAAAAATTTTACTACGGAACAAATTTTTAAAGATTTACGTGAAACATTGGGGGAGTCGGCTCTTCCATATTCCACAGTGGCTCGGTGAAGTGCAGAGTTTAAACGTGGTAGAACATCGGATAAAGATGACCCGCGCTCGTGCCGCCCTTCGACATCAGTCACTCAGGAAATGATCGAAAAAGTCGAAAAAATTGTTCTGGATGATGATGATGATAATGTCTACGCCGAACAAATAAAAAATTACGTCAAGAAATTCTTAAAAAGCGACGAGGAAAACTAGCAAAAAAAGTTTTGTTCCATCAAGACAACGCGCCAGCGCACAAGTCTGCAGTTGCCATTGCAGCAATCCAAGATGCTGGCTTTGTGATCCTCGATCATCCACCATATTCACCGGACTTGGCCCCTAGTGATTTCTACCTATTTCCGCATTTGAAAGAGCACTTGAGAGGCACAAAATTTGAAGATGACGAAGAAGTGAATGCCGCCGTAAACGATTTTTTAAGTACTCAAGATAAAGATTTTTTTTAAAAAGGGAATTTTGGCTTTAGAAAAAATATTTGCTAAATGTATTGACCTAAAGTGTGATTACGTCGAAAAATTAAATAATATTGAACAAATTCATTTTCTAACATAGCTATTCTCACTACTTTTTGAACACCCCTAGTATAGTAAATATATTATGATCTTTTTGACGAAGCTCGTGTGAATAGTTTTCTGTTTCATAAAGTGAAATACATTGTGCTTTATTGAATCCATTTATACACATCACCTCGGTTGACATCTATCACGTCTATTGGTTCAAAGGCATACATCGACTTACCCTTTCGAGGATAAGGGGCGAGGGTATTTTTTTAATAAGATTTATTTTAAAATGGCATTTCTATTCTTGTTAAATGACCAAGGTTATGACCAAAGTTACCACAATGACATCTAGAAGAAAACACATTAATTTTAATCAGAAAATAAATTAAAAGTACAAAAAATTTTTCAAATACAGCCTTTTAGAAGGACGTCACTTTATTTTTCGAGTTATTCTTAGCAAGCCCTTTCTTTTGATACCCCTATTGTAGGAGTGCATTAAAAATAACTAGTCCGCCATCTTGGATGTTCCGCCATATTAGATTTAGAATGACGTCACACAGCTAACCATGCAATTGTCATTCAAAGTAAACGTGTATAGAAAATTTAGTTGCAACATCAATAAAAATACATACATACATTGCAGGTTCAATAAAAAAAATGTTAAAAAACGTCGATTCATACCTGTACATAAGCCTGGTGAGGACCGCTTACATAGTACGAAACCACTGTACTGGTGATCAGTATGAGAACTGACAACGCGAGTATTCTGTACGCCAGCAACCTGAAACCACATTATAACAATTTATTACTACACCCGGCCCGGTCACTGTATAGAAATTAAATTACGAGTAATCATTATTTAAGAAATGTATCCCAAAACACCTAAAAATGCATTTCGATTTTCTATTTGCAATTGTAGCAAGTGCTGCATCGATTCACATTTTTAAAACTCCACTGAAGGCTCACTATCTTGCAAGCATTGAGTTGAATTAATTTTCTGCTTTATTTATGTTATAATAATAATTATTATCATTATTTATTATTATCCTCAAGTATGTGTGAATGTGTTTAAGTATTTTCTATTCTTGTTTAATTTATTTAATATATATTATGTATATATGTATTTAATATTATGTAAGAGTATGTTCAAATAATATATAGTGCACCGTCTACCCTAGTTCTAATCTCTCAGTTATCTATGCTAAGGTTGTCTGGAAGAGATCGCTAAAAGCGATAAGACCGCCCATTGTACTTTAGGTAATGTTGGTATCTATATTGTGTTGTTTTTGGTGCACAATAAAGAGTTATTGTATTGTATTGTATAAAAAGTTACTCATTTGACTAGGCAGTAAAATAATCTATTGTGAATCTAACTAAACCACCGGAGATTGTGGCGATCAAAATAAAAAGAAATCAAATTCGTCAAGGCATTCGAGAAAAACGCACGGCAAAAGATTTAGATATATTTATGTATAGGAGACACTTAAATTTAATTTTCTTTTAGATGCAGGCACCCACTAAAAAGGATTATAACGAAATTCCCAAAAGAACTCGACAAATGGCTGTTGGACCTACTTACAAAGCTAAATTCAGGTAGCTTTCAATATATACGTGTATTTTAAGATATTTTACGAAATATTACAGATGTAGAATGCATATAATAACATAATCTCTGCGACAAAACATTGTCAACTGTTTTGTGTTGCTCTTTTTCTTGCGAAAACGATACAAATCCTCGAGATAAGCGTCGACAAAATTTCGTCACGGCGCTCATTTTAGCTACACAGCTACTAGACTCTTTTTGTACTTTAAATACGAAAGAATAAAAATACATAAGTATTAACAATGCAATAATGAAACTTTTTAACTTGAAACACGTCATAATGACGGGCCTGTTGGCTCAGTTGGTATTGGTACTGACCCTGAAAGCATAAGTCATAAAGCCGTGGGTCGCAAATAACTGCCAATGTATGCTTCAGTGTAACTTACTTTCCGCCATGCGCGTAAGAGTTATTTTGGCTTGCACTGAATTTAGTAGCTTAGTTTTTGCGAAGTTGAGCGAGCCTTCTGTGCTGGTGCTATTATCTATTCTAGAATAAAAGGTCACTAACCTCTGCAATCCGGTGGAGCAGAGTATGAGCAGCTCCCTGAAGAAATACTCGAGCGTGGTGATCGGCCGCCTCCACAACACGAGGCTGTCTGTGTCCATCGGAACTACTTTGCTTCTGCAAATATCAATGGATGTTTATTTCATCAAACATATCAATAAAATACCTTTTTGAAAGTCTGTTGAAGAGATTATTACATCGATATACAACATGTAACAGAATAAGCGCAATTCCTGAAATTAGTTTGTTCAGTATCAACTACTTATTCGATTTCAGCTATTTTTGATATGTGTTAAATAAAAAAAAAATGAATTAGCGTAGCTGAATTTAGTGCTTTCTATGGAAATCGTGATACTGTTAATTGATTGGTTAGGCACAACTCAAGTTCGATTGCATCATATTTTTTTTATATTAATATACTAATTGGGGAGTATGAGGAATTGCGCTTTTTCTGTTACGCGTTGTATATAAAATGGTAAACTGACTGACTGATTGGTGATGTGATGAATCAACGCACAGCCTAAATCACTGGGTCTAGAGACTTTAAATTTTGCACATAGATAGCTTATAAAGTGTAGGCATCCACTAAGAAAGGATTTTGATAAATTCAACACCTAATGGGGCGAAATAAACGTGGGCGAGCGAAGCCGCGGGTAAAAGCAAGTTATTTTAATAAAAGAAATAATTCCTATACCTAATAATAGCAAAACACATACGACTATGTGCTATCTTTTTAAGTAAGATGTATTATTGTAATCTAATTGGAGAGTGTCCTGACTGGACATCGACTATGTGACCCCCGTCTAGAAGGCAAGATCCGCCCTTGACCTAATGGCTGGTTTACACACTGTTTAGTTAAGTTGGTCAGAAGATGAACATTGCTTGCCCACTTTGAGGTTTGGTATTCATATACCCGTTTACAGAAACGATGTAAACCCGCGGTTAAATATTAATAACCTAAGCCTCGTACTTGGACGGTTTACGTACTATTTACAATTATTGGAATTCATAACCACTGATCGGAAATTCGGTTGTATAGGTATCTACCTAACAATCAAGATAGTACAGCCAAGAGCACATGAAGCTTTACACTAGCAGTGCTAGCTTGACCTCTGAGGCGATTGTAATAACATACATACAGTCATACATTGTAATAAGAACTTTACTAATTCCAATGTGTCAAGTCTTAAAATAAAATAAAAATAAATAAATAAAATCAAGTTCCACGTGCTCTTGTACTAACTGTACAATATTTAGAATTGATATTACACTTCTCGACCCCCCGGGGATGAAGTGTGAGAATATATTTTATACATACATACATACATATCATCATCATCATTATCAACCCGTAACAGCCCACTGCTGAGCTAAGGGTCTTTCCTCACACATGAGGAAGTATGGGCTATAATCTCCCACGCGAGCCCACTGCTGATTGGGAGATGGTGTTAAGCTAGTGGCCACTTAACAGTCAGAATTTTTCAAGCCACCCAAGGGTATCTGACATGGCTTAACGACTTCCATTGTGCGTAACTCAACGAAAACCGGGACCAACAATTTAACGTGCCATCCGAAACACGGAAGTGTACTGTACATACATATGCTCACGCCTTTTTCCCGAAGGGGTAGGCAGAGACAACAGCCCGCCACCTGCTACGATCCTGGCATACCTCACGTGCCTCATCCACATCCATCAATCGGTTCATACAAGCTCGTCGGTTTCGGGTACTCTTTATCTGGCTTTTTTTCAATACATCGCCGATCTGATCGATGTAAGTACGCCTAGGTCGCCCTCTGCCGATATTTTATAATAAATAAAAAAATATTTGATGATTGTATGAAGAAAATTGGTACATAATTGGAAGAAAAAACAAAACCCAATGAAGCCGTAAAATCGCGAAACAATACAATTATTTTGTTATCGATCGCCCGTGGTAGGCTGACGATTGAGAGGATGACGAAGATTAACTTTAATAATGTGACCCATTGGACCTTTTTATAACGCACCTGCTGATCTCCTTAGGGTGGGGGTGATGCAGCCCGTTGCGCGTGCGGTGCTCCGTGTCCGCCTGCACCGCCGCCGCCAGCTTGTAGTACCCGAGGCGGGCGAGCTACCGACAACAGAGTTTATATAGAAACTATTATGTATATTATTTCTTTTTTTTTCTTTTTATGTCTTGTTGGTGCATGAGCGCATAACCGTTATGAAGGTTTTCCCAACGAAGAGACTCGAAGGAGGATACTGAAAACCAGCATTGATACTGAGGATCCTTCCTTTTCATCTTGTATGTAATGTGGTATTAGATTAACTTAAAATTACAACATAATTTTGTATCGTTATGTAAACGTGGGTGACTTAAGTGCTTAATTACTATTATTAATTTATTCCAGTTATAAATATAAATACATTGTGGGACACAATTAACACACGGTTATTCAGTCCCAAACTAGGCAGAGGGAGAGAGATACATAAATAAAGATGAAACACCCAGACACGAAGCCAACAGACATGTTCATGCAGACAAATGTTGGCCCCGAGCCGGGACCGAACCAGCAACCTCCGACTCAGAAGGCAGGGTCACTACCAACTGAGCCAACAGGCCTGTCATTATTAAAATGATGCTAAACTTTAATGTAAAGGAGTTCTTTATCATAATAGGACATTATATTTGACTACATCGCAATTAAATTGCTGGATAATCATTAATAGGGTTGTGTCCTACCCTACGAATAAGGAATAAGTCAAGAAGAGTAACAGCGGTCAAAAAATGACCCCACGAAAATTACAATCTTGTAGGCGGGGCAAAAAACTACAATCTGTGCGTTTTTCAGTCTGTCACGCGCTGTCAGTGAGATAGGCCCTCATCGTTTTATTTGTGTAAAACTCGAGAAAAATCTGATAAATCTTCACAAAAATGACCACCTGTGTAGTAGGTTGGTGTAAAAAATGTAAGGAAAGAAGTAAAAAGCTAACCGGGATAATTTATCACAGATAAATATGAAATAATATTCCATTTTGTTCTCGTAAAAATATTGTTGTTTGGTCCGCATTACACAAGAAGCAGCCAGCCAGTTTATAAAGCGTAATTTAGATATATTATAATTTGTAATATTATACAGTTACGAACAAGCAATTTTCAGCAATATACACATTTCTGGTATTATTTCTTATGAAAATTTACTTTTTTAGTTTCTCCAAAAACGAATTCCGACTACATAAATGGATCGAATCGTAATTATTTGTATCCTAAGTTGCAATCGTATTAACACTCAGTCGAATAAAAAAGTCCCCTCAAAATCAGTCCATTAGTTTTGGCGTGATGTAGTATACATACAGACAGACAGACAAAAATCTAAAAAAAGTTTTGGCCTTAGTATCTTTAATAATGCCTGTTGCAATACGGTATATGCAAGTCTTTTTTTTAAATTATCAGTAAGTATAAATGTGAAAAAAAAAACAAAGTACTTGTTAGTTTACGAGTTATAATGCTGTTAAAGTCGTTGGTTTAAAAGAGAGATCCGAACTGTCGTGGACGTCACATGACGGGAGCGCCATATTACTTCCATATAAAATTTCGTTTCGAAGAGAGGGATAGATAGATCTCGGTGATTTTTTGATTAATTTCATTTTTCTCTTTTCACTGTTGTTATTATAATTTTCTATATTTTTTGTAAATAAGTTCAGATAGGTAAGGATAATATTTTGTATGCATATAAGCACTCTAATATTTTTTTACAAAAACATTCACTACAGTCGCGACCCCTCTAGAGATTAATTATATGTATAGATTTATCTTATCTTTCTTAAACACTATATCAGATTTTGATTGATAACAAATTTGTTTCTAACACGCAATTATAAATATATCACTAAAATAAAACACTGAAATATTCAATAGTTGTTTTTTACTTTTACTCTCCCGTACATTGCATAACATCGTCCACGAATGCAATGACAATTTTAACAGTGACAATTCGTAATTCAAACACTCGAACCAATTACTATTATGATGGCTGCTGAGAACCAATTACAGCGCTTGTCGGAATTAATCGCGTCACGCAATCTCTACTGATTGGTCTATTTAATATTATGTCCTTTTAGTTTGTAGTATTTATTTGTGGGGCCAGTTTTTCGACGGAGTTTGTTCTTAGTTACTCTTCCTGACTTATTCCTTATTCGTAGGTCCTACCTAGTCAAATCAGTTACTTTTTACGATCTGTCAAAACGAAATTTTATTATGGAAAATGTACTGAAATAGCAAACCGTGACGTCATAGTCTGTAGTACTCAATTGCAGCACTTTTTTTGATTGTTTTATTATTTTTAAATTTGCTATAATTGTAAATTGAAAATCGAAAAACATATTTTGAGGTGTTTTGGTATAATCTTTTTAATGTATGACTACTCGCAATTTAATTTCGATGCTGTCAACTACCCAATTCAAACGATCCCAAAACACATCTCAAATGCATTTCCATTTCCGTTTTCAATTATAGGAAACAAACAAACAAAAAATCTTATCTTTCCTCTTTATAATTTAAGCTTAATTTAAGTATAGTACTTATAGAAGTTCATTAATCAGTACATTTTTCATAGTAAATTATCACGTTTAGGGGTCCAAAGATTCCCCTTAGTCCCACTTCGTAGTCTATATTGAAATTAAATACCTACCAACTCGGGGATATAAGGCGTAAGAATATTTATTGTTTTTATAAAACTGTGAAACAATTTTCAACATTTCTTAGTAGTAGTCATTACATCGATGACGCTTATTGCGGGAGTTAACCGCTACAGCATCGATAGTGAGTGAGTCACTGTGTCGTAACAAAATTTCACTTGCAATTGTCTTTATGACGTCATCACGTCACATTGGTCATCTAATTTTCATTGTTACTATGCAGTAACAATGCCAATGATAGGTAAGTTGATACGTTGTTGGTTTTCATGGAAGTCGATCCGTGTTTATTTAAGTTAACACGGAATAGGTTCCGCTGCATGCAAGTTAGAAGCATTAAGGTAATATTCGAAGATTAATTACGTCTATTGTGAGATATAACGCAGGCTTAAGTAAACAAACGCTTACATAAAACAATTTTTAAATTATTAAAAGCTTAGTTTAGGTGAGTAATTTAATAAAGTACTGGACTCAATTCTGCAGACCAGCTCAAATTATTAATTTTAAGTTAGCCTATCCTTCTCCACAGAATACGAAAGAAAAAGGATAGAAACAAACCATAGATTGAAAAGTAATGTCAAACATGTAAAAAACTAATAATTTGAACCTTATGAACGTGCTTATCTGTCACTTTTATCCATCACCTTTTTACATCATCGCTAAAATTGCTAAACACGCCTTAGTTGACAGGACGAATTTTAATTTGACAGGACTCTCGTCTCTTTTCTTTTGTAGGAGAAAGAAAATGACAGAACTAAACTAAAATAAGTTTAGTCGCTGTATAGTAGAATCGAGCCCATTGAAGGACTACAAAGTACAAAGTCAAGGTATTGTCTAAGATTTTAGGCGTGTAAGCTTTTGGAAATACGTCTAATGGTGGGAAGAATTTTAAACTTTTATTAATAAGTGCCAAATATAAAAAAAAACTCGTGCAAAATACGCTAAAAAACACGCATGGAACACCTTTATTTATGTAAGCGATGTACACAAATATAAAGAATCGATTAATTAGGTATGAGTATTGCGTTAAATGTGTGTGTTTACCTACTTGTAATATCTATGTAAGTCGACCAAGCGTGGTTATTAACCTGTAAGTACATAGTATTTGCATTACACAAACCCAAATTGTGATAAATAGATATAACATAGACTCTAAAGAGTAAAAAAACCGACTTCAACGAGTACTTAACACTAAATTATACAGTCGACATGAGAACCTCTTCCTTTTTTGAAGTCGGTTAAAAAAGAATAATCGAAATCGGTTGGCGTGATATTGAGTTATTCTTAACAAAAATTTAAAAAAAACAGTCGAACTGATAACCTCCTCCCATTTTTGAAGTCGGTTAAAAATGATGAAGTCTATTCATTATCTAAGCTATATTATCTAATTTAAATTTTCAGGGCTATGCTAAAATATGCACAGCGCAAATAAAAAAAAACTAAATACTTAAATTCATTTTAGCACAACGTTAACTCACATTTTCTTTTGAAATTCCTTTGAATCACAAGCACATAAACTGAGAGCAGTTATATTTTTTCACAACGCAAAATGTACCTCTTTATTTCACGTCAACCGCTAGATGCCAACGAGTTTATTTTGTCCGTGAGTGAAATGACTGTGACATCACATCGCGCCACCAAATGAAATTCACTTTCAACGAGAATACTCTCTCTTTCAACGGGCCCGGGCAAAAGTGAAAATAGGGACTGGTACTTACATAGACCATAGCGTGTATAGGTAACTACTATAATAATGGTTTTATTGTACATTAATATTAATAGGTGCCTATATGTGGTACTTATCTAGCTATTGTTAATTATTGATCTCAAGGCTACTCACTCTGCTGTACTTATTTTTTTATCCTATGATATAAGTATTCAATATACCTGCATGCATTTAAAAGAAGAAACTGACTGGATGACTAATATCAATACACAGCCGAAACCGCTGGGCTTACAGATTCTGTAGAACCATTAATTTTTGCACAAACATTTCTTATAATATGACGTAAGTGAGTAGTAAGAGATTCTGGAAATTCCCACGGGAACGGGAATAAACACGCGCAGAAACCGTTGCTGGGCTACTAGAAAATTTAACTAGCGGGTGCTAGTAATGTATGACTTGTTCTCGTTCTAAGTAAATTAGTCTTTATCAAAGGCGGAACCATAAACTGTTTTAAGAATTTTCATCGAGGCAAAGTAATTTTTTTAAAGTTTAGAAATCCTAACATTGGAACACAACTTCATTTGTAAGTAAAAAATGCCGATTCACATTGAATCAATTTCTTATTGCGTTGCAAATTAAAAACGAATCAGCACAGACTGCGCAAAATGCTCTGTACACAAAGGCATTGTTCAAACGCTTCAAATAATTTTGCTGAGGCCAAATTATATACAAACTGAACAAATAATGTTTAGTAAATAAGCTCTAAGTACAGATGCATTTACAGCATTTTCTGTTAACTTGTAAGAATCTGTAATCGCTAATTATTAACACGCCCGTCCCCTATGTCTGTTATGATACGGTTTTCACTAAAGGTGGGACTATTTACGATAGTTTTAGTTGTGTTTAACCCCTGCCTTCGATTTTTAGAAAAAATCTGACAGATGGCCACTTACTAGACTAATAACGTCTCAATCTTGTGAGAGGATTCACCCTTATCTCAGGAGGTTAGTTTCGATGATGTGTGATTCACGAGTATGTAAGGTTTTTGTGTAAGTAAGTATAATCCTACTAATATTATAAATGCGAAAGTTTGTATGGATGGATGTCTGGATGTCTGGATGGATGTTTGTTCCTCTTTCACGCAAAAACTACCGAACGGATTTTGATGAAACTTTACAGTTATGTAGCTTATACATCAGAATAACACATAGGCTATATTTTATCCCCGTATTCCCACGGGAACGGGAACTACGCGGGTGAAACCGCGGGGCGCTGCTAGTTATAGTATAAAACAAAGTCATTTTCTCTGTCCCTATATCCCTATGTCCCTTTGTATGCTTAAATCTTTAAAACTACGCAACGGATTTTGATGCGGTTTTTTTTAATAGATAGAGTGATTCAAGAGGAAGGTTTTAGTATTAGCATTACACCCGTGCAAAGCCGGGGCGGGTCGCTAGTTTATTATACATGACTGGCAATAAATGAATATTATAACTCGTGCGAAATACCTGGCTTGTCAATAGTGGTTGAATATTTCTTCTGCTACTGTGTAATGATTCAGCTGATTTATTATCACGGAACAATACGAGACGTATTATAATCGAGACATTAATTTACCTCTCTCGTATATGTAGGTATAATATGTTTAGTGTACTGATGATAAAATCTTACGATCATGTTATATTAATTAGTTATATTGCAACGGATTCCAAAGTACATTTTGTTTAGTATATAATATATACTATATATATATCTTCAGGGTATATATACTATATATCTTCGGGGTATATCCCCTCGCAACTGTAACGAATGATTAGCCGATTTTGTTATATTTCTGATGATAGTCTAAACATTATTGCGACACACGATGATACTGATTAATAGAATAGCAATGCGTTTGACAATCTCGTAGTCATAATAAATCCAAGCTATCATTATTCACACACTATAGATAACATAAAGAAATATTGTAACAGAATATAAATCAAGTCATTGAAAAACAATCAACGTATAATAGGTAGGTACCTAGCTTCCTATTCAGTTGGATCGCTTGCAAAACCGTGAAACAATAAATTTTAAACCGTATCGCATATGTAAATGAACTTTATCTCTACACAAATAAAGACGACAGTTGACGTTGCATCATTAAATCGCGCCCTAGATACTCGAGCAATAAAATGTGACATGTATACCCTTGACATTAAGTGTATATTTAAAGAGCCGGGTTAATTACGGAAATAGTTACGCTAGCAGTGGCGTGATGGTCGCGTGCGCGTGCGACAGCCGCGTGCGCAGCTTGCCGGTCCACTGACCTGTATCCAGTGCTGCCAGTACAAGTCTGATAAAGTCGAAGAATTAAACAAATCTTTTACATAAATGTTGTACTACCCGACCGCCCGGTTTCACCCGCGTAGTTCCCGTTCCCTTGGGAATACGGGGATAAAATATAGCCTATGTGTTATTCTGATGTATAAGCTATATAACTGTCAAGTTTCCTCAAAGTCCGTTTAGTAGTTTTTGCGTGAAATAGGAGCAAAGATCTATACAGCCATCCATAAAAACTTTCGGGTTTATAATAATTATCAGTAGGATAACACAAGCAACTAGACGATGGAACGGGGGATAACAATACAACTTCTAATTAAATAATCCTCACGCCTTATTCTTTAGGAGCAGGAGGTATTCCATTTTTGGTAAAGCCTACTTATCATAGTGTTATATTTTATCGGAGCCCTAAATATGACCGGTCGGTGGTGACTATCATGTACACCACACACGCCTACGAAAGAATTTTGGGACCAACAGTTTCATAAAAAAAAATCTTTCCTGTCGCGTCTATCACTGTCGTCTATTGTAGAGATTCATAAGATAGTATCAACCACTTCCCTGTCCAACAGTAGACACAATAGTTAAAACAATGCAATGAGTCTTAAATGACTCATTTGACAGGGAAGTTTTTAAATTGAATAAAAGTTCCAGCGAATCAAGAGCTAATTTAATAGGTACGTTAAATCTTTGTTACTAATGTAATAAGTAGAAAAATATTTTAAATCAGCTTTCACCAGCGACTTTGTTCGCGAAAGTCATGTCTAGTCTAATAATTGCACTTTGGTATAAACATACAATTTTGAAGGGTGTGAGATAGATAAAAGATTTATTTACTTGTACAGCACATAAACAAACAGGTCATAACATAAGTTCTGAAGTAAGAGTTACTCAAAATCTGAGTCTACATTTATAGTCGTGTGTTGCACACTTGCTGAGTTTAGAAAGTAAGTAATTTACAGATTCATTGAGAGAAAAATAGCTAAATTATATATTTTAAATTGGGTTGATATACGGTCTACCGACTGTGACTACGCCGCATAACGCTATTTTATCCAACACAAATAACGTATAAAACAGTTTGGTACGTTGATAAGGAAATCACCGTTTTTTTTTTATGTTTTTGTGATCCGTCCACATCAAACTTGAAAATTATGTTATGCCATCTCATAAGATATAACTAATCAAGTTTATTAAAGTAACGAAAGGCGTTGGTGCTCCTCACCAATTATCTCATTTTTACATGTGAAAACCTGGAAGAGATCGCTAAGAGCGACAAGACCGCCCATTGTATTATAGATAATGTTGGTATCCATATTGTGTTGTTTTTGGTGCACAATAAAGAGTTCTTGTATTGTATTATTTAAATTTGTAGTATTTCTCATATTATTTAATAATATAATGTAAGTTGTTTGTTTTCTATGTGACAAATAAATAATTAAATATCACAAATAGAAATCTGTTTATTACTAAATAAGATTAAATAAGGATTAAATTCAGTTTTTAATCTCAGTATCAACCAACATGTGGTGTGTTGGTTGACAATGGATACATTTCAGTAAGAAGTTTAATTTAAAATAAACATCTCTGGGCTCAGAGTATGATGCTGATGAGTTAAAAATAAATATTTTGAGACTGATTCAAGAGCACGAGTTCATCATGCTTACACAAAGACATTGTTGGAAAGTACTATCTCTCTCCACAGAGGAATTTAATCAAAGATTTTATGTTATTCATAACACCTCCAAAGCCGTCGAAAGTATATTGATTTAGTTACCCTTTACAAAATTGTACACTCATACCTTGATTCACCCTACCTTCTCTCTATTCTTAATTTTAACATTATATATAGATCTCGTAAACCGACTACTCGACTTTTTTGCCTTCAAGTTTATAATAATAATACATCATATTTTAACCCTATCACCAGAATGTGCCGAACCTACAATGAACTATTTAGCGCCAACTCCTCACTGGATATTTTTACTTCTAGTCTTAAGACTTTTTATTTAAGATTTATTAATAAATTCAGAAATGACATTCGCAAAGTTGTTACTGTTCCCACTTAAACTAACATAAATTATTTAGTTAAATAACTTAGTCCTGCATAAACACAATTGTTAATTCATTAATTCTTCCTTTAAGTTACTTTTTCGTACATACTATAAAATTATATCTAACACTACTAACCCTCGCCTAGTTGTTATTAAGCTGTATGAGCATACATAGTTAGAGTTTTGGTTTAGTTTGTAACTACTCCTTACTGTACTACTTTCTGCGACTACAACTTGTTTTGTGTGCCAAAGTTAAATAAATAAATAAACCTTCTATGTATGTTCTTGTCCATATAATACATAATATACTGTATTGTGATTTTTCTTTAAAAATTGTGTATATAATATAATATTTTATATATAAAATGATTGACTGACTGATTGGTGATATATCAACGCACAGCCTAAACCGCTGGGTCGAGAGACTTGAAATTTTGCAAATAGATAGCTTATAAGGTGTAGGCATCCAATGAGACAGGATTTCGCAAAATTCAACCCCGATAACGTGCGCGAGCGAAGCCGCGTGTAAAAGATACTATATATATACGTACCCAGTAATTGTTATTATTTAGTATTTCCCTTTCCCATAGAGATTTCGAAGACACCTAGGTCATATAAGGAATCTGCTGTCCAAATAGTTCCGTAGTTTCGGGTGTGCGTTGATGAGTCAGTCAGTCAGGTTTTCTCTTTTTTATTCTATTACTTTAAACAAGCAATTCTTGTATGTATGTATTAATAAATGGGACCTAACGATTTTGATGAAATTTTCTATACAGGTAGAGTTTTGCATTTTAAGTTCAAATGCATAGTTAGATTTCAAGCAAAAACGCAATTCTACACAAAAAAAAATACGCCGAGCAAAGCTTGGTCGGCCAGGTACTACCTATAATAATAGTACTTATATTATAGATACAGATAGTTTTCCTTTTCCCGTGGGAAGTAGAGGAGCCATAATGTTTTTTTTATAATATAGGGGGCAAGCAGCATTTGAATTGTAATTGGATTTATATTAAAATGTATCTTTCACTGTGTCTTATTAATAATAATATTCAGCATTTGCAATAATAATAATATTATAATGTTTATGAGCTGAAATAGCAATTATAAATTCTGCCACAATTAAAAAAAAAACCAACTGTCAGTACTTTTGAAATATTAATACAAAAATAATAAGTAATAAGCCAAATGCTTCATGTGCCAACTGAGCCAGGGCTTGCAGCTGTTAGTTAAATAATATTAACAAATTTATTGGCTTGAATTTCAACTGAAGAAAACGAATAAATAAACAAAGGTTTATTCATCTTCATCATTCAACCTCAACAATATAGAAATCACAAAATGTAGTTCCTCTTGTGAGTAAATCTTTTAATTATTACATAAACATATAGTGTAGTAAAACATGCAGTGTATTATTTGAATTAATATAGTAACAAAATAAAAATAACTACCTACCTACTGTAGAAAGCCAAACAAATTATTCATACTGTTGTAATTTATCAAGTTCACAAAAATATTGATTTTGCTTTGTCATTATTTAAGTGCTGTACTAATCAACATTAATTTACTTATTACCTCTACTCATGAATAAACTAATAACTACCTATTTATGTATACTATAACTATAAAACATAGTAAAAGTGCTTTCACAGTAAAAGATCTTGATGCAAAACATTTACAGGGCAAAAACAAATTCTTACAAAAAAAATTACAATAACATTAAACTCATTTGTAATCATTAATCACAATCTACAAAAAAATTAAGCATCACAGCACAGCCGGCGAAAATAATAGAAAAAACAAAGCACAGATGCAAACTCAGACAGCGTTATACCAGCTCATTTTTGTTGCCCGTGGAGCGTTGCCCCCGTTTCCTGCATTCAGCGCGAAGCTGCTCCTTGCTCATTGCCGCCAACGCCTCGGGAGATATATTTTGACGAGGCCTCCCATTATCAGACACGGAATTTTGCCGTGGTATTGCCACTGCGGCGGCCTGGGTACGAGCACGCCTTGCACCAGCCATGTCCAGACTTTTCTTTATTCGTTTACTTCTTTCTTTTACGATTTGGGCAACTCTTATTATCCTCCATACAAGTGTTAATTATTCTTCATAGTTTATAATAATAACTCTGTATTTCTTCTCAGCCTTGCAGAATTGTAGCAATTTGAAGATATAAAGATAGAGAGAATTAATCATATGTACATAATATTACAAACATAGGTACCTTTGAATAATTATGGTCAAAGAAATAAAAATGGTTTGTGTTCATGTAGATTTATAGTTGCTTTTTAAATAATTTTATAAAGGATAAACAAATATAGGTACTTAGGTAGGTATATGGTGATTTGTGAAACAAATAGTAATGTACGACTGATTAAATAAACTGTGTATTGAAATAGTCTGATAAAATTCGCGTGAATGTTATTCTGGAGAGGAATTATCGATTATATTGTTTGCTCAAGTGTAACGTTAGTAATTCAGGAAATTACATTAGGATACACAGAAAACAATGTCCAGCATTTAGAAAACAAAAAAGCTAGTTTCAGCCCCTAGAAAAAAGCTAAATATTTCAAAATCATTGGGGAGACAGCAGGATTATAATGCAATTTTCTAACCTAACATAACAACAAAAAGTGATGATAAAATTTATACTCACACACAAGTAAAGCCAGGAATCCTTGCCAAAACAAAATTAGAACCAGATATATACAATTTGTGTTAAAAAAATCCTTTTTTACAAGAAAATATTTTTTTCACGATACAATCCGTAAGAAAATGAAAGTTGTACTAAATATTATTGCCATATTAAAAATCCAAGGAATCAAAGAATGATTTCAATCCTTGATTGATACACCTTTGACTTTTTCGCTCCTAGTTTAAAATGTACCTTGAAAAGAAGATACATACATAATCAGTTTTTTTATTCTTTACATTTACTAAAGACTAGGTGCGCCCCGTAGTTTCACTACTGGTGTCTATAAAACATGGCATATTATGTTACTCGGGAAAAATCAATTATTAGACATTTTCCCTTAAATTTACTTAGTAATTTCATTATAGCAACACAAGTTAAAACTGACGTGTGATTTAACCATAAACAAAACATCCAAAGCTTTTAAGAATTTGATGACTGGGACGGGATGCCATTTGTTTGTAACATTTGTGTTTTTAAATCATTTGCCACTTGTGTTGTGTTGGTTGCTAAAAACATCGAAGACGTGATAGTATTATGGATCTACTCTAAAGTATAGCCTGTCCAAAACAAGTTGAGCGAAGTAAAAAAAAAAAACTTCTTTTAGTAGTTGATACATGAAAGACAAAAGACTAGGCAGTGTGATCTTTGATCCTAGCTTGTCCAACGATATTGAGCGAAAAAAAAATTACACAATGACATTGACAGAATTGAATACATAGAATATAATATATAATACAATAATACCCATTAAATAATGTACTTTGTGATAATACCTATATGGTCTGTGGGAAGGAATCATATTGACTGAAGGAAATAACATAGTATTTCTATTTATTTCATTGTTTTTCCGCAAATATATGTGTTGATTTGAAAAATGGAAAATGAATAATGACGATATCAATGAATACGTGCCCTCCTTGTTAAATCCGCGAACTGTTAAAAAATTGAATGGAAATCTCACGTTACTAACACAAGTAAGTTTACCTTCATGCTTTCTTTTTACTACGAATTCTTTTTAACTTATTTTAATTTAGTAGATTTTACTTTAAATCAATACGCTTTATGTAGAGTTATTTATTTCACACTTTCTAAAAATTGATCCAAACAACTGTCCAAAACTTCAAATTTCTGACCCAGTCAACAACTATCCAAGAAAGTTTAATAAGCCATTCTATGGAGACACGATTAAATGCTGTAAGCCTGTTGTCCATTGGCCTCTGAAGTTAAGCAAATGGCTGTGAAATAATATTTTTTATTAACCATTTGGTGGTACTAATTGTATCTACTGTAACAGAAACTTTTAAACATTTATGTACTATTTACTTATTGTTGTATAATCATAAAAATTCAAAACTTGCTTTCTTGCCACTTTCAACAGAATTCAGTGATCAGTCATGGTTCATTGTCACTAAAGAAAAAGAATGGGCTTTCCCAAGTGACGAGAAATCTGCATAAGGTAAGTTTTTATTTGTACCTTTACAATGAAATTATAAAAAAAAACTCGCCTTTTATCCCCGAGGGGGTAGGCAGAGGTATTCCATTTCTGGATATACCCACTTTCACGAGATGTTCTTTGGACCCCTGAACATGATAGGACGTGAGCCCACCGCCGGACCGGGTCTGTTACACATGTCTCAGAATTAATTCTGGGACCTGCGGGTTTCCTCACGATGTTTTCGTTCACCGTCAAGCAAGTGATAAATTGGTACATGCTAGGATTTGAACCCGTGCCTCACTGATTATCATCATGTGAAGCATGCTCTTTAACCGTAAGGCTATCAATAAAACTATGTTGTTTTTAAACACTTAATTTTATTTCAGAATTCTGTATTAGGTAAAGAAAATTCTCAAACTGGCATTAATTTACCATATTCTTCAGATAAAGAGGTAACGAGAAATAAAACTCTTGAGGAGAGAAACTTCGACTTGTCAGCGTTGGAGAAACTGAACCCTGTAAGGTCTTTTTGCTATTTATCGAATTTTACTTTGGTTTTCTACTAAAATGTTAAAGTTGTCTGCTAGAAATACATATCCTGTAATCAGAAAGCTTGAGTGAAGAACACCCAAGTGGATACGGGTGTTTATCTGTAATATAAAATGATAAACTGACTGATTGATGATGTATCAACGCACAGCCTAAACCACTGGGTCTAGAGACTTGAAATTTTGCACATAGATAGGTTATACTGTGTAAGCATCCTTTAAGAAAGGATTTTGCTACATTCAACCCCCAAGGGGGTGAATTAAACGTGCGCTTGTTAAGCCGCGGGTAAAAGCTAATCAGTTGTAACTTTCTTGCCTGATTAATATTAAAAATTTTATTTCACTATGAGAACTGTCCACTTATTCATCTCCAGTTATGTATCGATTTAGAATAAAGATTCTGACACAATATGATTATCTATTATCCTTGAGTGCTGTGAACACTGATGCTTCACTGGTAATCAGTTTATCTCTAACTTTTAGGTTTTCTCAATACCCAAAGAAAATCACCCAAAGCAAACAGAAAATGTCACAAACAGCTGCAATTTTAGACGGACCAGAGTTCATCACAGTCAAAAAACTATTGAAGAAAACAGCATAGGCTTTTCTGCAATTGAAGATTTGAATTCCATTGGAAATAATATTGACTCTAGTCCCTTTAGTTTTGGTAATTTAGAGTTGCCTCAAAATCGTAAGTGTGAAGAATGTTCTGATGAGTCCCTTACAGTTGTTTCGTCAGCTACAGATTTAGTGGAGCCAGTAGTAGGGGAAAACAATGATAGTACTGTGATATATGATATCACAGAGCAACCAGTAATCTCAGTATCATTTGGTATTACTAACTGTGAGACAGTTGATATTAGTACAAGCAACAGTAATATTAAGAAAATAGTTGTAACACATAAAGATAATACTACAAATATAGATTGTGATATGATTGAGGATACTGTGATATCTTTAGATAGTGATACAGATGAGGATATGAAAGAAAAAGTCCCAATTACCCCACCAAAGAAGTCAAATGTATCTGTCAACTTAGAAATAAAAAATAAAAAGCTGTCAGCAGAGGCCACAGCAGAAAACTTGAAAGTTCTAATTTTAAACACAAATGCCATTGAGAGACTTTCCCATGTCATTGTTCAACCACCAAATTGCAAATTAGTGAAACGTCAAATTTTAGATAAAAGTAAATTTAAAGACAGTGTTAAAAGAAGAAAAGTGTCTGCTATTAATGGGAAAGGGTGTGACAATTTGAAACAGACACGGATTGACAGTTTCTTAAACAGAACCGCTATCAAGGTATCTGATAAAACGTTTGTGAGTTCAGATCGAAATGAGGATGTAGTGTGTGATGATGAGGTCATGAGCAGAAACCTGAGTGCCTCGGAGGCGGGGAAATGCGATCGCGTTGTCCGGGCAACCGTGAAAAGTAGTCAAAGAGAAAATGAGGTATCACCAAAATCAATTAGACTGGTGCAGAGGAAAGTTGAATCTCCCAGATGTCAGCAGATTAAATTATCGAGCTCAGAGGCGCAGCGCGTCCCATCGAAGGGCAGAAACGACAGTGCCAGTTCACATTCCCCAAGGAAGAATGTAGATTCTTTACAATTCAGTATACCGACTAAGTCGAAATCACATAGAAACTCATTGTCGCCACGGCCGATTCCTCATTATAAGATCGTAGCAGGTACTGTTTTTATTGATAAACATTTCTATAATTATCCTAAGATATATTTGTAAATGTATAATCGCGTTTTCAAAAAATAATTCGATTATTGTGATGTTTACAAAATAGGAATAACAAATCGATCTAGCTATATCTGGTAGTTTCACAAGCAGAGCTGGTCTGATGGATTTATTTTATTTATTCTAGTTGGAATAATATAAATACCTATGTCAATTACTAAAAAAATATTCTAAATTTAACATGTTGCATAATATGCAACAAATCTTATGTGACTCCTGTAAGCAACCCAACACAAAATCGAATCAGGTATTTAGTTCGAAATTAAGGACAGATTCATAATTTCAGGTACTCACTTCGCAGTGGATGCGTTCTCATATGGAGACATTGCGAATGTAAAACATTACTTTCTCACGCATTTTCATTCGGACCACTACTCGGGCCTAAAGAAAGGGTTCAATAAGTTCTTGTTTTGCTCTCAAATAACAGGTAAGCACCACCACCACCATGTATGTGTGTGTATTGTGTTGCAACAAAATGATCTATCTATCTATCACCACCGGCTTGACATTTGCACCGCGCAAAATGAGTACTTGACGCAAAATGTGCATGTCGCAAAATGAGCGCATGATGCAAAATGTGCACAAAATGATCACTTTATGTAAATAGTATATTACAACCTAGGGAAGTAAAATAAGAAATGTCTTGGTCTACAAACATGTGATCTGAGGCTTTCTTATTTACTTTACCAAGGCGGAAAGCGGCAACTTTGTTTAGCGCAGCGCCGAAATTTGCCGCTTTCAGCCCGGAGAGATGAAAATGTTCATTTCTTAAGAGGTGCACTTCCCAAATTCTGAAACATCAAAACCCATTATATATTTTTTCTCTGTTCCAATTTATCTGTGTTTTTATTTTTTTAAAGTCGAATACACCGCGACCAAAATAGGGCTCTATTTATTTATTATTTTACAGCCGACTTATGCGTCTCGAGGCTAGGAGTCAATCCAAAATGCATACACATAATCAACATCGACGCGACTATTACCGTAGATGGCATCGAGGTTACAGCCGTGGATGCAAACCAGTAAGAAACCTTTTTTTTATTATATAACTAGCGACCCGCACCGGCTTCGCACGGGTGCAATGCTTATAAGATTTTCCCGCTTTTCTGTTGAATTTTTCCTGAATTTTCTTTGCTATAAACCTCACGGAGCCCGAGACCTTTCCAACGAATGCAAAACCGTGGAAATCGCTTCGTGCGTTCTGGAGTTATAGCGTCAGGAAGGAAAACCCGACTTATTTTTATATAGTAGATAGCGGTTCTGCGTGGTTACACACGCGTACTTCCCGTTCCCATACGGGAATAAAATATAGCCTATTTTACTCAGGGATATTCTAGCTTTCCATTGGTGAATGAATGCTTAAAATCGGTCCAGTAGTTTTTGAGTTTATTCAAACAAAGATACAAATATATACGAGATACGATACATAATATTTCCTCTTTATAATATTAGTATAGAAGTATCTCAGACTCTCTATTTGTCAGTCTGCAGTAAAGCGAGTTCATAGTGCTGTGTCTTTTTAATATAAATAAATTTAAAAACTAATATCATAAAAAGAAAACATACGAGACGAAATAAGAACCTTTTGCCTTGTTGGATCTTAGAAGTGTAGCGACATCTATCCATGGCGGTGAACACGTGGCTTCACAACTTCTTAACGGAGCTATCAAAGTTCTCATAAAAGCTCCCTTAGCCAAGTGGCAATAGACAGTTTCATTCGCTTAATGAGACGTTTTCCGCGGCAGTTTCATTATCATCTATATATATAAAATGATAAACTGCCTAATTGATTGGTGATGTATCAACGCACAGCGTAAACCGCTGGGTACCGTCTAGAGACTTGAAATTTTTGCACATAGATAGGTTATACAGTGTAGGCATTTAGATTTTGCAAAATTCATCCCCTAAGGCGGTGAAATAAACGTGCGCGAGCGAAGCCGCGGGTAAAAGCTAGTCCTGGATAAAAGAGAATAAAACTCTGTTTAATTTTAAATTTTTTCCGTACGTATGACAGAAGTGCCTGACTAATCGTCACGAAATTTGACCTTAACGCGTCGGCTCCGACCCAAAGAAGTCTACTTTTTTTTAATAGTATAGTTGCCTCCAGTTTGCCCCCAAACGAGTAGACCGGTCACCTGGTGGTGACTAACGTCGCCCATGGACAAACCTTTGGAGTAATAAGTTAACTTTCCAGCTGTCCAGGAGCGTTAATGCTGGTGTTCACGCTGCCCAACGGGAAGACTCTGCTCCACACAGGTGACTTCAGAGCCTCGCCTCTCATGGAGTCCTTCCCTATCTTCTGGAATAAGGACATCCACACCATCTACCTTGATACTACGTGAGTTAATATACAGTCTACACTAATAGTTATTATAAAAAGGAAAGATTAGATTCTTTGTTTGTTTATTTTTTACGGGAATGAAATATAGCCTATTTTACTCAGGGATATTCTAGCTTTCCGTTGGTGAAAGAGTTTTTAAAATCGGTCCAGTAGTTTTTGAGTTTATTCGTAACAAAGATACAAAAATACAAATCTTTCCTTTTTGTAATATTAGTATAGATTGAATAGGCTCTGAAAATACTTATAAATCCACTTATTGAAAGAAATTTCAACTCCCTAATAAGATATTAGACTGAGAGAGAGAGAGAGAGATTGAGAGAGAGAGTAATAAAACCGTTTTTTCCTTGAAGGTACTGCAATCCCCGCTACGACTTCCCAACACAAGACCAGAGTCTCGAAATGGCGTTGTATCTGCTGCGGCAAAAGAAATTAGCTCTCGAGAAGGCCGGCAAGAAATTCTCATCAGTCCTCATAGTCTGCGGCACTTATACCATTGGTAAATATGATTTGCAAATAAAGCCTTTCAATATCTTCATTAAAAGTCGAGCACTGTCCATACGGGGATAAAATATAGACTATGTTACTCGGGGGACTTTTAGCTTTCCATTGGTGAAAGAATTTTTAAAATCTGTCCAGTAGTTTTTGAGTTAACATACAAAAATCCAAATCTTTCCTCTTTATAATATTATTATAGATAAAGTAAAAAAAAAAATATTTTTGTTTTAGATTTTATTCCCGTATTACCACGGGAACGGGAACTACGCGGGTGAAACCGAGCAGAACTGCTAGTACTATTATATGCATGTATTATACACCATCTGTTCAATCAATGCTGTTCGCTGTTCCGCGCGTTTTCAACCGCGCGGCCGCGTAGTTATCGTTAGCTCCCATAGAATTTTTAAAATCGGTCCAGAAGTTTTTGAGTTTATTCGTTACAAACATACAAATCTTGCTCCTTATAATATTTTTTACTGTGTAAAGGTAGATGTTATAGTACAGTCAAGAGCACATGAAGCTTTACACTTGCAGTGCGAGTCTGGCCTCTAAGGCGATTGTAATAAGAACGTTACAAAGTCCAATTTGTCAATCTCCACATGCTCTTGACTGTGCAACATCAGTCCTCAAAGGTTAATCTCACTATTCCAGGCAAGGAGAAGTTCTTTCTGGGTATGGCGCGGCGCGTTGGATGCTCGGTTTGGGCTTGTCCTGAGAAGGACCGCGTTCTTCAGGCTGTGGAAGGACGCAGTTTCGGCCGCTCTCCGCCTCACGCTTGCCAGTTGCACGTGGTGCCGATGCGCGACCTCACTCACGAGGTAGATAGATTTTAATAGCTTATTGAGGAGCGGAGCTGGAATGTTCCTCCATCGTGTAAAGGGAAGATCTTCCGCCAGGCATTTTTAAAAATAGATTTTTCTCTTTTTAATGAAAATAGATTTGAAAAAAATGTTAGTTAACTTACTTCAAATTTCTTCATTTGTCTCACAGATGGTGTTGTTTATAAAAATCGATTAAAATGTGTTAAAATATAATCGATTAATTAATTATCGAAACTTTCATTTCACTAATCGATTATTTTAAAAATTGATTATTTGTTCACATCCCTACTGGGGACCACAGCCCAACGGTTCATGTTGCACAGTTGTATTTATACAAACCCATTAGAAAACTTCGATAGCGCGGTTTAGAACTCGGCTGTCTTTTGGCGCGTTTTATGTAGTGTCGCTACAAGCTAATGACATTTCATTGGAATTAGTATGTAATAGGGTAGTGCCCAGTCAAATGAGTTATTTTTATGATCTGTCAAAAGGAAAATTTACTTTGGAATTTTTATTTACTAGCTTGAAGGTGAAGGAAAACGTGAGGAAACCAGCAAGTGCCAGTATTAATTCTGAGGCATGTGTAACAGACCCGGTCCACCGATGTTATCACCACAGATCACGTTTAGGGGTCAAATATACTTGTGAAAAGTGGTATCTATTATTTTAAAATTTGCTATAATCATAAAATAAAAATCGTAAGGCATTAATGGGAAAGTACTCTAAAATATTAATGACTAGTGATTAGCCCGGGCAGTCGTTGTCCAATTCTTAATTCGAATTGTAAATCTAGACCATCCCAGTAGGTACTAGCCATTTTCGAGTTTTTGCGAGACTAACGCACGGAACTTTATTTATATACCCATATAAGATGGCAAATGTTACTGTAAGGAAACATTCTTGTAATTTCATAAACAAGTAAAACTGCATTTAAAGATTTTTGATAAATCACCTACCTGATTTTTCATTAATCATCCGAAATATTTGATAAGTCACCAACCTTGAGTCGGGAATCGAATCGTTGTAGCTGAAACAGTAACTTTCGCATTTACAAGATTAGTAGAGATTTAGACTGAACCTTCAAACTTCAATTGAAGATGTTAAGGGTAACTTTTCGTTTGCAGAAATTACGCATTTACCTGAACACGCTTCAGGGAGCGTTCAGCGAAGTGGTGGCGTTCAAGCCGAGCGGGTGGGAGAACGGGAAGAACTCAAGCTCAGAGAGGGATATGGTCACCATCCACGGTAATATGTTCAATTTAATTTAATATTTATTTATTTAATTTACATAGACTCCTAGTTTTAGTGAACATTGGATATAGTTCAGACAATGTTAGTATTTTAGTTATTTGTATAAATGTAAAGATTAATTAGACACCACAATTTTTTTCCCACCAAATATAAATATAGTGTTTTATTTTTCTATAATCACTACATAGTATAAAACAAAGTCGCTTTCTCTGTCCCTATATCTCTTTGTATGCTTAAATCTTTAAAACTACGCAAAGGATTTTGATGCGATTTTTTTTTAATGGATAGAGTGATTCAAGAGGAAGGTTTTAGTGTTAGCATTGCACCCGTGCGAAGCCGGGGCGCACAGTGGAACGAATGTATGGAGAGGGTCGGACGTAGGGGTCTTTAAAAAAAATTACTCAAATTGTGAAAATCTAATAATGCCATCTTATTCTATTATCTCATGCCTTCATAACTTGTCATTATAATTTTTGTCATAACTCTCATATATCGGGAGTTATTTGAGATTAAGTGATATTTTTGTATGAAAATGACTGTTTCGTGCTCTCTGCCTTCCGATTCCGGCCTTGTTTCAACTTGCAACCTCTACTATTATAATACTAATGTCATAAGCTACATTTAGTCCAAAGACACATGGTGCGCCAAACGTGCACTTTCTGAGATAAATAGTAATAATGTATTTTCACATTAAAATCCGATCTCTGTAAATTGTAATGGCAATAAATATTTCTTTTAAATAAGAATATTGGTTTTTACAAGATTTATTTAACTTAGAATGTTTGTATGTGTATATAAGTATGTACAATATGTTTTATTTACGTCAAATCTTGCAACTGCATTTTAAACCAGTTATCCTCAATCGATTGAGCTGAAATTTTGTACACACGTTTCGTTTGGATAGTAATGCATGGTCAGTTTAAATCCAATATGGCGGATGCCCCAAGATGGTGGACTAGCTATTTTTTATAGATCCTATATAATATGAGTATTAATTAAAAGGCTTTGCTGAGAAAAATACGAAGAAAAAGAAAATGTAAAAATCATTTTTAATACAAGCTTTTAATTAAGTGATCTAAAAGGAAGAAAATAAACTTTAAAGTTAATCAGATCCATCAATTTATATAAAATCTTGTCGCGAGATTTACTTGTCTTACTGCTGCCTTCCGATTTCGGCTTTTTTTTAAAGTTACAACCTCTTCTATTATAATAATGATACCAATAGCCGAATTTAATACAAGACACATTCTGCGCTTGCACTTTCCGAGATAATTATACATTATTCCATACTTTTATATTCAAATTTTGTAAACTGCTAGACATGAAATACTTACTTTAAGTGAATATGCTGTTTTTCTCGGATCTTTTATAGTTACAATCATTACTTAAGCTGTAAGTATAGAAAATAGTTAACTATTATGGTGAGTACCTAACAAATTCATATTTTTCTGAGAACTCCGTGGTTTGATTAAGATAAATACTAATAATAAGTTAACTGTTAAAGTATAATATGATTTTATGCATAAGTTTTTGGTGAAAAGCTTTTATTGTTCTATGACACTACCGACTTTTGTCTTTGCCCAATAGCATTTCTTTTGAAAACAAAATGTTTTCATAGTCTGATTTATTTTTATTTTATAAATTTTGACTAACTTTGTATAAACAAGTCAGTTATAGATTCAACAATAGCATAATTAATATACAAATATATATTAATTATGTTGTCGAAGAATTGTATATTTTTCTTTCGAAATATAAAGTTCTTTAAAAAAATGCATTTGAGTTAACAATCAATTCCTGCAGCTTAAGTATTGATTGTAACTAGATATAAAAGATCCGAGAAAACCTGTATAAGTAATATGATATAAATGCTTGTCGCAAGGCGTATTTTTTTGTCTACTTACACAAGTAAATCTCACGACAAGCTTTTATTGATATTGATGATTCTGATTTAATTTAAAATTTAACTTATTCCTTATAGATCACTTAATTAAAAGCTATTTAAAAAAAAAATATTGTTACTTTTTCTTTTCTTCGTATTTTTCTCAACAAACTCTTTTAATTAATACTCACATTACATAGGATCTATAAAAAATATCAAGTCCACCATCTTGGGGCATCCGCCATATTGGATTTAAACTGACCATGCATTACTATCCAAACGAAACGTGTGTACAAAATTTCAGCTCAATCGATTGAGGATAACTGGTTTAAAATGCAGTTGCAAGATTTGACGTAAATAAAACATATTAATGTACATACTTATATACACATACAAACATTCTAAGTTAAATAAATCTTGTAAAAACCAATATTCTTATTTAAAAGAAATATTTATTGCCATTACAATTTACAGAGATCGGATTTTAATGTGAAAATACATTATTACTATTTATCTCAGAAAGTGCACGTTTGGCGCACCATGTGTCTTTGGACTAAATGTAGCTTATGACATTAGTATTATAATAGTAGAGGTTGCAAGTTGAAACAAGGCCGGAATCGGAAGGCAGAGAGCACGAAACAGTCATTTTCATACAAAAATATCACTTAATCTCAAATAATTCCCGATATATGAGAGTTATGAAAAAAATTATAAGAACAAGTTATGAAGGCATGAAATAATTAAATAAGATGGCATTATTAGATTTTCACAATTTGAGTTATTTTTTTTAAAGACGCCTACGTCCGACCCTCTCCATACATTCGCTCCACTGTGGGGCGGGTCGCTAGTAATATTATAAAGAGGAAAGATTTGTATTTTTGTTAAGAATAAACTCAAAAACTACTTGACCGATTTTAAACATTCTTTCACCGATGGAAAGCTAGAATATCTCTTAGTATCATATACTATATTTTGTTCCCGTATTCCCACGGGAACGGGAACTGCGCGGTTGAAACCCCGCAGCACCGCTAGTATTTTATGTAGGTTGAGTATATTTTCTGATTTATAAAATTTTTGCCACAGGGATACCGTACAGCGAACACTCAAGCTTCTCAGAGATGATTCGGTTCGTGAAGTTTCTGAAGCCGAAGCAGGTCGTACCCACGGTCGACATCTCTGGTGGAATCAAGTCAGTGCAGGTAGGAAGGGATATTGTTACAATACACCTTATTTCGTCGAAATAGAACTGAAATTCAGCTGTTCAATCTACCACTCTTCTCTCTCATTATAAGTCCTAAATTTAGCAGTAAGAGCGCGCTCGGACATAAGACAGACAGGCTGCCGGAGTCCGAGTGCACTGAATCTAGTATTTACATGATCTTTAGAGCCATTAGTAGAACCAACCATCCACAAGAGCGATTTTTCAGCGTAGGCGATTTGCAGAAGTTGACAGCTGTGATCTACATTGACTGAGCGTTGTTGTCGCTACATTTCTGATGTCAAAGTGTCGCGGAGACAACGCAAATTCATAGAAGGTAGCAGCGGTGAAATTTCATCATCGAATGAGTGATTGGATGGCGTCGCCGTCTTTTTCTATCAGACTTACGCCAATTCCAGTCGTATGTCTATTAACCCAAGATCCAATTTTATATGCAACCGGAACTAAACAATTTCGTGATGGATTCCAGAAGTACTTCCCCTGTCCGATGGTGTGCAATAACGACTCGACGCAGAACAAGCTAACGGATTACTTCAGCATACAGTTACAGAACCAACAGCCGTCCACCGCTGTCACTTGATCGTAAGGTAAAACGCTATAGCTTTCACCCGCGACTTCGTTCGCGTTTCGGAATAAAAAATGGTCTTTTATCCTGTCCGAGGAAGCAAAATTTCATAAGCGGTTTAGCTGTGTAATGAATCAAAGAGACAACTGACAAATAGTGGAATCTAATTCTATTACTTTAAAAGCAATTTATGCATTTATCTCGAAAACGGCTGGTTCGATTTTGATGAAATTTTGTATACAGATAGTTTTTCTTTAACTGCATAGTTGTATTTCCTGTAAAAAAAATACACAGAAAAAAATACATGCAGGCATGGGCCCTTTGATGTGTCAAACGAAATTCTTCTATTCCGTTTTTAGATAAATATATTACTAACTAAATACTTATTAGTCCTACCAATTCATATCACGTAAATTTTTTTGCTTATGTCTGTCTCAGATTTCTTTTTTAATTCTACTTGCTCTTCCGACAAAAGAAAAGTCTGCTAAAGTTACTCTGTACAAGAGTTTGACATAAATGTATGGTAGAGCCCAAAATATTTTATTTCATATTTATTGATTGCCAGTCATGTATATACATTATCTGTTGTCGTTGCAGCAACTAACTCTCATATTAACTTTGTTCCAGAAATCATTATTGTTAACAAACTATACTAAGCTGCCATTACGTGACGTGACTGTGATTTATTTTTGATATTGTTATACTTTAGAGTTATGAAGTTTATATTAATTTAATGTTGATTGGTTTTTAATAAAAAAAATAAGTATCTTAGTCCGTTTTTCGAATAATAATTTATTAAATCAACTATTTAATTTTATTTCTCACACTATTTACTATATACAGCAAAATAATAGAGATACAGTTACAATCATAGACAGACGTTGCCACACTGAGTTAATAGAAATTGTTTCGTCTGTTATTAATAACCAGTGACCTGAGTATGACATTACCTTCATTACATTAACTTCCGTGTAAAAACTGTTCTTGGTCGCAGTTAGTAGGGCCTGAAACCAGCTGTAAATAGTTCTGGAATAAGTAGAAGACGTACAATTTTTACATATTTAAACTAGCCTTAATAAATTATAGTATATCAACCATGGTGCATGTTTAAAAGTAACAATTTGGTAAACCTACAATTAAACAGTATTCCCTAAATTTCCAAACACATAGATTCACATAAGCGTTACAAGATAGAACAACTGAATAACTCACGGACTTAGCTATTTATTTAAGAGAAAAAACAATAAAAGGTAACAATACAAAAAATAGTAATGCTATATAGAATATTCTAACAGAATACTGTCGATAACAAAACTCAAATTCAATTTATCTTATGCCCACTTTGTTAATCGTTGCCTCCCGTTTTATTTATCTACGCCTGAAATAAAGAAATGTATTTAATATTATTATGAATTTACAACTTCATAATGTACAAATAAGTAGTTGATCAGTTCAGTTGGATGCGAGGGCGGAACTAATAATAAATTATTGCACAAGAAACGTTGGTGCCTTGTGATATACAGTACTAGCTATTGGCTGCGACTCCTAGGGACTAGCGGAGCTATAACAAAACAGGGTTTAATGTTAGAAACGGTTGCTTGAACTTTTTTGACAATAATGTCAAAATAAGTAATTATAGTTTATGAAAACTAAGAACAAGCTCTTGTATGTATGGCACGCGTCATAAAAAATCAATGAGCCCAAACTCGAGGGGTTTACGAGTAGCCATTGAGGAGTTGCGATATACACCTCCTGGCTTCATCATCAGATCAGCTCGGTGGTACCATAATATTGCATTGTCTTGTCACCGAACTTTCTTATGTATGCCAAATTTCAGCGTATGGGCCACTCAAAATTATACGGACATTATGGGAAATTGTCGTTTTAGGAAACAGACATTATGGGAAACAGTCGTTTTAGGAAACGGTTACTTGCTACGAACCTGGCAGATCTCTCGTGCTTCATCCACATCCATAAAACGACTCATGCATGTTCATCGGTTTCGGGTACTCTTTATAAAGAGCAGGTCACCGGTTTACAAAAAGTAAACAGACAAACAGTTATTTTCGAATTTATAATACTAGGGAGAACAGTTTAATTGGAGCAAGTTGTTTCTAAAATCTGTTTTATAGTTGCTGTTATACCTGCTGATTATTAGGTATAAACATAAAACTTTCAGAAATTGTGAATTACGATACCAAATCCACTTACTAGTTTAAAATCAAGTTTGAAAAATATCCTTCAAACTGTTATCACCTCATAGACCTGGTTAATATGCTCCAATGGGTGGTCGCATATGCTCCAATGGGTGGTCGCATTCGGGCGCTCCTTTGCAGCCGAGCATCTTCACCAACTTCAGGTGGTACCAATGTTTGATAGCCGGGAACACTTCGTTCACTACGTTCGTGAGCTCGTTTGGGTCGGACTTCAGATCGTATATTTCTGTAAATTGCTGAAAAGAACAAATTGTGTTTAGTGGGTAATAGGATTATTAAAATAAATACTGTTGATAGATCAGTAAATCGCATTATAGATTTGTACAGGCGTTATGTGTAAGAATATCAAAGGTAAACTAGTTCATCCGCTGCTTTACGCTATGCGATGGCAGAATTGTAAACTCCAATAGAATCAATGAATTGGAAATTACAACAACAAATCATTAAGCACTAATGCACAAGTAGGATATTCGACGAAAATTTATGTTTTTTAGTATGGGTTGTAATCTCTTTCATGAGTGAGGAAAGACCCTTTATCAGCAGTCGAAGTTTACAGATTGATGACGATGACGACATTTATAAAGAGGTAAGAAAACAATCTCTATAAACGTCTTCCGCAACAAACAACAACAGATCAACTATATATAAAAAACACAGTGAAATTGTTTTGTCAAAAAACTTACCACATCATCAGAAAACATGCAATATTTCATATCGAACTGCTCAGCTATGTGCCGTATACAAGCAAAGGTGTTGTTTCTCGCGTCCTGGCATTTGCAGCTGTATTCTTGGCGGCATTGCTAAAAATAATCATATTTAGACATGGCAAGTTAAGAGAGACGGTGTACTGGTTGTAATTTATTTATTTAATTTATTGGAAATCTGGAATGACCAATCATTATAGTGGACCATATTTTGCTAGCGACGCCGTCGCGTAAACTTATCGACTGTTTCTCAAAATGCCAAAGTTTCATAAACAGTTTAGCCACTTAGTTGTGAAAAAGTAATAAACTAGAGAAATTTACTTTCGAATTTATAATATCAGTAAGGATAATAAGAAGTTTAACTTAAGACTTGACTTTTTCTGTTTATTGAAAGCATTATTTTAAAATGAGAGGTTTTTTTTTGAGAAATAAAAAAAAAACTTAGTTTGCAAGAACTCTGTAGATGGCGTTAAATTGACTACGTTACTACTAAATGCGGCACGTCACCATAAAGTAACTTATAACCTTTGAGTATTAAACCAACAGGAGACGTCACGCGCACTAGTTTCTTAGCAAAAAAGTCTGCCAATTTCTGCGCGGGGGACGAGGAAACAAACACAAATAATGTTAAAACTAACGCATTTTTGGACAAAATGATTAAACACTAGCTTGAACTAGATGCACACAAATACATTCACCAATCCAAGCACTCCGTGAACTCAAAAAAACTAGTTGTATTTATCAGGTATGCGTGTTGACCGACACGTTTTTTTGGCAGAGGGGAACGCCTGTCAGTGGCATCTCTGGTTGGTTTAATACTCAAATCTTATAACCGCGACTTCCTTATTCTGTGAACTTATATTACTCGCGAACGACCTAATCTTTATAATCTGTGATTACGACACTTTCGTTTGCTGCTTGCTTCTGAATGTAACCTAGTTTTCTCGCGCTTTGTTAAAATTCAGTTTTTTTTGTTCGTTGTTTTCGTTAAGTTTTGGTTTTGTTGTTTTATCTTTGTTTTGTTTGTGTGTGACAGTGACATTTACTTTGATATACGTTTCGTTTTACGATATCAAAAAAATGACGTTCCGTTCCTAGCAGTAACTTAGCAAGTTCAGCGCCATATATCCAGAGAACAGGGAAGAGTAAAAAAAAAAGAAAAGAAAAACCCCCCATTATAACGCTGCAATATTGCAAGCAAAGAGGTTGGAAGAAAATCATTAGGAGAGAATCTTTTTCTTTAAACGTCTTTGATTGCAAGTTTGCAATAAGTCAGATCACGTATGACGTTCGCCCCGTGTACTCACTCTTCCTATCATCATTAATTATTATTAGTATTAAATAATATGGCTTATTCTTCAACAAAATGTTCCACGGGGCTAAATAGCGTCTACGAAAAACAGCTTACCGCCAAATTTGCTTTATCGTACAGCCACGGACAACTTTCTTCGACATTTCCGCCTTCTCCGTGATACTCTATCAGCATGTTTCTCTCCTTGACATTCGTGTCGAGTATGTCAATAGGGTGACCGTCCATCGGGCTGGTCGCAGTTACGCCAGCCAGCTTCAATATCGTTGGTGCTATATCTATGTTGAGCACAGGTTGGTTGTTAACAACATCTTTGGTGATACCCGGCCCTCTTATCAGTAGAGGCACCTTTATATCGGTTTCGTATGGTTGTCTTTTGTCGTATACTTGGGAGAATTGACCTGGATATATAGAAAAAGAATGTTTAGTTAGATAATAATAAATTGTGGGACACAATTCATACACAGTATTTAGTTCCAAACTAGGGAGGGCCTGTATTGTGGATACTAAATGACTCATAAACGTACATAAGTGAATATTATATGCCCCAGACACGAAGCCAACAGACATGTTCAATATTCATGTTGACTGTGACAGGCACACAAATATTGGCCCCAAGCGGTAATGGAACCCAAAACTTTCGGCTTAAAATACTATACGTATATACCATTATATGTATAATGGACTCGATTCTGCAGACCAGCTAAAATTCCTAATTTTAAGTTATAGCCTACGAATAAGGAATAAGTCAGGAAGAGTAACTAAGAACAAACTCCGTCGAAAAACTGGCCCCACAAATAAATACTACAAACTAAAAGGACATAATATTAAATAGACCAATCAGTAGAGATTGCGTGACGCGATTAATTCCGACAAGTGCTGTAATGAGGATCAGTACAGTTATAGCAAATCCATTAGAAATATTATCCACGTTATTCTTTATGATATAAGAATGATATCTCTTTTTGAATTATCCAAATCGGACCATTACTTACGAAGATATTAAATAATAAACATACTCAATGATCGCGAGAGCGTGTACGTCACTGTGAGGGAACCAAGTATGGCCGGCCGGCCGGCACTCAATGATCGCGGGAGCGTGATGACGTCACAATGAGGGCGACGCTACCGCGGCGGCTACTCGGTGAACTTCGCTAGGAATTCGGTCATAACTTTGTCAATTTTTGTCGTAGAAAAAAAATTTTTGTACTGTATGTTAAGGATTTCTTAGCTCTATAAATCTGCATTCTCAACTAAAAACGTTACGGATCCTCATTGGTTCTCAGCAGCCATCATAATAGTAATTGGTTCGAGTGTTTGAATTACGAATTGTCACTGTTAAAATTGTCATTGCATTCGTGGACGATGTTATGCAATGTACGGGAGAGTAAAAGTAAAAAACAACTATTGAATATTTCAGTGTTTTATTTTAGTGATATATTTATAATTGCGTGTTAGAAACAAATTTGTTATCAATCAAAATCTGATATAGTGTTTAAGAAAGATAAGATAAATCTATACATATAATTAATCTCTAGAGGGGTCGCGACTGTAGTGAATGTTTTTGTAAAAAAATATTAGAGTGCTTATATGCATACAAAATATTATCCTTACCTATCTGAACTTATTTACAAAAAATATAGAAAATTATAATAACAACAGTGAAAAGAGAAAAATGAAATTAATCAAAAAATCACCGAGATCTATCTATCCCTCTCTTCGAAACGAAATTTTATATGGAAGTAATATGGCGCTCCCGTCATGTGACGTCCACGACAGTTCGGATCTCTCTTTTAAACCAACGACTTTAACAGCATTATAACTCGTAAACTAACAAGTACTTTGTTTTTTTTTTCACATTTATACTTACTGATAATTTAAAAAAAAGACTTGCATATACCGTATTGCAACAGGCATTATTAAAGATACTAAGGCCAAAACTTTTTTTAGATTTTTGTCTGTCTGTCTGTATGTATACTACATCACGCCAAAACTAATGGACTGATTTTGAGGGGACTTTTTTATTCGACTGAGTGTTAATACGATTGCAACTTAGGATACAAATAATTACGATTCGATCCATTTATGTAGTCGGAATTCGTTTTTGGAGAAACTAAAAAAGTAAATTTTCATAAGAAATAATACCAGAAATGTGTATATTGCTGAAAATTGCTTGTTCGTAACTGTATAATATTACAAATTATAATATATCTAAATTACGCTTTATAAACTGGCTGGCTGCTTCTTGTGTAATGCGGACCAAACAACAATATTTTTACGAGAACAAAATGGAATATTATTTCATATTTATCTGTGATAAATTATCCCGGTTAGCTTTTTACTTCTTTCCTTACATTTTTTACACCAACCTACTACACAGGTGGTCATTTTTGTGAAGATTTATCAGATTTTTCTCGAGTTTTACACAAATAAAACGATGAGGGCCTATCTCACTGACAGCGCGTGACAGACTGAAAAACGCACAGATTGTAGTTTTTTGCCCCGCCTACAAGATTGTAATTTTCGTGGGGTCATTTTTTGACCGCTGTTACTCTTCTTGACTTATTCCTTATTCGTAGGTTATAGCCTATCCTTCTCCATAGAATACGAAAGAAAAAGGACAGAAACAAATGATAGATTGAAGAGTAATGTCAAACATGTAAAAAACAACTAATTTGAACCTTATGAACGTGCTTGTCTGTCACTTTTATCCATCACCTTTTTACATCGTCGCTAAAATTGCTAAACACGCCTTAGTTGACAGGACTAATTTTAATTTGACAAGACTAAATATCTCTCGTCTCTTTTCTTTTGTAGGAGAAAGAAAATGACAGGACTAAACTAAAATAAGTTTAGTCGCTGTAATGCAGAATCGAGCCCAATGACAAACTTTGTCTACTCTTTTGTTTCGCTCTTTCTCATGCGAATTGTAGACAAATGCACGATGTTTATCGGCAAAACTTTGTAACGACGTTCATGTTAGTTACAGTACGGCCGTTTTAAATGGCCAGCTCTGAAGTTGCGCAAATGGCTAATACAATTTTTAGGGTGCATTTGGCGGTACGAGGCTATATTCAGAGCAGCCAAATCAAAACGGCTGTACCGTACACGGAAAACTAACTCGTCTCCTTAAACAAAACTCACCAATATGGTACCCGTTATCGGAGGTGTATATGAGGTAGGTGTTGTCCAAGAAGGAGTGTCGGTCGAGGGTGTCGACGACGTCTGCGACCATATCGTCGACGGCCAAAAGCGCCTCCCAGCGCGAGCGGTACGCGTGGTCCAGCTCGGGCATCAGTGACTCCGGGAGGGGTGACGGGGGCATTGACATCAGCCAGTGTTTGTCCTGCATACGTGACGCAAGTTTACGGTGTTATTAAAAAGCCCCAAGACTATCGCAATGCAAACTACTTTCGATTTTCATTGTACAATTATTGTAAATTTTAAAATTAATTAAATAATCAAAAACGTTATGCAATTGAGTACCATATATTATGACATCACAGCGCAGCATTGAATACATTTTCTGTAGTCAATATGCGTTTTGACAGATCATAAAAAGTATGTAACTGATTTGACTAGACTATTGAAGTTCGAATCGATGTGTCAATCAGTCAATGTTTTGGCCCAGTTTCTTTCAATAAGCATCAATAAAGATTTTGGTCAATTGCTTTCAATTAGTAGTTGCGATTGGACCGAATTGGAAATCGAAATTAATCGGAGTGGCAAGGGTGTTTTTTAAATGTTTATGCCATTTTAGTTCTTTTTTCTAAATAAAGGAATGTTTCCTTTTAGTAAAATTAGCAATTTTCAGTATTTATAGAGTGTTTTCCCTTCAAGTAGCGTTCAAAAACTCAACCCAGTATATAGACTAGCAACCCGCCCAAGCAAAAGGAGATAGCCTTGTTTTATAATATTTAAAGATAGGAGAAGATACCTATATCCCGATCAGCTGTTCAAAATGTAAAATGACATTGGACTCGATATTTGAAGAAGATGTGAAAGCGTTCTTAAGGTTCACGTTTGTTATATGGACATTCGTGACATGGTAAATAAATACGGCTCTTATATCTGTGCCTTTCCTTTCCAAAGCGGTGGAAAAGAACTAACTTAAAATTAGGAATTTTAGCTGGTCAGCCAGAATGGAGACCATTGTTTTGCTGACCTTAGCAGCAATATTGAAGCTAGGGTTGCGCATCGCAGTGACATTGCTGAACTTGCCGATGTGACGTGGCGCGGGGGTAAAGGGCTGGTGTGGCGCGGGCGGCGCCAGCATCATGAAGAACGGTTGTGACTCCGTCTGGTTCTCTATGAACGTTACGCCGAGGTCTTTCTGGAATTACCATAGAGAAAGTGTAGAGTTTAAAAGGTTAGAGTTTCTTTTTAATAATTTGTTTTACTGCGTTCCTAAGGATCGCCATGAAGTAAGGAACGCAGTAAAAATCAGTCTGGTAGATTTCATAGACAATGAACGTTACGCAGTCTTTCTGGAATTACCATAAGAGAAGTATAATTAGCGTAAGATATAGATTTTGATCAATGATATCAACGTTGGTATCGTTTATCGAAGGATAGAAAGCAAAAGTTTGTCTAGAACGAGTGGGAATACCGTTTCTGAACGCAGTCGTCTGATGCTAGAACTACATTGAGCCTACATTCTGTCGTGGCGTTATTTATTTCATACATTTACCAGAGAGAAGAGACACTTTCAAGACATACCACGCAAGTCAAGTGTAATGCTAATGTACTAAACCTATAGGCTACTGGCACGACACTAGACACCACTATAATCCAATGCAGTTCTATTTCTTGGCATCTATGTACAGTCAAGAGCAAGTCAAGCATGACACTACCAGTTTAAGCCGAGCTCTGATTTGTACTGCGCGCCATAGAATACCTACAGGGCCCGGTCAAAGTCCAAAGTGTCAAGCTTAGCGTGCTCTTGACTGTAATGAAATGAAAATAACAACCAGACAAACTTACAATAACATCAGTGAGGTAGAGATCACCTATGAACTTAGGTACTCCATTATTGGATATCGTGTAGTTGTAGTAGACGGAGTTGCCGACCAGGCCGTGCCACTTACTCCATCCCGGCGGCACGCGCTTCCCCTCGTCCTTCACCCCATACTGTCATTATATGAAAAAAATTACATCTTACACGCTGCATATTAGCTTCACTTGTACGGTCAAGAGCAAGTCAAGCTTGACACTACCAGTTTAAGCTGAGCTCTGATTTGTACTGCGCGCCAAAGAATACAGGGCCGGGTCCAAAGTGTCAAGCTTAGCGTGGTCTTGACTGTACTAAATCTTGTAAGTCGAATCCCATCAAAAACATCAATGTGAAATGAGAGCCAAGTTCAATATTATGATATATGCCTTGGTTGTTGACTTCAACGACAAAGAAGTGAGATCTAAATGGGTGCCAAGTTCAATGGTCAGTCCTGAAATTTATTTATAACAACATAAAATATCATTTCTTCATCTACTTAGGATAATATATTGTAGCCTAAGGTCTGACTTGGATAATTTTCATTTACGAATTATTATGTTCGATGGCTAGTTTCTGTTGTTGTTGTTTTCGCTGGCAAGCCAAATTTTCTAAATAATAAAATAAGAACCGACAAGTTTAGAATTTGCGAGGGCTATAATATAGTTCGTATATAAAAACTAGCCAAGTCAGACCTTAGGCTACAATATAATATTATCCTAAGTTATAAGCAGAAATGATATTTTATGTTGTTATAAATAAATTTCAGGACTGACCATTGAACTTGGCACTCATTTACTTAGATCTCACTTCTTTTGTCGTTGAAGTCAACAACCAAGGCGTAATATATCATAATATTGAACTTGGCTCTCATTTCCCATTGATGGGATATCATTACTTTTACATAAATTATTAGTAGGTACCTACTTATTTATAACAAAATTAATACCAAAGTCAACTATACTCTTAGTTATAATTACTAAAACGTAAATATTTTGATTAAAAAAAATTAAGGGTGGTATTCAACTCGTTACATATAATGAAGACCTTTAAAATCCACATAAAAACCGGCTGTCATAAGTTTTGATTGCTACAGTTACAGGCACTAAGTACAGGTTAAGTGTTCCTAATAGAATCAATTAAAGTGAAAAATTATGATAAAATGATAATAATTTACCGGTTTCTGATTTATTCCTTTGTATTCACCTAATTACCTACTGCATGGCAAATTTGAACTTTCTAGGTCATCTTTAACTGGGTTAGAGTTTTTATCTATAGGTCAGTCAGTGATAAAAATGACGATTTTTGGACGTTAATATCTAAATAACCGTTTGAGATATGTTTATGAAATTTGGATCACATATGTATCTCGCAAGTCTTAATAATATGAGCCATATTTGACACGTTTATGTGAAATAGTTTTTGAGTTATGAGGGGGTCAAATGTGGCTCCAAATGGTTTGTGTAATATTACACACGGTGCTGCTCGCCGTTCTGTTACTTGAACATGGCTTGACACGCTACCGCGTGTCTAGATTTAACCTACTTCTAATTGTCATATAGACTTGAAACTTCGCAAGTGTACGTAGTTTTCATGACAACATAATAGTTTGGTATTATCGAGCTGATCTGATGGAGCCAGAAGGTGGATATAGGAACTCCTCGATGGTTACTCGTAACTCCTTTGAGTTTGGGCTCATTTGATATGTTTAGACGGGTGTCATACATAATAAAAAACGTGTTTTTTATGTGTAAAGCTGACAGCAGATGTATAGTAATGTGCAGTCTAGTTTAAATGAATTATAGGCTCGTACCAATAAATAAATTGTAGGACACCATTCACGTATGTCACGTTACCTAGGAGAGAATGTGCTATGGCACTAAACATCGTTAGGTACCTATAATTAACGTGACATAAAACCATGTAGAGCCAAGGCGGGGATTAACCCACCCAGAAGGCAGAGTCTGCTAACTTAGTCAGTGCCCAATCCAGTATTAGATGATCTGCAGCTCCTATTACGAATGAGCTCCAAATAGTACTTATGCCACAAATATTCACTAACCACTCTCTAACTGTACAAATTGGAGCAACACAATCCGCCCCTTGGTCAAATCGAGATATTATCCTATATTTACCACTAACTCGACGATGAAAAAAAACATCGTGAGGAAACCAGCAGTAAGATATAGTCTCACCACAACCACGAAAAATACACTTGCGAATACTGCGTACTTACTAACAGGAATGGAATCTATCCCCTATTGAAAAGGAGTGGCAATAGCAATTTTTTTTTGCCGGTGGAAAAGGAGCAGAGGTGTGGGGCTCTGCAGCCTAGTGCTGTCATACCCCCTAAAACCCCTGGATATTCCTCCTCGCCGCTGATGACCCAGCCACTGGCAATTATCCAGAGGTCGTCTTACCAACCTGGTTCAAATACTTCCCAGCGTAGAAGGTGTTGTAGCCATCCTCCATAAGCAGGCTGGCGAACGCATTGGCCTCGAGTTTCTGCCAGCCCTCGTCATAGCAGCCACCAGCTTTGCTGTTGTTGTATGTCATGTGGTTGTGGACGTACAACCCAGTGAGGAAGCTCGCGCGGCTCGGGCAGCAGATAGGGGATGTCGTGTACTGATAAAGGGGGAGGTATAGGAGATCGTGTGATTTTACGTGCAGATTTGAAAGCAAACTTGCAATATTTGCAATACATACTAGTTGACAGTAGCTATCTAAATTAACTCCGAGTAAACAAAAAAATAATAAAATAAATATAATCTCACGCCTTTCATCCCCGAGGGGGTAGGCAGAGGTATTCCATTACTGGATATACCCACATTTCACGAGATATATTGGACCCCTAAACGTGATAGGTGGTGAGCCCATCGCCGGACCGGGTCTATTTACACATGTCTCAGAATGAATTCTGAGACCTGCGGGTTTCCTCACGATGTTTTCCTTCACCGTCGAGCTAGTGATAAATATGTACGTAAGTTTTTGAAAAACTCATTGGTACATGCCAGGATTCGAACCCGAGCCTCACTGATTTTCGGCCGGCTCTTTAACCGTCAGGGCTATCACTGCTCAACAAAAAAATAAATAAACTCAAAACATCTCTAATTGTGTACTTTGGTTTTTAACCAATTAGGTAGGTATACCTACGTAAATTTAAATTTAATAAATAAAAATATTAGTATGTCAGATGATAAAAGTAACTGATTGCCTAATTGACTACACAATTTGTAGTCTGTACCTACTACTGTTCTTATATGTACCAACTTTAGTTGATTGTATCCACAATTTAAACTTTTTTAGATTACTGCGGGAATCAAACCCAGGACTACCTGGCTATAATATTCTAAATAACTAGTTTAAAAAGCTAACTGTAAAATACTTACAGAATTAGAGAATGACATCCCTTCTTTACCAATAAACCTTTGCACATTTTGCATCGGATTCTGAAATAAAAATAAAACAACATGTTTTCTATAAATCTATTTATTTCTGTCCATTATCACTATTCAACATTTACTAACCATTCCTCCCAAAACTGAATCTTGATCGTCGGTCATAATCACAACAAAATTAGGTTTTTTACCGGAAACAGTCACCATCCCACCCACAAGGCAAATCAAGAAGATCGAATTTAACATTGTGGCAAATATTATCTATAGCTTAAAAAAAGATGTTTTTTACTGCGGCGTCGCTGGCATTAGCTCGAGGCCCGAGCATTCACTCGCGATCACGACGCCGACTGTGAAAAATCCCACGCTTTTAACAACTGACCTGAAATAGATAAACACATATCAGTGTTACAGTCAAAGTTCGAAGGTGGGCATTCTGCATAACATTCATGTTTATAGCTCGACCGCTTACGCTATACAGCGCGGTAGATACGGTCCGGCGATTTTCTCACCACCTGTCACGTTTAAGGGTCACAGCACACATATCAACTCGGAAAGGGATCGGCACCGTATCGCCTTTCGCCTCGCCGTCAACCAGGCGTCAACCTAACGTATGCATGTAACCAAAGCGTAGCAGCGGCTCCTGTACGTCAACTCGGCTACGGCTAGGCGTCACCGCGCTTACGCCTCGCCGACCGCTGGCTGACCGGGTTGGCACCAAATCAGTTTGAATCCAAACGTTGAGTGTTCAATAAAAAAATCAATAAAACTTACGCGGAACACGAAAGGAAGTTGCCTTGCGAATGGCGGGCGGCGGCACGGTCAGCAGGCAGGAGGGAACACGGTAAGGGTGGACGAAGAGCCGTGAGCTCGCGTACGGAGAGACGTAAGCGGGGGGGGACAGCGAGCCGTAAGCGCGGGAACTGCAAGTTGACCACTCACCGCATCGCGGTTCGGAGCCTGTTCCGAGGCGAGGCGATTACGTTACGTTTCCAATTAGTGTGCGTTGCAGTAGGGAGTTTCATACAAACAATACTGAACGGCTCGAGGCGATACGGTGACGATCCCTTTCCGAGTTGATATGTGTGCTGTGACCTTAAGGGTCCAAAGAACATCTCTTGAAAAGTGGGTATATCCAGAAATGGAATACCTCGCCCCCTGAGGATAAAAGGCGTGAGAGAGAGATTTTAGATGCGCAAGGAGACGCGGGGGCACATCAGGCCTCCGCATGCTTACCTCACCTCTCCACTGTCTCCACCTAATGCGCAGTATAGTGCTAGCAGTCAAGCTATAACACCCAATTAGTACAGACTGCTTAACTTGCGTTCCACCATGTCACAATTAATATACCAGAATTTATTAACATAATAATAGACCATCCATATGTATAGGTAACATTGAATCAGTCTTTTTGTCTTAAACACTAAGTTTAAATCAATACAGGAGTTTTGACTAAAATACTTATGGAAGACAGTCCTATATGAGTTCCTATAAATATTTAACGAAAACATCTTAGTCAAATTTAAGTTTGTCCGCACATTTTCTTTTGACTGTAACATCCATGAAGTCTGCTGTTTACTGAATTTGATTACAAATAAACATTAATCATAAGCTTAAAATGTAAACAAATAGAGTTTGCTAGTAGGGAGATTTATAGCCCATATTTCCTCATGTACATGTGAAAGATCCAGTCATTGGATCATCCAGACAAAACATACTTTGGTCAAAACTGTTTGATAATAACCAAATATGGTCAAATATGTTTTGTATGGTCACTTTTGGTTTTAGATTATCAAAACACATTCCACTGACTGACATACCATAAATACTTACTTGTTGTGACAAATTAACATAATAATAGTAGTACTGACATAGATAAGCAGGTCAAACATGCAAACTGGTTGATAAGCACTATTTTTAATAATATGTGGAAACTAATCTGTATTTTAAAGTTATATGTGACAAGTGCCATACATAACTTATCATAAGAATGATAAAGTTATTCAAATAGAACTGTCTTATAATAAAATAATTTAGCATTTACTACGAAGAAAAAATTATTAAAATTCATTAATTCTGTTGAGTTAATTGTACTATGCAATATGTTGTATTAAAGTTTTGCTACTACTACCACAAAGGATAAACTAGGCATTTGGAACCAGACACAATTTTAAGTATTTACTAAAAATAAAAACAAACCCACACAAAAACAAAGAAATTATTGTTAACATACTACTATAAATTACATTAGCATGTGTTTTAATATGGAATTTCCAAAAAAAAAATACTGAGCAGTTGAGGTGGCTCAGATCCTTTTACGGGTTGATATGTGTGGGACAACCTTAAATATATAATATAACCTTTATTTACCAGACTATTTATAACATTTAACTATGTAATACAACTTCAACAGCTCAGGTGATTAGAATTGTAAATCCAAAGTGTTACCCTTGAGATGATTGACTTGACTTATAAACATACATGATCTAACGAAGGTACCTACCTATTGAGTCTTAACATTATAAAGTGTCGCAAGGGCGGCGGCCTTTGGACAACCCCTGTGCGTGAGCTTTTCCATTTGATGACTCTTTTCTAATATGTATAGTCTTGCCCACTGAGCGAGTGTCATGGTAATGGTAAAAAATCATTTATTTTATGTAGGTATAAAAATACACTTAGAAAGGTAAATAGTCTAATAACAAGGCACCCCAAACTCATCCATGAAGATTAGCTAAATGTAAACAGCAGCCCATCTCCACAGATAAGTTGCTGGTTCCAAATGCAGTACCCAAGAAGAACCACCAAGCAAAGAGAGGTCACAGAGATTGCTCAAAACCGATGACTGACCAATTTTGATGTTTGTAGTCGTTCATACCCACTAGCCACTATTTGCCTGTCATGGGTTATCATGCTTGCTCAGCACCCATTTTTTTATTGTCATGGGTGCTCGGGGGCTCTAGCACCCATGGCATGGTAGGTTCTACACACGATCGATCATTCGCACCACATTTCTGAAGAGGTTATGTTTACTCACCATTTGAATGGATCGTAGTAGAAGTCTTTGAAAAAAGCAACAACACCTTTATTGCCCATTATACGATTACAACAATCTCTGTTGTTTAATATATAATGCAATAAACGTATATTTTCTTTAGCAAAATCAATAAATACGCACGGCCCTTTTCTCCCGATTGCTTGACATTTGACAAATTGACAATGACATTGACAATTTTGACAAATGAAGTGACAGCCAGACAACCAAATTGACATTATTTATTTTAATTTTGGTGAATAGAAGGTTATAGTCTCGATACAGCCATGTCTGATTTATTTTAAAAAATGTAAATGTCGCTACGCTCAGTGTTGCCAACTTAGCAACTTTATAGCTAGATCTAGCTTTTTTTGGGTGTCAGGCAGCTACGACTTACAAAATGTTGTAGCTAAATTTTTTAGCTACTTTTTCTAGCTACTTTTACTCTTTCATAAGATGTGAGTACTTTCGAGTCTTTATAGTAGGGTATCGGCCCTTAAATTTTACCTAAACGTGGCTGGATAATCTATTTTATTACTAATACCTGGATAAATTAAGGGGATAGACAGATTTCTTAGTTTAAAGTTGATATTGCGTTCTGTCTTGTCTTATTTTATAAATTTAAAATTATAGCTCGCTGTTTCAATAAACTGAAAATTGATTTACCTATGAAAAAATACACGTAATCTACTTACTTTACCTATTTTAAAGTTTTAGCTACTTTTTTGTGTCAACAAATCGGGCGATCTGGCTACTTTTCGGAAGATGTCTAGCTACAGGGTAAGGGTAGCAGTTGGCAACACTGGCTACGCTCTATGTATTTACCCTCGGCGTCCCTCGCGAACGTTTATTTCACCCCCTTAGGGGTGTAATTTTGCAAAATCCTTTCTTAGTGGATGCCTACACTGTATAAGCTATCTATGTGCAAAATTTCAAGTCTCTAGCCTAGCGGTTTAGGCTGGGCGTTGATATATCACCAAGTGTGTTAATATGTCTATGATCACTAATCAGTCAGTTTATTAACACCTATAAACAAATAACTCAGACAAACACTTGTTTTTTTAATACTGTTAATACATAAGTAGTTGACTTACAACACAGGTAACCTAGTTATCATCTTTCCGTTATGAAAATGCAAAAAAATATTCAGTTATATATTCTATTTATTATCTATTGGAAATAGTTTTAACAATCCAATTTGTAAAATGCGATATTTTTGTATAAACACCGGGAAAATATGGATGTCCGCAGTCGTATCCAAAAGAAACTAGTCCAACGACCACTCCTTTGTAGATGAGAGGTCCACCAGAGTCTCCAAAACAACCGTCAGCGCCACCAATGTCGATTTGTCCTGCACATATCATTGAATCCATGATAACAGCTCCGATCGAGTTGTATCGCAAGCGACATGCATCGTTAGTGATTGTGTACATGGCAGTTTGCTGTAATTGTTCTTCTGGTGATCCTGAAGCCTGTAAAATAACAAATAATTATTATATTAAGTTGGCATCGTAAGGTGCCTCTCGCTCTCGCCGGTGGCTCGAATTTAGTCCCTTTGTAGGTATAGGTGCCTATAGGCCTACTAGGTCCATGTTTCCGTGTCAGCAGATTTTTTTATTTAGTTTAAATAATACTCCACTCAATAAAGAGTACCTATCCAGTAATGGAATACCTCTGCCTACCCCCTCGGGGATAAAAGGCGTGAGATTATTTATTTATTTTTTATTAATTAAAGAGTAACAGTTGTAGACTGCGTGAGCGGGGACCTAATGATTTCTTCAGTAACTTGTTCAGGGTGCTTATGGAGTAAACATACTAAAAGTCCCGACGTCTGCCGGAGTGGGGGGGGGGGGTGTTAAAGTTCCCACTTTTTCAAATTCCTACCCGTTTTCGAAGTACACGTTCCGGAAGAGTGAAAATTTTCGAAAAAGTACTTTTATTAAACACTAACAATTTTTTAAATCGGTGCAGTAGTTTTTGAGTTTATTCGTAACTAATATCCCCGCTCACGCACTCTACAACTCTTTATTGAGTGGACTATAAGGGGTATTCAGGGAATGTGTTAGCAACGTTGATACGATTTACTGCTATGATTTGCAATGCTTTTTGTTTTTCCTTGGGTTAACCTTAATAACGATAAAAATGCACTTTTATCAAAGGAAAAATATGATATGATAAAATTAATTTTATATTCAACGTCATATCTATAGGTGGAGATTAGTAATTGGCATATTGTTATTTAACTTATATTACTCAATTTGTTATTAAAGCTGTTAATCTTCCAAACAGTAAATAAATAAATAAAAATAAATAAATATCGTAACCGATCTATCTCAAATGATAAGGTTTATCAAAATTACATAAATCAGAAATATTGCAACAGAAGGTATAAAACTTACTAAGTACCTAAGTAATTATAATCATGTTTTCGTCATCTTAATTCTGGGTACATACCTCCATAGATCCCCACCCAACCAGTGTACATACAGAATTGTCTCTAACTTCGCTTCTGTATTTAGCAATAGTGCCTTGAGCAATATAGTTGCTAAAGGCAAACTTCTTGGTCACAACAACGACGGCTATATCATTTGTGTAGAAAAAACTATCGAATGATTCATGAGGAATAATAGTTTTTAGGGTGTGGATTGTACCTCCTCGGGTGCGAAAAGATGATCCCACTCGGATTCTCCAATATTTTGGATTGGTGTAGCTGAAAATAATAATTATAAATAACTAGCGACCCGCCCCGGCTTCGCACGGGTGCAATGCTGAATTTTCTTTGCTATAAACCATCCCTGAACCCACTCGAACCCACACAAAAAGTTTCATCAAAATCGGTCCCGCCGTTCTCGAGTTGAATCGTCAGGAAGGAAAACCCGACTTATTTTTATATAGTAGATTATAATTTTCACGAATCTAGAAGTTAATGCTCCACGCACTTGATAGGTTGGATTCCATATTTGCTTACGATAGAATCATGATAAAACCTGCATTATCTGAGCTAATCTAATGACTGTAAATCTTAACTCAGCAGTTGGTGGTCACGGGTTGATGATGATTAGGTATTAAGATCTGATAGTGCTGTTGATAGAGCTGTAATAATCCTATTGGCAAATTCTCGCCTCGAGTTTGGATTCAGTTCAGACGTGTACCTACCTGCTAATAGTTTTTGAAAACTTACTTAGAGATTTAAAGTCAGACAAGGAAATCGGTTGACTCTGTAGTCCTTACAGAAATGTTTAACGTCTTGATACCATGGACGACTATACCTATACATGCGCGACCCTCTTCATCTGTGTCCTATCTTAAAAGTTTCTTTTTTATTGTTTTTTTGTTTTTCTATAAAGGTCCGATCTCAGGAAAAGCCGAGCAGGTTCACATCAACATCAAATAGAATAATGATTTTATGATTCCGATTTATGATTTTATGATTCCGATTTATGATTTCCTATAACGACACTTGTGCGGTTGTGTTTGACACTGAGTGGTAGATGGTATGATAGAGATGGACGGATGGATGGTAGAGATTAGTTTGACACTGATAGCCGGGCGGTAAAGTAAATTTAATAATAATAATAAAGTACTTTATTCCCCCACGTGTACCTACCTACATAATGATAAATACTATGTTGTAATTCCAACTTACTCTAAGAGTAGGTACATTACATACAAACGCAGAGGAAAAGAAAGGATCATTTGAAGCACGGGCCCGCGTTACTCCCTGCTTTTTCTATAGGTCTATGGTTTGGGTCCTAAGCTAGCAAAGAATCTTACTTCCTCCCAGTATTAGTGTTGTACTGAAAGCAATGCGCGGTAGATATGACATGGCGTGAAGTCAGTATCACTCCAGCGCAGTGCTGTGTGAACAGCTGGTTGCCCCAGGAGTCCAGGAGTAGCTGCGCCAGTATCGGAAATGAGCCTACAGTTGCAGGGTACCCGCCGACAACGCGGGTGAACACTTGCGTGTGCGCTGGAATAAAGATTACATAGTAGCACACACAGACCTGAATCTCTCTACTCTCTGTTGGGTATTTTTAAATATTTAACTAAATGTTATTTCTGTGATTCCTAGCCTACATGTGGCCGTTTCAAAAACATAAAACAAAAATGAGAAAAAATATTTGACGTACGAAACATCAAAATCGGCCCACGCGTTCGGTCTCTAGGTCTCTAGAGGCTAAATCGCCCCTACAAAGGAACAAATACATTACTAAGTACATATTATATAGGCTGATAAACACATTACCCTCCTTGCGTCGCCAAGTCTGTTAAAAACGGACCAAGTTCAAGGCAACTGGTCAAATACATACTTTGATAATATAAATGTAATGTTAGATATAAAAAAAATAAACTGTACATACATACAGCTCACGCCTTCTTCCCACAGGGGTAGGCAGAGACGATGGATCGCCACTTTGCCCGATCTTTGCACACTTCCCTCGCTTCCTTCACATCCATAAGCCTTTTCATGCACGCTCTTTTATTCTTTGCACTCTTTACACCAGATTTTTGAAGGACGTCACTAATTTGATCCGTGAACGTCCTTCTGGGGCGTCCTCTTACCTTGTATCTTTCAACATTAAATTCAAATAAACTGTCTTAAATTAATTTCAAAGAAAATTTGTAACTTTTTACCTTTAGATAAATCCGTGTTTGTAACATTCAATATTTTATTTATAACTTATTAATATTTCATTTATAACTTAGCAACAAAACAAATTTTGCTCTACGATTGCTGCAAATCTATTAACTTTCAACGTAGTCTTATGCCTTCATAGGTAGGTACCTACCTTAAAAAGTCTATTAAAATCCAATGACTAGGTAGTTTTGTGATTTACCTTATGCTTAAAAAAGTTTTGCAATCTTTTATACATATTGGTAACAGGTTTTTTGTAAAATTACATCGACTTAGGGTCATATCACAAAACATAACTTTAGTGTGAATTTCCGCCTGAGAACAATTAATAAGTAATTATTGTTGATTATTATTCCACGCGTCATAATAAATCAAATGAGCCCAAACGCAAGGGGTTTAAGAATAGCCATTGAGGAGTTGCAATATCCACCTCCTGGCTCCATCATCAGATCAGCTCGATGTTACCATTATATTGCATTGTCATTTTACTTATGTACATCAAGTATGCCAAATTTCAGCTCAATCGGTTGAAGATATCTTCTTTAAAATTGAGTTGCAGATTCCGATACATTCATTGCAAGTTAAATAAAAGCTTTTAAAAAGAGATGCCGCTATCTTAAATAAAAACCTCTTTTGCTTTTATCTAAGGCCGTTATGATATAAAGCTCATTCTAACTGTGACCTAACTCAAGCAGAGATCCGTGCTTGAGTTACGTTCTGTACCACCCAGTCTATTCTTCTAATTCCAATAGTGGGTCCATTACTGTGCTTGCTCAAACTATAATAATTATGTAATAGTAGGTAAAATATAAAAAAAAAACGAATGGAAAAAGTATCAAACTGATTTTCATGCGCTTATTGTATGCGTTTAACAGCACTTTAATAATGCATCATCAACTTTGAGTATATCATCACGCTGTGTCTGCAGGGAGGGGTGACCAGAAGACTAACTCAAATAAGTACTTATTAGTTAAAAAAATTTGCCATGTTTTAAGGCCTAGAAAACTTTTTACACATTGATTTTATCGAAGATTTCATAGCAAGTGGCAATCTATTATCTCTGCCTACCCCAATGGGAAATTAGGCGTGAGATTCTGTATGTATGTTATTATATTATTATTAGGTCATACGAAGCCGCGGGAAATAAATAGTTAAGATCTCTCACCTTCATCGAAGCACAACAGTACAAAGATGGCCACTATAACTGTTTTTAAATACATTTTGACTAATATTTTTATCTGAACCAAATGAATTTAAGAAGTGCTTCTTACTATGTGGGTTTCTTTAAACTGATCAGTTGCAAATAGTAAGTTGCTTTCTTCAAGACTAAGCTAGTTGTACTTAAGCTTATGGAAATTTTAGTACGACCCAGCGATCTTGAGCTTTGAACTATTTAAACCATGCCATGAAAAAACTTACATCTGCCTGTAGTCCCTACATAATTATAATAGTTATTGCATAGAGAAAGAGCAGTGATAGCCCAGTGCTTAGTGAGCTTGCCTCTCCCGCGTAAGGCTCGTGCTCGAATCTTGCCGAGGGCATATTATAGGAACCTACATTTTCCAAAGACTTGCGTACATACATATTTGTCACTAGCTGGTGAAGGAAAAACGTTGTGAGGAATTACCCAGCCTTCAGAATTGATTCTTGAGACATGTGTAGCCCGGTCCAGCGATGGGCTCACCACCTGTCCCGTAAAGGGGTCCTTAAAATATACTGGTGAAAAGTGGGTAGTTGCTGGAATAGAATATATATCTACATAGGTACCTCCTCGGGGATAGGTAGAGGTATATCTGAGTATATTTATTTTTTCATAGAGATCAAAAACATAGGTCTATAAAATAGATGTGGCCAGCCTGCGTGATTATTGTAGACATATCTTTTGGTTTATTCATATCGACGCATATGACGCACCTAGCTAATACATGTGTTATTAGCACGTAGGTACCTATTAGTAAAAAAATGGTTTGCTATGAAATGTATTTATTTCTTACGTCACATTTTCTTGTAAACTTAATAGTTCGTGTTGTTAGCCTTGACCTGTACACCACCGTAGCCCTGGGTATAAAAAACTCGCAGAGATATAAATACCTAAGCAAGTATCTAGTCGGTTTAGGCACAGTTTCAGCGAAAATTAAACGTAACGTATGGTTAAATAGGTTTCGCTGCGTCTTACTTACGTTGCGATGGCCATCAATCATCGAGAGAGCAGATAAATTAGATGCTGTTGATGAGAAACTTGTACGTTTGTAATTAGGCATTAAAATTAAAATTTGAAACAGTTTACAGCGGTGCCTTATAACTCTTATAAGAGACTAGCAGACGCAAACTGTTGACCATTATACTTAATAGATTGGATGTTATTCTGATGTACCTATAAGCTACATTAGCGTAAAGTTTCATTAAAAACTGTTTATTAGTTTTTTTTTTCTATGTATGTCATCGCAGCGTTTAGGTATTTGTTTAGTCATAACATAACTACCAACACACCGAATAGGCTATGGCCTCCAAACCCATGGAATTTCACAGCCCAAGCTCTTGGCTGACCATAAAAAATAGTTTTTATTTAATGAATATAATTATTTATTGCAAGTTGTTAGTTTGTTACATAAATTTTAATATACTTATCAGCGGAACTATGAGAAATACCGTAAGCCAGTAACGGTTTGAGATCCGTACTCATCTAAGTACCTACTAGCGGATACCCGCGACTTGGTTTACCACCTTTATCGGGGATCCGACCGATCACAGTCCGGTCAGGTTTTCAAGATAATAATTTATTGTTAAGTAGGCACTTATCTTCCGCCCGCGGGAACCCACTGGTATTGACCGGATATTTTTTTATAATATACAAGCGGCCCGGTACGTGCTTCGCAACGTATAAATGAAGAACCACTCGACAGATTTTAAGCAAACTTCACACAAACCATCTGCTAAATAGTCTGAATAAAGCCTAAAAATTTGGTTTGGATAGGTGAGCCCATTCTTGAGTTATAAAATAACAAAGAAAAGTGGATTTGATTTTTATATAGATAAAATGATAAACTGACTGTCTGATTGGTGATATATTAGATAGATACACAGCCTAAACCGCTGGGTATAGAGACTTGAAATTTTGCGCATAGATAGCTTATACAGTGTAGGCATCCACTAAGATAGGATTTTGCAAAATTTAACCCCTAATGATGTGAAATAAACGTGCGCGAACGAAGCCGCGAGTAAAAGCTTGTGAAATATAGCTTTGTAGTTTGGCTACCTATTTGGAACAATGTACCTACCTATATTATTTAATAGCTGTTCAGGGCCATATTTTCACCCACGTAAGTCCCGTTCCCGTTGGAAAATTATAGCCCATGTTACTCCCAGAAAAGTAAGCTTTCCATTGGTGAAAGAATTTTTAAAAGCAAGTTCGTTTCGGAGCCTACTAAATAAAAAAAAAGCAAAAACAACAAATCAAATCTTGTAATAATAATAATATTAATCTCACGGCTTTTTCCCCGAGGCAGAGGCAAAGTTATTCCATTTCTGATTATACCTACCCACTGTTCAAGAGATATTCTTTAGACCCCTAAACGTGATAGGTGCGTGAGCAGGTGAGCCCATCGCCGGACCGGGTCTTTTACACATTCTCAGAAATAATTCTGAGACCTGCGGGCTTACTTACGATTTTTTCCTTATCCGTCAAGCTAGTGATGAATATATGTATGTAGTTAAGTACGTAAGTTTTGAAAAACTCATTGGTATACGCCCAGGATTCGAACCCGAGCCTCACTGATTATCATCATGTGAGGCAGGCTCTTTAACCGTAAGGCTATCACTGCTCTATCAAATCTTGTCCCTTTATAATATTAGTGTAGAAGTATGGAAAAAATATAGTTGCATGTATTTTATGTGTGATGCGTTTACAAAAAAGTCGGCAAAATGGGAAATTCGGCAAAAAGGGCAGTACCCGCGCGTTCGTAGGTACAGTACCTAGTCGGTAAGACAAACAAAATTTCTAAAAAATATTTGTTTCGGCTTCCATGTAGGTACGTATTTGTGTTATAAAGAGCCCTAAGTTATTTAAATACATAAGTATAACTATCTCCTACGTATAGACATAGGTCAGTTACAATCTTAACTGTGTGTAAAACTATTATACTTATGTAAATGTAAAGTGATCAAAATCCATCCAGGATAAGATAAATTTTAAAAAGAAGAAACTTACCTACTAATTTTAAATTTTGATTAGAAAGATTAGCCCCCCTCAGAAAGGTTTTTTCAAAAAAACAATGACTCGTTTATTTATTTCATACAAATTAAACATCTATTCAAAATCCACTGATTGTCTCCGCCTACCCCTTGGGGAAAAAGGTGTGAGCATATATCTATGTGACTTATACATACCTAGTTTTAAATTATGATCAAATGAACTTCACACCAAATTCAAATTGAGGAAATTGCAGTTTTCTAGTGATTCGTAACATTTAATATCTATGATCCGGTTGAGAAACTATATACAAACTTCCTTCGTTGTTTCGACACTGCGAATAGCAGCGTGTTTTTACCTGACTGCACCAGAAGGAGGGTAATGTTTTTTCTATATTGCTGATACTCATAACAGCTTGCATAGTCATTCCAGTTTTAATTTTATGCGCGATAGCCGATATCTGGCCGATTGGCATAGTAGAAATAGGCAGTACACAACACACTATGGTTTTTTCCGTAGTAGAGCAGCAACAGAACCAGTTTCTTAAGGAGTAGCTATTTCTTTGTAGATATTTGACTCAACATCAATAGTTGCAATTTAATTTTTTACAATATCTAAATGGACGGATGGTCATATTAGGATATCAAAGAGATTTAAATATAATAGGACATTTTAATCTCTTTTTATTATATGAACCATACATAGAAAACAGTTTTGTGGCACACCTTTAGAATACAACAAATAATTTAAGGCTCTATATTAACCCACAGTTTCTGATTTCAAAATGTTATATACTTACTTTTGAGGAACTAAGCAAAATTTAGGCAGACCTTTTCCTGACATAAAGGAAATGCCGAAACACATTGGAACTCGTCTGAGGAGATGGGGTGCTGTTTACATTTAGCCAATCTTCATGGACTAGTTTAGAGTGCCTTGTCTTTTCTAAGTGCTTCTCTTTACCTACAGAAAATAAATGATTTTGACTTTGACATTGTAACTACTTGAATCAAACAGAAAGAAAATAGCAGCGAAGGAAGCTATCAAGAGCTAGAAACTCCCCTTTAAACCACAACAACACAGATTCTGATACTACTTACACTTAAAACAGTTACCTATGCGGTAAACAACCGCGTTATTAACAAACTGACTGCCTTGAACCACTAACGCGTAGTGACAGTGAGAAAAGAAAAACGAAAAAATGGATCGATTTGTTGGAAAAAAGTACAGATTGAAATCTTCGGAAAACTTCGAAGAATACCTTAAGTTTATCGGTAAGCTACCCCTTTTTACCGGTTAAACATTACGACGTGATTCTGAAATTGATTTTCGTAATAAATAATTGTTCAGTTTTTCAAATTTTGTTACGGTTGGTAGGTACTTACAATAATTATTGTGGACCATTCGATTAACTGTGAATATTATATCTATTTATTAGGCCATGCGTAGCTCTATCAATAGTGCGCGTGAAGAGGCTCAATTTTAATCACTTAATCCGTTTCCTAGAAAACAACACTGACGAACTTTTGTGAGTCTAAAATACGAGTTAGGTATAATTCGAATGACAATGATACATAATTACCTAATTGTGGAAGTATTGTGATTGTATTTAAATATAATATACCAATATTCATTAAACTAGGTAGGTGCATTATTATAATTGATGTAAGTACATCTTACTTACCTTCTTGATGTGTATAGTGATGACTATAGACTAAATTAAAATATATTTGGTAGGAAAAAATTGTGTTTATTTACCAAAATATTTATGAAGTGCGAGTTGGACTCATTCTTCGAGGGCTACATACAACCTATACATTGCTTTATTTTTCCTGCAAACATTGCTACTTGTATCTTAGCTTTCTACAGCGTAATTAATTTTAACACGAGGTTTTTCGCGTTTGACTGACTGATCTGACTTGTACATTTTAATTAAAAAAAATGACGTATATATACTCTTAAGATACCTACTTAGTTTCAAAATTATGTTACCAAAATAATTGCAACAGGCAATGTGCCATATTTTCAAAAGCATTATCTGATAGTTGCTGACATATCTTTATATACTTAGATATATATCTATCTTTATATACTTAGATATATATCTATCTTTATATACTTAGATATATCTATCTAAGTGATATTCATCATTTTAGGGCATACATATGTTACGGAACCCTTGTTAAGAAATTAAAATCAATACCTTCCTCTTAATCAGTCTATCTATATTATACAAACCCGCATCAAACTCCGTTGCATAGTTTTAAAGATCTAAGCATACATAGGGACAGACAGACAGAGGGAAGCGACTATATTTTATACTATGTAGTGAAGGAAAATGTAGCTAAAAGCTTGTGGAGTAGTTAGCTACTAGAATTGTAATTAAAAACTCTACCTGCCCATTGTGACTTGAATAGATAAAAATTAAAGGTTCTTACTGTCGAAGCATTTTAATTGTTACAGTCATGCAATGTTTATAATAGACGTTTGAGGAAAAAGTTTATTTTCTTTCAAACTCTTTGGTTTAAGTACCTATAAATTTATACGTAGGTGATAGAGATGTCTCATGAAAACTCGCGAAAAACAGATGAGATTTTATAGACGAGATGCTAAGTAAGTAGAACGCCTTGAAAATGTCAACCTAAGTATAATACACAGCCGGTTTCGAGAACGCAATTATTTTATTGGAACTAAATATAGCCGCAGAATAGAATATCTGAATGGGCATTTTCGCCAACTTCACTGTTTTGGGAGAACGAGAAAAAAAGTTCAAAATTAGAAGTAAAAAGGGTCAAAGTGCATAAAGGATCATTTGAACATCAAAAATATGTTGGATTGCACCGAATCTGTATCTTAATTTACGAGATATTTAGCAATAAAGTTTTTTTAAGGACATTTTTGGACCGGTAATGACAACTTTTAAAAACTCGGAAGATGTTTTGAAGGGTTTGTATCCACGGATATTAGCCACGGATAACGACGAGTTGTATGAGTTGGGCTAGTCTGAATACATACTACATATACATTTTAAGAACATTCGAAAATAAAATTAGTAAAATTTTGGTAGCCATCAACATTCCGCATACATTAAGGTGGTGTTTTTTTATACAAATGCTAAAGGTATCGGCTTTTTATTTACCCTCTTGAAGAATTCCCTTGATTTTCCAGTCACATTGTATAGTGTTATAGAATAAGTCTTTATACTAACGAACGATTTCTGTAAATAACTAAAAACATATAAACTCTCCACAATTTATATGATTAGGTTAGTATCAAATTTAAAATAACAAAACTTTTTAAAAAACATTTAAAAAAAACAAATAACTTTTTGCCAAACTGTAAATCTGCCGTAACTTAGGTAAGCACTTTATTTTATACAAAAGTCAAAAACAAATAATATAATTTGAACATTCATAAGAAATAAGAAATAATAAATGACTTTTACTTGAATTAACTAAAACGTATTTTCTCCAAAATGTAAAAAAAAGATACAAAACAAAAACACTCTTGCTTCAAATGCTTATAGTTTTTTATAACATTTAATGCTTAAGTATATTTATGTTCTAAATAACAAACAATAATTCTTTAGTTTTTAGTTTTAAATGATACCTACCCTTAAAAATAAATAAATAAATAATGTTCATTTAGTACTTTAATATTCATATTATAACTTGATATCCTTTATAGCCCAGTCATATTAGGGGTGAAAATTGGTTTTTCGCAAATATCTTTGTTCCTATTGCTTAAATGAGATTTACACTTATTATAAAAGTTGTAGAGTATACAATTTTTTACAACTTTTGTTTGAAATTTTATACTTTACAACTTTTATAATAGGTGCAAATCTCATTTAAGCAATAAGAACCGATATATTAATGAAAAACCGATTTTGATTACCTTTGACCTTCAATATCTTAAGACGCGAACACGATAGCATTTGTGACTTTTGAGACAATATTTAGGACGACAAAACAAAGTTTTATACCAATTTACAGCTTATTTTCTTTCATTCCGAGGTTGAGGTCCCTTTTTTACCTAATATGACTGGGATATTGGGATAATTCTTTCTATAAAAAAATTTTATGTCATTACCATCCCAAAACTGTCCTTACCGCTCTACTTAACAGGACCCGGCGAGGACAGTCGTGGTAAGGACATTCGACGGTTTTTGTGACTTCATTCTAAAACTTTCCAATATTACACCGGTTTTTTAGACGTATTACGCACAAAAAAGCTGTTTTTATAATATATCTAGGACTCAGACATATATAAATAGTACTTACCTTAAATCTGGATGTGGTGCCGGTGTGGACATATTTTAAAATTTTTAGAAGAAACGCTTGTACAGCAAAAACAAAGGCGCGCAATCTAACATTTCTACGCTCAACGGACGCATGACGAGCTTGCCTATGCACAGTGATGCGCCTGTATGTGTGAGGTGCATAGTTTACTTATGCTTTAACATTTTGTTACGAAAACCGGTAAGGACAAAAATTGCTACCAGAAGTTGTAACGTTGTAAATAACATGTTTATGAGGCACCTACAAATTTATTTTCTATTTTTACTTAATGCTAAAACTATATTCTAATGTATAAAATCATAAGTAAGTGTAAATTTGCTAGTAATTTTTTTATACACCGAGTCAAAGTTTTAAAAGTAGAAATGCAGCACACGTTACACCCCGATTTTTTTGTTTCAGTCCAGTATTACTTCCAATTTAAATGAGTTGTTTGAAAGACAATCTTATAAAAAGTAAGTTAATAAGGCATTAATTGATATCGTAACAGAAATTTCACATTTAATAAAGTAATTTTTAAAAATCTGGTTGCAACCAGTTTTTGGCCATTTGGCGAAAAGTCCCGAATACTAAACTGTATAGAAAGCGAGTGAAAGTTATATCTCCATAATAATAAGTATTATGACTACTTATTTCCATATTTGCTTTAACGCTAACAAACGCAGTAAATCTCGAAATGCATCTTGTACAGTGAAAGGTATATTATGTTGATCTTGGTAAAGGGTTACAACGAAACCTGTTTACAGGGGGCCAATTCCACTAAATGTCAACGTCATTCAATGATGTTATTTGGCACTTTTCAGAGAAACACCATTGACTGACCATTGACGTGTCATTGTCATCAAACTATGACCGTTGACATTTAGTGGAATTGGCCCCGAGAACATACCTAAAGCTATATTTACGAAAAGTATTTTATTTATACTTCCTTGCATTGGCGTAGCTAGGGATTTTTCCAGGAATCGGCCGGCCACGGCAAGGTGGTCAGTGTGGTCACTGACTATCAGCGCATGCGCAACTATGAACCTAGGTATCAAGTATGGATTTCAGTTAGGTATCCCCGGCCCACCCTGCCACCCCTCCCCTCCCCCCCTAGCTACGCCAATGCTTCCTTGCGTTCCTTGCCCATTTCAGCTCAGTCAGCGCTACTTAAACCACATTAATAAGAAAATTGTAGGTACCTAAATTCAGGAAAACCTGAAAGTGCTCGTTTCTATAGCATTCGATATTTGTAGGTACAGGACGTCTGTCGAACCGACGAGTAACATTATTAAATGTACTTACGTATTTTTATGTACTTTTCAGGCGTAGGTTATATCTCCCGGAAGACTGTAATGGCGGTTACACCGACGGCATTCCTTACTAGAAACGATGATGGGACATACAATTTCACACTCAGTACCACGTTTAAGACCACCACGGTCACCTTCAAACCTGGCGAGGAGTTCTTGGAAGAACGAGCTGATGGAATTAAAGTGAGACGTTCATTTATTTATAGCTATACTAGCGACCCGCCCCGGCTTCGCACGGGTGCAATGCTAACACTAAAACCATCCCCTTGAATCACTCTATCCATTAAAAAAAATCGCATCAAAATCCGTTGCGTAGTTTTAAAGATTTAAGCATACAAAGGGACATAGGGATATAAGGACATAGGGACATAGGGATATAGGGAGAGAGAAAGCGACTTTGTTTTATACTATGTAGTGATTACGTATAGGTATGTACCTCTAGGTACTTGCCTTACTAATATTAAAAATGCGACAGTAACCTATGTTTGCCTAATGCCTTTCAACAATAAATCTTGATGAAATTTAAATTGCCAAGCCGATAGTTTAAACCTTGAGGCAGAGCATATAGGCTACAATTAAAACATTTACGATTTATAATATCTAAGTACCTACAGTACTTTTCTAGATTTTGCGGCTTCCGTTTAAACCTTGGGTTTCCAAACTTATTTTATCTACTGCCCACTTTGAGAATACATTATTTTTAGCGCCCCCATTTTTTCACCTACTTAAAAACCACTATAACTTCATATGAAGAGTGCGCCCTGTTAAGCGCTGGCGAACACTAGCGACACCGTTTTTTTTTTATTAATATTGGTGGATACAAGACATTTTTGAAAAAAATCTCTTTAAGAATACTAGAGACAGGAATTTACAATTTTTTTAGATGTATGTTGTTGTGTATTTTATTACTTAGAAAGTAACCGAACTTTGGATTTTTGCCTTAAGTGGTCACTTTTGAGTTTGACAGTCGGTGTCTAAGAGGCTTCCTAGCTAAATGAAATTACAAATTACCCCACAAGCCTCTACACAACGCCCCCATTTTTTCTAGGTCTCTTACCCTTTAGGCATGCAGCGCCCACAAGGGGGCGTTATCGTCCACTTCGGGAACCCCTGGTTTAAACAATAATTTAATATTATAGCTACATTGTACGCTTGGCTACGACACAGAGCAAATAGCCCACAGTTTTGGATAATACGAACTTTCTAAAATGTAGTATTAAGATAAAATAACAGCTTGAAAGATTCACAATCTCTTACGACTTCAATTAAAAGTACCTACTTACTCATATTTTAGGTGAAATCGAGGATTGTTTTCGAAGACACGAACATGATCCAGACGCAAATCGAAAGTAATGGCAATAAATCTGTACACGAGCGTATATTCACGGACGACAAACTAACTGTGGTAAGATTTATTTGTATTATTTTCCTTCAGGAACGATAAGAAGATTGTAAACATATAGGGGGTTGGCCGAGGTATCCATTTCAGTGTAGTGGCGTAGCGTGCCTTGGCGGGGCCCTGTATAAAAATTTGTTTGGGGGCCTTTATGAAGAGTAAAGATTTTTCACAAAAGAAAAAAAAATGTTTGCATAAAATTACAATGAATATTTATTCATCATAATTATATACTTAACTGTCACTTTTTCCAAAATTTTTACAAACAATTGAAATTAAATATACACTCTCCTTGCCTTTTTTCGGCCAACTGATTTATTAAATCATTTGTAGCTTATGATGACTTGAGTTTTTCAAAAATTTCTGCCTCTATGGACAATACCTACTGATAGGTCGTTCATGTCCCATCGAAGTTCTTAGGTATTTTTTATCAGTTTTAAAGTTTTCATAAATTTTTGCTTACGCACGTCGGGGGCCCCGTATAATTGATACGGCGGTAGCTAACGCCCCTGAATTTCAGGATAAACCACTTTTTAATTTGCATGACAGGAGAGCCCATCAAGGGGTGCTGTAACATGCCTCATAAGTCTCATACCTTACTAATTCTAGTCACCTTCATTGATATGCAAGTTTCTAAAATTAGTTAGTAGGTACCGACCTTAATTAGGTACCCGAACAAATTTTAGAAACTTGGATAATCTATGTTATAGGTAGGTGTACCTATGTAATTTTTCGTGGATTACAAATTAATCCCAAATTAGGCAGACCATGTACTGTGGATACTAAACAACTGTTAAACATATTTAAATATGACACATTTTTTTACGTACACTTGAGTTTATGCATACCAATGACGGCGCCGAGCGCGAATCGAACCCGCGACCTCTGACACAGACTGTATGTTAAATCGATACCAATTTAGGCATGGTACGTTACACCTAGTTATTTAGGCGCAAAATAATGGGATGCAAAAATGAAACTGTTTTGTTCTTGACCATTTTTTTTTCTTTAGCGTCAAAATTATACCGAAAATACCTTCACATAGTTTTCAATATTCGCCAATATTTTTAGGGTTCCATACCCAACAATGCCAACGGGACCCTATTAGGTACTAAGCCTCCACTTTCCGTCCTTCTATCTGTCTGTCTGTCGTGCGCTGTCTCATAAACTGGAATAAGTTGACCTGTTGCCGATATAAAAAGTAAAAAATAAAGAATGACCCCCACTATACAAGAAACGTGTTCTTTTTACAAGCTTTTATCTTTTCGTATTGTAAGACTCAGATTTGGACGGTTATCTTCCTCATCGCTCGCCCATCAAAAAACTCCTATATTACCCGATTGCACTAGAAGAAGAAAATTGTGTAGGTTCTTGTATAATTAACCCTTCATCGCTAACTCCTTTTATGGTGTTTGAGGTCATTTACGACACGGACGCAATCCGTGAGTCCGTGATACAACCAATTAAAATACCAATACTCGGAGGTCTTTGAACATCTATTGTGTTGTAAAATGACCTACGATGGGTAGGTAATATGATAATTGAGAATGTATCTTTTATAATTTCAGGTATCAACAGCGGACGGTTGGTCTGGCAAGTGTGTTCGAGTGTACGAACTGGTAGAATAAAACCTGGCCCCGATTCTCGTTCTTTCGATTGGATTTCACTGTCGATAACTAGGTAGGTAGGTACGTCTCAGGTCTAATAGAAAAAAAAAGACGTGCGGCACTCGGGGACTGCCGCGGTAAAGCTATTGCATAGCATTTTGTATCAACAAGACTGCCGAAAAGAAACGACGTTAGACAATGCACGGCCTTCAAGCCACACCTCCGTGCCCGTCGGAGTGGGGAGCGTGAGGTTTTTTTTCGTTACGGAATTTCTGGATTCGGTCCCCGCGCTCAAGGCCTTCGATAGAAGCTATGCAATAGCTTAAAAGTTAAATGGCACTACAGATATCGTACCTACCTATGGAAATGCCCTGTCGAATGAACGTGAATCGGGGTCTGCATTATTATTAATTAGTTAGGTCCCGAAAGCTATGTGAGTCAACTCAAAGTCAAAACTTCGAAGTTTTGACTTCAGGCTGACCGACATGATGATTTGTAAAATGTAAAAGTAAACAGTTTTCAACATCAGTCAGTCTAAATTTTGGTAGGTAATTTGTGAATGTGATATTTTCTTTAAATATAATAGATAAGAATGGATTTTATTTTACTTACCTATATACCTATTTACCTACCGACTTACATTAGGCTTTAGACCTCAGCGCATTTTTTAGTTTTATCTTGAAAAACCCTGAATTCTTACAGAATTTTCAAAGATATTTAATATCTCAAGAATAGAATCCCATGTCTACTAGCCCTGACTTAAAGCTTCAAGCCCTTTCTCATTAGGCCGAATAAGCCTGCCTATTGGTGGCAGATTTCAGTGCAGGCTTGATGGCTTTGATAAATGTAATGCTCAAACAAGTAACTTGCAGATAGTCTTTCTACCAATTCGGAGGCGCACAAACTGAAGTAGGCTACACTTGAGAAAAGTCTAAATCTGTCCGGTACTGTCTATGACACGACTTTACTTCCAAATCGCAAAATCATAACCACGAATGCAGCGAAACGGAACTGTATATTAGTTATCAATGGGTGTTATTTAAATGGTTAGCAGAGTATTCGTATTTTTGTAAGCAGAAAAATATAATCTGTAAGCAGAAATAGCTAATTGGTCAGCAACTCATGGCCAGCAAACATTACAAAACCTATCAGCAATTTATGTCATTCTGGATGGCTGTAATTATTTTTGAGCTGCAATGAGCTGCTACTGTTTAATAAAATTTTGGTAAGCACTCAGAGGGGAAGCCAAAAAATATTTTTTGAGCTTCATATAAAAGTAGCAAAAATAATCTCAGCAAACTTGTCATGCGCAAAATGGGCGCATTTCTTACATAGATTAGGAAGGACTTTGGATTATGCAACATTTATGATTAATGATTATGATATTATTACGTTTACAAGTAGTGGTGGCGGTTGTGGTGGTGTTGGTGGTAGTGGTGTGAGCGTGGTAGAGTGGGGGTAGGAGTGGGGGGTAGGAGTGGGGGTAGGAGTGGGGGTAGGAGTGGGGGTAGGAGTAGGGGTAGGACTGGGGTAGGAGTGGGGGTAGGAGTGGGGGTAGGAGTGGGGATAGCAGTGGGGGTAGGAGTGGGAGTAAGGAATGGGGGGTAGGAGTGGGGGGTAGGAGGGGGGTAATAGTGAGGGGTAGGAGTGGGGGGTAGGGGTGGGTGGTAGTGGTGGGGTTGTAGGAGTGGGGTGTAGGGGTGGGGGATAGGAGTGGGGGGTAGGAGTGGGGGGTAGGAGTGGGGGTATGAGGGTGTGGGAGGTATGAGGGTGTGGGAGGGTCGCGCCACACGCTCCAAAGCGCTCCCACACGCTCCCATAAGCTCCCACACGCTCCCACACGCTCACACACGCTCCCACACGCTCTCACACGCCCCAGCACGCTCCCACACGCCCCAGCAAGCTCCCACACGCTCCCAAACGCTCCCACACACCCCAGCACACTCCCACATGCCCCCACACGCTCCCAAGTGCTCCCACACGCTCCCACACGCCCCAGCACGCTCCCACACGCTCACAAACGCTCCCACACGCTCCCAAACGCTCCCACGCGCCCCAGCACGCTCCCACACGCTCCCAAGCGCGCCCACACGCTCCCACAGGCTCCCACACCCTCCCACACGCTCACAAACGCTCGCACACGCTCCCAAACGCTCCCACGCGCCCCAGCACGCTCCCACACGCTCCCAAGCGCGCCCACACGCTCCCACAGGCTCCCACACCCTCCCAAACCCCCCCAAATCCTCCCACACACTCCCACATCCTCCCACACCCTCCCACACACACCCACACACTCCCACACCCTCATACCGCGGTTGGGAGCGTGTGGGAGCGTGTGGGGCGTGTGGGAGCGTGCTGGGGCGTGTGGGAGCGTGCTGGGGCATGTGAGAGCGTGTGGGAGCGTGTGGGAGCTTGTGGGAGCGTGTGGGAGCGCTTGGGAGCGTGTGGGGTCGTGTGGGAGCGTGCTGGGGCGTGTGGGAGCGCTTGGGAGCGTGTGGGGGCGTGTGGGAGCGTTCTGGGGCGTGTGGGAGCTTGTGGGAGCGCTTGGGAGCGTGCTGGGGCGTGTGGGAGCGTGCTGGGGCGTGTGAGAGCGTGTGGGAGCACTTGGGAGCGTGTGGGAGCGTGCTGGGGCGTGTAGGAGCGTGCTGGGGCGTGTGGGAGCGTGCTGGGGCGTGTGAGAGCGTGTGGGATCGTGTGGGAACGTGTGGGAGCCTGTGGGAGCGTGTGGGAGCGTGCTGGGGCGTGTGGGAGCGCTAGGGAGCGTGTGGGGGCGTGTGGGAGCGTGCTGGGGTGTGTGGGAGCGTTTGGGAGCGTGTGGGAGCGTGCTGTGGCGTGTGAGAGCCTGTGGGAGCTTATGGGAGCGTGTGGGAGCGCTAGGGAGCGTGTGGGGGCGTGTGGGGGCGTGTGGGAGCGTGCTGGGGTGTGTGGGAGCGTTTGGGAGCGTGTGGGAGCGTGCTGGGGCGTGTGGGAGCGTGTGGGAGCTTATGGGAGCGTGTGGGGGCGTGTGGGAGCGTGCTGGGGTGTGTGGGAGCGTTTGGGAGCGTGTGGGAGCGTGTTGGGCCGTGTGGGAGCGTGCTGGGGCGTGTGAAAGCGTGTGGGAGCGTGTGTGAGCGTGTGGGAGCGTGTGGAAGCGTGTGGGAGAGTGTGGGAGCGTGGGAGTGGGAGCGTGTGGGAGCTTGGGAGTGGGAGTGGGAGTGGGAGTGGTATAATTTTTACGACATGTTTTCTCTGCTGTTCAATCATGAAGTCTTGCTGACCAAGTAGTTATTTTTCGGACCAAGTAACTATTTTGCGGACTGAATGTTTATTATGCAAACCCATGTTATTGTAAGCTGCCTATTTCTGATTTAATTTTTGACCATTATCAAAATTATTTGCCGAACAAGGATTGCTGCCTGATTTTTTTATTTGCGAACAAAATCTTTGTATGCCGACCAAATGATTTAAATGCTGTTTTATTGTGGCTAACCAAATTTTTTAATTGCTGCCCATTTAATTACTTCTCGTTATCAATCAACGAATTGGTCAGTAAATTGGGCAAATTAGCGATCAACCGTGATTACCTACTAGGTACTTATCCGCAATTTATTTTAGGTAATGTCACTACTTACTTACATAATGTAGGTACTTAGGTAATATCTGTAACATGATTTTGTAATGATTAACACCACACCGTTCATAAATTAGGTAGGTACCTACCGTGTATAGCGCTTATTTATACTCGTATGCAATGGAATTACGATTTATCATCATAATTTTCTGGACTCTTTCCCATTATTTTCTTTAAATTATTTCTATCAGTCGTTATTTCCGAAGCCATATTGTATTTTTATTGTCGGAATCTGAATTGTGTTTATTTGACATTTGAAGTACGTCAGACTGAAGCCGATTGCCATTAAAGTTGTCAATAGAATCGACCGGCTGTAATTCACATCTGGAGAATTCATTATACAATCCATCCATCTAATCTTTGGCTTTCCTCTCCCCATATAGCCTGCATTATCAGTTTTCTTACAATATTACTCCATCCATATTAGTCTCATATATCATAAAAGGTAGCTATAAATTGGCTTACACTCTGTGAATCATGTATCTATCTACAAAGTCTACTTGGTGAACATAATTGGTGATTATGCACTATTGACACACTGTATCTATCTATACTTAATGATAAGCGGATGTATTTATTGTATCAGGTACCTACCTACGCTATCTTTTATCAAATATGAATTTACAGAGTTTAACTTTCATTTAAACAAGTCAATTTGGACATTAATTCATATTCGCTATCACTATGCCGTCCTTCGCTACTAATAAAGGATAATACAGCAAAACAATACACGGATTTTTTTTGTAAATGATCGCGCCCGCATTTTGTGGCTCTGGTTGCATATACAAACTTGAACATTTTAAAAATTCCTATCACGGATCGCGACTTAAATAATACCTACCTAGGGACTAGAGATAAAAAGAGGAATGTGGAAGAGGAACCCATACGGTGACACTGTAGTACCTATTTCTAGGAATTCTAGGATGTCATATCGCATTGCAGTTTGTTTTCAGAGACTTCCAAATAAAAGAATTTGTTATTCAAAATCGGAACTTAATGTTTACGCATCGAACGTTATTGCAGCTCTCTTCATATGCACTTATGCAATAAACTTTACCGGTTTGTTGTTTTAGTCAAAAACCTATAGGTATCTATTTCTCAATATTCCATTCGTATATACCAGCAATCTACATATAAGGTAAATATCCATTATATTCTACTTATGTAAGTACTTAAATCTAAATAGTGAGAAGTGGGTTGATCGTCAAGGATTCTTATTACTTACAGGCAATGCAATTGAATGAAAATTATATGGAAGTGCGACTGTCTACCGCTTGTTAAATAAAGTACACATCGTACCGTTTCTGATAAAGGCCATAAAACACCCCTTTATCGCGCAAATAAAAAGTTCAAAACTTCAACATTATCATCAGCCCTTATCGTTTGATAAGTGCGGGGTACTTCGTATATAAAGTGACGGGGTCATCACGCATACCATTTTCTATTTCATCTTTCGACTGCAAACCGAGGATAGCCCAAAATGTCCTTCATCGGTAAGCTATATAAGTTAGAGAAGCAGGAGAACTTTGACGCGTTTGTCAACTCTTTAGGTAAGTACATTGGTTTCTACGAGACCATATTTACAATAAATTATCTATAGCTTAAAAAAGCGTTTATCGAGATAGATACTCGTATGTAGGATATAGATTTTTTCTTACATCTAGAGATTTGTGAAGTTATCATGTCATTAGAATTTTATGTCACGCCTTACTGACTACGACTCTTCTAAGATAGATAATGATCAAAAAGAATTTAACGATGTTAGTTTTGAAGTGAGTTTAGTCAGTAATTTAGGGAGTGCGAGGTAACTAAGAAGGTAGGTACCTAAATAGATATTAGATATGTCACAATATCTGTTCCATTTATAAATCAATGCCTCAGATTTAACTTCGACTCATCTAACTAGGATTTGATGACAGTAATTGTTAAAAGCTTGATCTCTGTTCTTTCACTTGTTATCAAATTACATTATTAAAAATGCTTCTAACAGAGATCCCCGAAGATTTCAAGAAGGCGATTGTCAACGAGAAGCCCTCCACAAAGCTGTTGAAAGATGGAGACACATACAACCTCATCACCATCAAGCCTGACGGGACAGAAACCGAATTGAAGTTCAAGAGCGGAGTAGAATTCGATCAAGACTATAAAATTAATAATCACACAGTAAGTAACAAAACGTAAATTAAAAAGAAGGAAAATAAATGCCCGATGGAATGAAAATTCATAGCTAAAGCATATTTACAAACTTAATCCTATATATAAGGTGAGTGGGTAACACTTCTTCAGACGGAGATCTGTCATAGTGCCAGTGTCTGCAGAGAAAGCACTTCCAGATAAATACGACTCCGATGATAAAAAGAGAATAAGACTCCTTGATATAATATCGGGTGAGTTATAATAAAGAGGGGGTGCTCTATGGTCTCGTTAGGGATTATTAGGGATTTGGAATATTAGGCTACTTTTAGGATATACTTACTTAGGCTTAACTTGCAAAAGAAGTTTTTAACTTGCCAAGTTTGTTATAGACTCCAACTAAAATGTACCCTTTACATTTTACTTACTCGGTTCCTTCCTTTAAAACAGATTTGTAAGTAGGTACCTAGTTTGCCAATTTTCGAAAGTTATTAGATTTTTCAATCATTAACAGGCCAAAACTACAGTCACAGTGGAAGGCAACGTTTTGACCCAAAACCAGAAGTTCGACAATGGCGTCACTATGAGTATCAAGAGGGAATTCTCTGACAGCGATCTTGTTGTGGTAAGATTTTTAAAATAACAATATTTAATCTAATAAATATAACTGGAAAGTACACTATATGTACCCCAAAATAACAAGACATACACACACCGGCACAATTAGCGGAACAGAAAAAAAAGGGAGTATTTACGCATTTTTGCGTGTTACTGGCCGGCTAAACAAGCTTTTTTTAAATTTGGGTTTTAATTTAAAAATGGAATACTAAGCGACTGCCCTTTTTTTCATTCTTTTGTTTTAATTTTCATTGATTCATTTTTTCCACCGCTTGTCCGTTTTTAGAAGGTTCGTGAATTCCATTTGAAAAGCTTTGAATTGCAGTTTTTGAGGCTTTTGAGTTTTTTCGCATATTGATAATTTACGAGCATCTAATTATGCCTGATTTAACGCCATCAGAAATCATTAGGGCAGATCAAATGAGGAGAAATGGTCAAACCTACAGATCGATTGCCAGAAGCCTTCGTCGATCGTTATCAACGATTTATCGTAGCATCCAACGATACAGATTGACGAATGCTCTAGTGAGAAGGAGAGGACAAGGCCGGAAAAGGTGTACTTCAAGGAGGGATGACCGTTTTCTCCAACTTCAAGTCCGACGGAACACGAGACTAACGGCGGTGCAGGCTCGAAATTTACTGGAAGAGGTACGAGCAGTAAGGATGAGTGAGCGGACAGTTCGTAGAAGATTCGAAGAAGTGGGTATAGGATCGTATGTGCCCGCCAAAGCCCCAAAACTTGAGAGACATCATCGCACAAACCGTCTACACTTTGGTCGTGAACATCGTGATTGGGACTTCGACGACTGGGGACAGGTTCTTTTTACTGATGAATGCAGAGTTATGTTAAATCAAATTGATGGAAGGCAGCGAGTATGGAGACGCAAAGGAGAACGGTATATCCAGTCTAATTTTGAAAATACAGTTGCATATGGCGGCGGTTCAATTATGGTCTGGGGAGGAATATGTTTAGGAGCTCGTACGGAGTTAGTAGTGGTCGATGGCGGGAATCTGAATGCTGATCGGTATATCAGGGAGATTTTAGAAGAACATGTTGTGCCATTTGCCCCCTTTATTGGTAACAACTTCATTCTAATGCAGGATAATGCTCGGGCTCACAGTGCTCGCACAGTACAGACATACCTAAACCATGTTGGTATAACGGTGATGGAGTGGCCAGCACGGTCCCCCGATATGAACCCTATAGAACACGTCTGGGACTTGCTAAAGAGGAGTGTAAAGTCAAGAATGCCCCCTCCCAATAATCTCAACGAGTTGCGAAACGCATTACTTGAAGAATGGCAGAGGTTGCCCCAAGAAACCATTGATAACATCATCCGCAGCATGCCCAGACGGATGGAAACCCTCATCAGAGCACGAGGAGGAAACACTCGATATTGAACAGTCATTGAAATTGTTGTTAAACTTTGGAAAATCTTGAATTTTCTGCTGTTTCTCTATAATTAAAAATCGAAGAAAAATGCATTTTGTTTAATTTAATTTTTATTTTTATAAAATTTTAAGTATGGTGTTACAAATGAATGTCAAAACATGTTAATTTAATTGTTGTTTCATTTTAAATAATATATTGTTTAAAAATTACATTCATTGTTCTAAATTCCCTCTTTTTTCTCCTTTTTTTTTCTGTTCCGCTAATTGTGCCGGTGTGTGTATTAGCAATACTTCACTATATTCTGGAAAAACTTAAAAAAAATATTTTAACAGAGATGGATAATCAATTAATCTTAAGATACTTAGATAATATGAAGACCGGGGCGTCAGTTGAGTCTGTTTATCAACTTATTCATAGTATGGTAATTAAATAACCATTAGTTATACTGTCAATTTATTACCCGGGCTAAGCAGTCTGTGGGATATATGACCACAAAGCCGTTAATTTTAGATCGTATCATCGCACTCCGGTCCGGGGCGATGGGCTCATCACCTCTGACGATAAGGGGTCAAAAGATTATAAATACTTGGTGAAATGTGGGTATTTTATACTCTGCATACCCCCTCGAGGATAAGAGGCCGGAGATTATTTTTATTTTTAGCAGCGCACGGCAGACGTTTACTGACCGATATTTAGATCTTTATAACGGTCTTCTATGCAGTTACAGAGGGGTAGTAACTTCTGAAAGTGGTCATTATTATAGTGGTAACTGTTAGTAAAATTAACTTTCGCTTATTTCAGACAACCAGCGGATCTCATTTCAACGGAGAGGCGAAACGATTTTATAAGGCTGTTTAAAACATATTGCGTTTATGTCTAAGTAATTCGTCTATTTATTATAAATAATAAAACACTCAATTAAGTAAGTAACTATTGTTTGTGTAATTGCTTCCCTCAAATTATAAACGCCACCTTCTTATACTTATTTCCTAATACCGCTAATTGGTGGAATTAACAGAATAAGGTGACCCGGGGCTATTGTAACTAAGCAACAAAAAGATTTATCTTTGAGTTGTTATAATTTTATCATTTTATATCTTACAGTAATATTTTGCGAATAAATCTCTCACACGTTTATCTGACTTTTCAGATTAATAATAGAAACTAGCAAAAAACTTTTAGGTTAGCGGTGAAATAGCTGAAAATTTAAAAAAGTGACGAAAGCTACAATAGCCCCACTCCAGGGGCTATTGTATCTATCGCTTTTAAATCTTTTGTGGTAAGAGCTACAATTGTCTAGCCGAGTTGCTGAATTTCATTTTGTTAATATTTAAATGATTTTGAATCTTAGGTATCTAATAATAGGGTGTAATATGCTATTAAATTATGTTGAATATGAAAACGGGGCTATTGTAGCTTTTTACTGCTAAGATAGTGTTGGGATGTAGTGATTGTGTAATGTCGATATTTTCAGAGTATTTTTTCAGATTAGGTTTGTAGTGATGAACCATCTAAAAATAAATAAATAGGTTAATAACAATTAAATTAAATAAAACAAGTATCTAAGGGAAGCTCCCCCCAAACAACAGACATGATTGTTTTGCCGTTTTTATAAACAATCATTTTGTCATCAATCATCAAATGCTCTATGGGAGCCCCCCTTAAATATTTGTTTCATCTTAATTATATATTTATTTTTAAAGTCAATATATAACTTAATATTCTGTGAATATTTCAAGCGTATACCTGTTGCCGTTGGCAATATCGAGCAAAAACGAGCAAAAAAATCACTTTTGTTGTATAGGAGCTCGCTTATTATTTTTTTCTGTTTTTTAGTATTTATTGTTATAGCGCAATAGAAATACATCATCTGTCAAAATTTCAACTGTCTAACTATAACTGTTCATGAGATATAGCCTGGTGACTGACAGACAGACAGCCAGCAGAGTCTAAGTAATAGGGTCCCGTTTTTTACCCTTTGAGTATGGAACCCTAAAAAAAAAACTTTCGAATTTATAATATTAAGGGGATTATGAATATATAATATTATAGACAATTATTCATATCTGCTTTTTAAAATTACGATACGAATGCATTTTTATAATAAATAATAAAAGCGTTTTACCTACCAATAAAACGCTTATTAATTTACTTACCTTATTCGAAGCTTATATAATTGAGATAGGCACTACGTTTCCCGCCATATACTCTATCCTTTTCTATTTCTATCACTCTCTCTTTCGTTTCTCCTACCACTGCAGAGTGGGGGCATTCGCTGAATAGCTAGTCCGCCATTTTGGATCGTCATTGGGTCTCAATTTTCAACCAGGCAGAGATTACTTATAAGCTTCGAATAAGGTAAGTAAATTAATAAGCGTTTTATTGGTAGGTAAAACGCTTTTATTAATTCCCTTGACCGTTATTCGAAGCTTATATAATTGAGACATGTTTGTTATCGCCTGGTGGTAGGAAGAAAGAGGACGCCAATGTGAAAAATAAAAATAAATAACATTGTACAGAAGTAAATGATTTATTATTTACTATAAAATAAAAAATAAAAATTTCTTAAAATGTTAGTGATCAGATCAACAAAAAATATTTTAAGAAATCGGACTAAACAAGTTGGTAATACTACTACCCTTCGAAGACATTACTTCACGCCTGTAGAATTTACAAAATGTATTCTCAGAACGCCAGTTTCCTCTGGACAGAATATCTTCTATCGGGAAATTGTTTAACCAGTTGCTAGAAGCCACAGCCGAGCGAAAGCTGCCCGGAGGAGCTGTTATGCCGGCTTCCGTCATAACAGTTTTAATCCATCTCGCTATAATTGTGCGAGATGCTGGTTTTACTTCGCCTCTTAGGGATACGAATAAACTATTGCAATCAATTAATTTTCTTCTGGAACTAAACAAAATAATTGTTTGTTTAATCCAGTACACTGGATCCAAATTTCTGTTCTCTTTATTAGTAATAAACTTAAAACCAGATTGTCTAAATTTCGACGAGTCTGTTTTAGACCCGAAACTTGGCCATAACACGACTGACTCATCAGATTGTTCACAATGATTTTCATCAATTTTCAATAATGTCAGATCGTGTATTCTCGTGCCAGAGCAGAGAAGTAATAATGTTGCAGTATGCCTTGAAGTTTGGAAAAAATTTTTGTTATCTACCTTATATGACTTTAAATAAGCAGCTAGCGAGTCTATATTCCACACGGGAGGTTTACGTGCTATAGGTTTCTTCAGAGATATTGATTTTAGGACTTGTTGAACTAAAACATGAGAACTCAATTTTCCGGCAGTCTCAGTATCACACAGTGTCGAGATAACAGATTTGTGTAAAAGGATAGTGCTGTGGGATAATTTTTCAATCAAATATAAATCTGATAAAAACCGAGCCACCTCAGATCCTGATGGCTTTAGAGGATATACATTGTGAGAGTTGGCCCAGTTCAGCCATCTCTTCCAAGCTACGTCATAAGTTTTTCGAGTAGATGGTCGCCATGAGTTCTTAAGAAGTTGAATTTGGTCATTTGTCCATCCAGCTAAACTTGTGGACCACCCCCACACTTCCATACTTCCAATATCATGTCGTTGACCCTTGGAGGTGCTTGGCCCGTCGACACATCTATCAAGACTTTGTCTAGATTGTGAAGAGTGAATGGGGGTGCCAATGCTCGTGACCTCAGGTCGGCTCTCCAAAAAACTCGTTCCCAACGTGGGACTACTAGTAGGAAGGTCCCCGTCGCCTGGTTGAGGTGCATCAACACTCGCGGTACTAAAAATGGTGGTGGAAATACCCAGGCCGTCTGGTAGTTCCAAATCTGGGAGAACGCGTCGTGGTACAGGGCTTGACGGTCGGATAAATCTAGGGAGACATAATTGTGTACAACGTGTGCTCTCTCCGATGCGAAGAGGTCGATATACGGGATGCCCCACTTGGTAAATATTTTCTCTGTGCAAGCTGGAAGTAAGTGCCATTCCGGGGTTTTGCGCAATCGTGACAGATGGTCGGCATGGGAGTTGTACCGGCCTGGTATATGAAACACATTCAGATGGATTTGATAAATTTCTAAAATATGAAAAATTTGATACGTCAGCTCCAACATTTGAGTCGATTTGGTACCTCCCTCGTTTCGGAGATAAGCGATCACAGTTCTGTTGTCGCACTGGGTTAGAACTGTGGACCCACTCAGGTGCAGACAATGATCTCTTAAAACTTTTAAAACAGCCAGCATTTCCTTTTGATTGCAATGTAAATTCTGCTCTGAATTGGTCCACAGACCTGCGAGGGACATATTGTCTAATTGCGCCCCCCAAGCTTGATCCGAGGCATCGGTGGTAAGGAAATGTGTCGGTGGAGCGAAATGAATTGGGGATGGATTTCGGTAATTCGCCAACCACCACTCCAGGTTGGTCACTGCATCTCTGGGTAGGATACGCCGTTGTTTCGAACCCTCTGGAATGATATTGAGAAATGATTGAAGGGCGCGGTAGTTCAGTCTGCCCTTCGGCACCGTGAAACTGACAAAATTTAGACAACCGACGAGGCTCTCTAACTCCTTGCGCGTGGATGCTTTGGTCCGGAGCATCATTTCTATTTTCGCATGTAGTGCTGGTATTTTGTCTTCTGGAAGGCTCTTCCGGTTGGCCCAGGGGTCCCAGAGAATACCCAAATACACTAGCCTGCGCTGTGGGGTTAGCAGAGATTTGTCGTAATTGACTATCCAGCCTAAGTGCTCTAAGGTCTTGACCACCAGATCGACGTGCTGTCGAAGGGTCTTCGGATTTTGATGAGCCACTAAGTAGTCGTCGAGATAGACGATGATTCTTACGCCCTTTCTCCTTAGGGTTTGTGCCACCCAGTTGGTGAGAGCGGCAAATGTTTTGGGTGCTGTGCTCAGACCAAACGGAAGACACGTCATTTCTAGCAATTCTTGGTCGTAGATCAGACGTAAAAATCTCCTGTGACTTGGAGCCACCGGTAGGTGAAAATATGCCTGAGACATGTCTATTTTGGAGAGCCAGTCCCTTGGCTGAATTACATCGGGAACACGATGAACGTTCAACAGACTGAACTTCTCGGTTAGTATATATTTGTTTAAGGCCTTCAAGTTGAAAATAGGCCGTGCTGTGCCGTCGCCCTTGGGAACAAGAAACATTGTAGACAGGAAACTTGGGGATACCTGAGCTAGTTCCAGAACACCTTCGATTTTCATTCTTTTTATGGCAGCTGACATTTCTTTTGTTTTTGGAATTTTGAATCCAGTTGTTTTCCCGTGTGGGTAAACCAAAGGTGGTTTTATTGCGAAAGGTATGCGATACCCCTGTATGATACTTAGAAGGTAGTTTGGAGCTCCCATCTCCTTCCATTTGGCTAGAAATAGAGCAAGACGGCCAGCTCTGAAGAGTACTGAGTCAGAAATTACGTTTTTTACTATCTTTGTTGGACTTGGGAGGTGAGAAAGGTCGCTTTCGTCCTCCACGATGACCATCTCGGCCTCTTGAGTTTGGTCGTCTTGAGCGGCCTCGAAATGTCCCGGAATTACTTGGTCCAGGCTGAAAAACATTGTGGTGCCCCTGCGAGGGGCACTGGTGGCAACCACCCTGCGGGGGTGGAGCATTGTAATGCGAATGTGCATTGGTCATGCTGTGATGACAATCACATCGTGTGCCTTGCGAAGGCAATCTGCGTGTGGCAGTCCCTTGCGGAGGGACGTGACTAGTCTTACTATTTCCTGCCTGCGAGGCGGATTTGTTTTTCCTCGAAGGCCAAAAACATTTTCGTATGCCGCCAGCTTTTTCAATGGCCGCAGTGAATGGTTCTGCATCAAAAAGATTTGTAGCAGAGGGTGGAATCCTTCGCAGCATAACCTTCAATAGCGGATCCTTGACATGTTTAAGTACTTCGTCTCTTCTCGTTTGAATTGTTTCAGCTCTATGGCCGCAAACTAGCTGTAATAAATCTGAAGAGGTCTTGTGAAGATCCCCTTTATTAAATAAGTCATTTATTTTGTCATTCAAATCGCTGAAATTTAATGTAGGGGTACCGCGAGCCCACTGTAAAAGCTCACGAAAAGTTCCTTGCAATGACTCCCTTTGTTTAATGATACACATGGTGAGGGCAGCGTATGCCTTATCCGCGTATGCTAAGTGGCGAAGAGAATCGTACGATTTCACTTCTTCATTAACTTCCAAATCGGTATACCCTGGGGTATGGTTATATAGTTTTTGAGTGTCAGCGTAACGTATTTCGCACCACTGATTATCTTTCAGACGTTGAATTTCATGCAACAGTTTTAGGTCTGCTTCTGACGAACGTGGTATAGTTGGTTCTTTTAATTTTGTTTCAATATCAAAATTAAACAACTGGTTGCATGTTGAGTCACTATCGGAAAACTCGTTATATAGCTCTCTATTCACATCCAGAGAAATGGAAGATGTATTATCAAACTGAGGGTTACTTACGTTGGGTAAGTTATTACTCACATCCAGGTGTTGACGAATTTCACGTAATTCTTTTGTCAGTCTTTTCACTTTGCGGCTCGAATGACGGTCTTTTCGCCCCCCCTTCTTTTTTGAACGACGTTTACGCTTGCGTCTGTCATCCGAAGAAGAGGAAGATGAAGAACTGCTGTTATCAGTAGAGCTGCTACTGCTTGAGCTAGAGCGAGGACGACGTGGCGGCAGTTGAGGCGGCTGCGCATTTTCTTTTGATGTGCCCGCAGTGTTTACTCGCCCGTTCGTTTTATCACACAAGTTTGAATCATCATCCATGCTAAAATAAGTCAAAGATTAATTCAAAGTACGGTTAAAATTGGAAAGGAAAAACCGTTATAAATTCAAAGTAAGTATAACTGTTCGAAAAACAAATCAAAATTCGAACAGAAAAACCGTTATAAATTCAAATTACAGACTGTTTGAAAAGCCAATCAAAATTCAAACGAAAAAACCGTTAAATAAATTCAAAGTACAGACTGTTTAAAAAACAAATCAAATTTCGAACGTAAAACCATTATACATTCAAAGTACAGACTGTTTGAAAAACAAATTAAAATTCGAACGGAAAAACCGTTATAAATTCAAAATACTTACAGACTGTTCGAAAAACTCAAATCAGTTCGTTGTAGTTTTAGAAATACTTTAAACTCAAATTATTAGAATTCAAAAAACCATTACTTTTATGCAAGTACTTACGTGATTAGATCACTATTTATTCTTATATACGATTCTGAACGCAAAATCAGAATTTGAGAACTCCAGTAACACTTTGTAAAAATTTAATTTTTTTATCCACTTTAAACTAGATCTGCCTACCCCAATGGGAGATAGGCGTGAGTGCGTATGTAAACTAGAGATCCTTTCGCGGCGGGAAACAAGACGCCAATGACGATCCAAAATGGCGGACTAGCTATTCAGCGAATGCCCCCACTCTGCAGTGGTAGGAGAAACGAAAGAGAGAGTGATAGAAATAGAAAAGGATAGAGTATATGGCGGTAAACGTAGTGCCTATCTCAATTATATAAGCTTCGAATAACGGTCAAGGGAATTAATAAAAAAATACCGACAATTTCTGTAAACTTGAAACGTCACTAGTCAATTTTTACTCCATACTAAAATGTACGGGGCTATTGTATCTAACCTCTAGGTACATTTACCCCGCAACAGAATTTTGGTGAGGCTAATGTATCTACGTGAATAAATCCAGATAATAACAACACAGGAAAGATAAATAATCTCAGTTTTAAAAGTATGTTTCACTATATAACTACTTACTGTAAATTTTCAACGGAAAACCACAGCACAGTATTTTTTTCAGAATAAAATCGGAAGACAGTCTTCTGGCAAAACACAACTTAAAATGGCCGAAAAAGAACATGGCGTTGTAAGGACGCCAACCGACGGCTCAGTGGCGCCACCTCCGATAATACCAATAAATTTTTTGTTCCTCCATCAGATTATAGATGTCTCAATACACAAATATCTACAGGAAATGAGTTATGAAGAACAGATACAATATCCCCCCAGCTACAATAGCCCCGGGTCACCTTACCATAATTGTATTTTTGTTATGGCAATCGTTATCCTTATCAATTATCATATTAGTTACCTACGTTAAAAATTTGAATTAAGTAACTATATGAAATAATCTTTTGTTTTACGGCGAGGGGAAAAAGTATTTTTGCGAATTGAGGTAGGTAAGTAATATATTATTATGTGAGTAACCTAACCGTCGAAACTACGATGCTGTATAAGACAGAAAAATAGATGGACTGACAAAGGTGAAGAGGAGCTAAAAACCAAATTTTACTAAAGAAATCAGAAAATAATAAATCATTTTAGTAAATTTTAGTTAAGTTCGATTCCCGCTCGGGGCTAACATTTATGTGCATTGAACATGTCTGTTCTTACTTTTTTTGACTTCGTGTCTGACATGAGTGTTTATCTAATATTTATCTAAGTAAGTACCTATGTCTATCAGTTATTTAGTACCCATCGTACAGGCTCAGACTAGTTTGTGACTAAATAAGCGTGTCTAAATTATGTTCCACAATTTATTATTAGGTACTGTTTTATATAAGTACTTACCTACTCCTCAGTACCTACCTACGTTGAGCGTCACAATATGGACTTTGTATAGTTGTCCTCAGCATGACTAATCATTCTTATCTCATAATGTTTTAACGCGGTTTAAGGGTGTCGAAACAAAATAAAATAAACACAGAGTACCTTATTACAGAATAGTACCTACCTGTATGAGTTTGAGGTTCGCATGCACTTACTTTAAAATTAGTACCTACGAAAGTAAATAATCAAATACATTCGCGTATCGCCAAAATGCACAGGTCAAAACCGATTAGACTATCCTTATCAGTTTGATAAGTCGCAGAATACCCGATATATAAAGCGATGGGGTCGTCACGGATGTCATTTTACCTTTAATACGTGGACTGCAAACCCGGACAACCCTCAAAATGTCTTTCTTCGGCAAGGAATTTAAACTAGACACCCAGGAGAATTTCGAAGCGTTCGTCAAAGCTCTAGGTAATATAATTATTAGGTATGTACCTACAAGTAGATACCTATACTTACTCGCTAATGTAATAAAGTATATTTTTTATTCTTAATCCTTACATACCAAAAATGTTTTAACATGAAAAAGATTTTTTTTAAAAACAAAACTGTATTTCTTACTTCTAAAATTTGCTAAAAGTACCTACCACAAAAAGAAAATAAACATGCATTTGAAAATTGACAGATATAAATTAGTTAATTTTATTTAATCCGGTAATTTAATTTTATCATCATCAACAACTGCTGGACGACGTCTTTCCGACGAGATGGCACGACGATCTGCGAAATGTAGCTGGGAAATAGTGGATGACAAAAGCCGACGATCGGTTTCAGTGGCGTGTCTTGGGAGAGACCTGCGTCCAGCAGTGGACTGCCATAGGAATTGAGCCGAATTTCTCTCACCAGATCTAAAATCTCTTTACTTTTTGCATTCCACATTCACAAGATTCAGATGTTAATCTGATTTTATAAATGCCTAAAATACACTTTATTTGCTATTTACCTACATATTAAAATAGGTACTAGCTTGTTACTCTTGCAGACATTCCTGAAGCTTACAAACAGGCGGCCATCAACCACAAGTCCACAACTAAGATACTGAAAGACGGGGACACGTACACTCTCATCAGCTCAAAGCCTGACGGGTCGCACAGCGAAATTAAATTCAAGAGCGGCGTAGAGTTCGAGCAGGACTATCAAGTTAACAACTACAAAGTAAGTATAAGATACCGTTGTTAAGTCTCATCTCATGTGCCTGACTCAGACCCTAGTTTACCATTAGTAAGCGAAAGATAAAACAATGATGAAAACCATAGATACTGCGCATCACCAACACTCATTAAGTATTATACCTAAATTAAGTAATGGTTGGCCTTCTTCATCTACTTAGTTGTTTTAACGGTTGTTTTGTGTTGTTGAAATCGAACCTACCACTGTCTTCTGATTTACGATTATCTTAACTACTTATTATAACGATACCTACTTACTTGCTCGGTGTCGCTTTTACTATGAGCGCGCGTCACTTTTTGACATGGATTGATTGGAAGTAACGGTTTATATAAATCGTAAACGGAAGACCGCGGTTTCCTTTCATGTGGTTAAAACTAGTGAGTAAAAACTCTAAGCATGCCAGACTGGGTTCTAGATGAGATCGCAGAACTTTTTACGGAAAAGATTTGCAGATTTTTTACATGAACACCTACTTATCTACCTATAAATTTTTTGATGGAACATGTTGTAAGAATGGCAAGAGGTTCACTCTGCTTGCGTAGCTTCCCTATCCTGACACCTTATCCTATTAGGTACTTTAAACGAGCAATTCTTGTATGTAAGTATAAATTATATTTCGGGTATCTACCTCGGATTTTGATGAAATTTTGTACTTATTCAGATACCGTTTTGCATTTTTCTCTTTCTTTCAGTTCGCAGCATAGTTTAGCATAGTTGTATTTCATCTAAAAACGTAATGTTGAAATAATTCGGACACTCGCATTATTACTTATTTGTTCATAATTGGAATCTTCTTTACTTGAAATTTACTTATTATGCTCAAGCCCCCATTCCGACACACGATAAAATGAAGCCGATTGCAATTAGGGCTCCATCATGTCAAGTTTGTTTACCGTTTATTATTTTGTTTACAGGCCAAGACTACTATTAACGTTAACGGAAATGTGTTTTCCCAAGTCCTGAAGTTCAGCAATGGCGTCACCGTAGAGGTCATCAGGGAGTTCTCTGACAACGGAATTGCTGTGGTAAGAAATTATTTTAAAACCAATAATTGAGAATCTGTTGGATCAGCTGGTGACTGTGTTTCTACTCAAATTTCGCGGGTTTACTGCCCGCCTCTGTCTCGTGTATACTAAATATCAGTGAGTTAATGAAGTAGGTATGACATGACAAAATCTTAAAAAATGTAGCTTAGGTCAAAAATAAATAAAGATAAAAAACACTTGTGATCCGATTGAATGAACTATAAATGGATCCAGTCGGAATACAAAACGATTGCGATTGGAACCAAGAAACGGAAAATCTAAATATGATTATGGGATTAGAAAATGGGATTGGTACATAAGTAATAGTACATTATGATATAAGTGCGGTAGGTTGAAAATTACAGCCGAGGCGATATTGCTAGCCCGAGCCGTAGGCGAGGGCTACAAGTAAGCAGAGGCTGTAATTATCAAAGCGCACGTATGTCATACGACGTTTTATAACACATTTGCGAGGAAATAAAATAAAACTCCGACTATGGTAAACGCATAAAAACAATACAGCGTTAAGAAAAAGCGCGCGGCGCGCATCATCATTCTTTTTTAAGAAAAGGCACAAAAAACAGCCAGTACTTATTACTAATAAAGTAAAATAATATTTTTGTGTTTTTGTTACAGATTAATTGGTTGTAATTTACTGTCAAAATTAATTTAATTAAATAATTATGTAGTTACATAAATATTTCTTTATTATATTTTATCTCCCAAAGTTAATTTTAATCATAAAACGTTGACAACTTTTTTGTCATAAAAACTCTTTGCTGAGATTTTAAAAAGTACCGTTCGTTTTAAGACGGAGTATCTTGATAAACCGTGCGTTTTACTTTACACTTACCGCACTTGGGCGTAATGAGATAGGTAACGATATTAAAATTGGTGAAATAAGACACCTTTTACGAGCAAATGTGTTATAAAAAAAATTACGAATGAAACCTGAATGAAATATAGCAAAAAGTTATAACAATAACATACTTACCTACCTACGCTCTCTTGTCTACCTAGCTATACCTATTCTTTTATATTTTTCTTTTTTTTTCAGACAATCAAGCCTTCTATTTTCGACGGAGTGGTGAAACGGTTTTACAAGGCTGTTTAAAAATATTCCGTTTATGTTTATCTAATTAAATTATTAATTTTTTTATAATAAATTGGAATACCCTTAATATAATGCCGTGTAACATTTATTTCAGCAATAACTCCTTTATGTTTATTTAGGTAAAATAAAGGTTTGTAACAGGTATTGCTTATTAGCTGGACCCAAAGAGATTAAAATGTAATAACGAATCTGCAGTTGACAATTTAAGTCATTCAATAGAAATCAGAGTAGGTACCTAGGTACTTAGTTACAAAATGCGATTACACCTTCCTAAATTGAGTAAATGAATGATTGAGCCAAGTGTAACAAGCCTTTAACTACTGAATCAGATTTTTACAGCATAGCTTTAGGAAAATCCAAAACGCGAAAGTTTGTGAGTAGGTAGGTATCTACTTACTTAGGTAGGTTATGTTCGTTGCTCTTTCACGCAAATCTACTGAAAGTAAAACTTCAATAATTACCTTCCTACCTAGTGTCTTTTACATGTAGGTAATAGGATCACGATTGAAAGTGTGCATAGGTACCTACTACCTATACAAACTTTTAATCGTGACCCTAACATGTCTTTTTCGAGAATTCTAGAATGTATATGTGCACCTTCTACCTACCTAGGTACCTAGTCAATATTTACTCAGGTAGATAGGGTACATTTTATATAGGATTGATAAGGTGTTTCGCCAGGGGTCTTATCAAATCTTTTTAGTTCACAGGAGTGGTCTTCAAAATTAAGTTTAAATTTAGGCTTAGGTAAATACCTAGTTTTGTATCTTGACAAAGTTAAGTTTGTACTTAGGATATAACAGCCCTGGGTATAGGGGGGGGGGGGGGGATAAACTACTCAGCTCAGCATTAGCGCAACTCTATTACCTACTAACAGGCAGTAAAATAATAACGGCGACCTACTTATAACAATAAAAAAAACAATTAGGTAATATTCTTTGCAGCAGGCACTACAATCGCAATCTAAGTACTTCGTAGTTCGTAGGTATAATAGGTACAATCGCCGACTAGGTACAAGTGTGAACAAGCCGTTTATAGTCTTTTTTCTTGTGTCAATATTAGCAATAGTAAAGCAAACGAGCAATAGCAAATTGGACCACTCTGTTCCGTGCCACTGTAAGAAGCCAAGGCGGGCATTTCAACTATATGATATTCCACTAGGTAATGGCACATATGGGCCTTTATAAAAAAAGAATTTTGTTAATAAGTACATACTTCACACGCAGCTTGTTCATTTCATTTCAACATCTACCCGCCCTTATTGAAAAACCCTATAGTTTCTGTATTTCAGAGTACGTGTGTAGCTAACACGACTTAAAAATTTGGGTTTTATAAAATCTGTCTCTTCAGACTATCACTACCTACTAATGGCAGATCAGCGGGTCTAAAAAGGCCGTTTCGGGTGAATCATAATAGAATTCTATTTCGATTCATATTCGAAATTTTCACCAAATACGAATCGGCTAATTAATTGAATTGTCAGTGAATCACTAAATTATGGGACCATTTTACGAAATTTAGAGGAATTGCTTAGGATTTGCTGAGAATTGCTCAGAAAAGGAGAATTGCTCAGAGGAATTGCTCAAAGTGGCCATTTTAGACCCACTGATATTTTTTTCTGCTCAAACTTGCGACTAAGTAGGTACCTACTTACCCACCATAGTGTGTTGTGAATTGTTAAAAAAATACTTTGTCTGGATCTACTAGAATGTCTGTGGACCTAGGTTAAATTAAGCTTTAATTAATGTATGTATTAGGAAATACTTTTTAATATTATTACAGAGATGGTAGGAAAATTAAAAGGAACATAAATAAAATAACGAAATTTTATTTACATTGGCACAGTACAACTGTTTAAGTACAAATCACAGAAAGGACATAATGGATTATTTCTACACAATTCTATTCTAGCTGTACTATTACAATTTTTACATACAAGATATTCATCAGTCTCTATTGGAGTAAAAGTTTTTATACAAAACAAGTTCATATGTCCATTTCTACACGAGATCCCATTAAGTTTCTCTTCACACCACTGACATGTATATTGGACATCAAATTCAATTGTTTCAAAAACTTGTGAGGAAATTTTTTTTATCGATAATTCCTTTTTCTGGCAGTAGTATTCTATATATTTTTTTGCTCCAACAACTGATTCTAACTGAAAACTATTTAATTTTTTTTCTTTACTGTGGTAGATTTCATACAGTTCATCCAAATTCATACTGGCTTGAATCACTAAAATCTTCTCTTTTATATCCTGTATTGATGTTTCAGGTAGGAGACCTTTAGTGCTCCTCAATAATTTTTCCAAATTTTTGAATAAAATGAGATATATCAAATAAACTTTCATTTTATACACATCTTTGTTTCCATCAGCATAGAGTTGAGAATAGTTTGCTTGCGGTAACACTTTGAGTTTCATAGTTTTGTACCGTATTAGTTCAATACAATCCCAGAAATGTGTCAATTGTCTTGTTGGATTTTCCAAAAGTAATGAATTTTCATTGCTGTGTTGTGGATCTGAGCACAGAAGTATAACTTCAAGACTTTGCTGCTTCTTTTTGCCAACCGCAGTTCGGTTAACTGCTCCCAACGCGCAAATTAAATTATTCGATGAGAAACTCAACCCATAGAGTTCATGATTTTGGAATTGGTCTTTTGTCTCAAGTAAGGTGCACTCAAGATCTAGTGCATTGTCTACAGCTTTCAATTTAACATTATATATTTTACAGTTCACTGTAGAAACAAAGAAACAGTTGTTGTTATATGTTATTTCTGTTATTCTGTAGTCATTAATATTTTTAATAGCTTGAGACACAGTATTGAGGTTTTCATCTATCATAACTGCTAACAAGTGTCTGTATTTGTTACAAAGTAAAATTATTTTATCCTGAACTTCAGTGTAAAACAAATATAAGGCTGCCATTTTATCTCTGTGATTCCATAAACAAGTGGTTTTAACCATTTCAATGCTATCTTTGAGTACCATCAACTCATATGCAAATATTTGTCCAAAAGCATTAGTACAGATGAGTATGTTATTTTCTGACTTTGGAATCCACTGCAAAGAAACAATTTCACCGATTTCAGTAGGTATTATAGCTTTTATATCAGTGTTCACATTTGAATCTTGACAATGGAGTATCAATATTATTATACTTCCATTCCTTTGTGCTGTGACAAAATAACAAGAGTTATCTTGAAGTTTATGCCCCCAACATATGGCGCTTGACTCCAAACTATCTATTTTCTTCTTCATCTCCTCAAAACTGTTTGGAATTGATTTTATATCTTTCAAAGACAACAGTTCATTCTTAATTGTTTCAGAAATGTCATATAAATTGGTCCAACGATTACTTAGGAGGCCAAACAACTCCACGTTACCAATATTATTTAGCACAGCTAAAAGAGATTCATTATTATGTATGACTCCTATAGGAGACCATTTGAAATCCGTGATATTGGTCATTTCTTGTACTATTTGGGAGTTGTAAGGCCAAAATCCAGGATCTATGATCATCTGAGTTAGGTTATTATTGTTGACATTGTTCTTAGCAAATTGATTTAACGACAATGCCGTAGCTGGACTAGATTTTGGAGTAGGTATAAACGACGTTAAGAAGTCCAATTTCTTGTCCAAACATTGTAAATTTCGTGAAAATTCGAGGAGTTGCAATCCTTTATCTGTGCGTACCGTAAGAATGGAATTGTGCCATAAAAAAGAGGTTTCATCATGTTTGTTGGTGCGTATTGAGATCCTTGATATTTCATATAGCATTTTCGAGGTTTTGTAACTTTTAGAGAATAAATAAAACTTAAAAACACATTATACGACTGTCAACCACCTGTCAACAATGCTTACCTGGCACCACAGAACACTATTACTCCTAGCGGCACTTATGGTACGGTCCAAATTGCGCTTTCTGCGCTCGTGTGCGCTATATTCATGCAAACAACTGTTCAAATTGCGCTGTGGTACGCTGACATGAGCATTGTGACGTCATCGATGACGTCATCGATTGGTGCAAACAGTGCTAACAACGAGGAGGTAGTGCAATGTCTCCGGATCTGTCAAACAGTTGTCAAACTTCAATGTGCGTGGTGTTTTTTTTCCCGCGAACTTTTTTCATATTCGTTATGTAATCGATTAATTAAAATTAGGTATGTCGTCATTAATATTAACAGAAGCATTACATTGTGAAGCTTTGGGGGACACTATACGACTCAAATACGACTGAATTTAACTTCAGAACAGTATCAACCTAAATATTAAACGAACTGTCATTTTTGACAAACGAAAACCTGTTCAAATTGTTTGCATGCTAACAATCGTAATCATTTTGAACAGTCGTGTGCGTGCTTACGAACGTATTTACTATTTGCACAAAACGGACCGCAGCCTTACTTACTGCCTGGCAGACCAGTAACTAACTAGAAAAGTTACTGTAGGCTTAGCACGCTAATTATTTTCCCGCTCTCACCTGTCACCACAAAGTACATTATATATAGGCCTGTCACCTTAAGCCGTATACAGAAAGAAAGCCGAAAACTTATCGGCGCCGATAAGCGCCGATCGGCGCCCATCGGTGCCGGTCTACGCAGGTAACCGGCGCAGGCATTTATATGAACAAGCGCCGACCGGCGCCTATCGGCGCCGGTCAGCGCTGGTGCCGCCCGCCAATCATCGTACGACATTTTGCTCGCTCTGCTTCAATCTGCTTGCTTTCTGTAGAATGGACCGGCGCTTTTTTTTTCAGCTTTCTTTCTGTATACGGCTTTAGCCACAAAACAGTATTATGATGACGTCACACAGAGGAGATACATCTATGTGACGTCATCATAATACTGTTTTGTGGCTAAGGTGACAGGTGAGAGCGGGAAAATAATTAGCGTGCTTTTTTTTTTTTTTTTTGTTCTTTCACCCCTTACAGGGTAGGCAAAGGCATTACGTTATGCAGCCTCGTCATTAGTTAATGATATCCTTATGTAAATGGCTCTGCTTCAGAGTCCATGCACAAAAATACAGTGTCTTTAACACTTTCTACATCCCTAACGTGCCCTAACTTGGTTATCAGTAAAATGATAGCACTTTTACTGACGACTTTATTGTGACTTTTTGAGGCAATCCAAAAATGTCCATATCTCGCATTTTATCGAATTTCCCATTCACTGCACACTTTCACGGACACTTGCCACATAATAAACTATCACTATTATGAGTCAAAACCCGAAATACACAGCAAAATGAAAATTAAACAAAAAACATGACGTCCCTCTTCGGATTCCCGCCAAAAAGCCAATTAGCGTGCATAGCTGGACTGTGATGCTTACTATTTTTTTTTATCCTAATAAAATGCAAAGTGATCTGAGCCCACACAGCCATATCTTGTTTGATTAACATGATATTCTAAAAGCATCAAAGCCAAGTTGAAACGGCCGTACCATGTGACGTAGCAAAGCATCCAATCTGAACACCAATCTATCATGAGAAGGTTTATGCTTTTGCCAGTGCATCGAACATATTTAAAAATCCTGATCTATTGAAGGAACGGAATGACTAAGTGAAATGTTTAATGTCACTATGGACGTTTTCAAATAGGTACCATAAGAACCCGCTTCAATCTTTAGTAACAGTGCACTATCGTTTTACTATCGATTACCAAGTGACATTTCATTGGGTTTTGTTAAAACATTGTATTTTTGAAGCAGAGCTAAAAATCTTGAATTTCGTGTCGTTTTTAGTGCTGATAGCTAAAATGCCAATGCCTTAGAAAAAAAATCACATAAAAAAGAAAAATGTCATAACAAAAGCACGTTGTTCTCTTTTTCCAAGTTCTTCCCAATAAAATAATGATTTTTATGTGCTGTTGTTGTGCCACGGTATAAAATATATTTCATTTAACAATGGGGAAGCGTGGCTTTAATGCTAAAGCGCGGCAAGTTATTAAAACAAGTGTAGATAACTCGCAAACAAATGAGGTAAGCAATGTTTTTATTAGAGTTTTGAGACTCTTGTATATGATATGCGCTCAGCACAATCCCACATTGCTTTAATTACCAAGTTATGACTCCATAATCTCCCCATGTTCACTAAGGTAACAGTTTGGCTCAGTCGGTAGTGACCCTGCCTTCTGAGTCGGAGGTCGCGGGTTCGATCCCCGCTCGGGGCCAACATTTGTGTGCATGAACATGTCTGTTGGCTTTGTGTCTGGTCGTTTAATATTTATTTAAGTATGTTTATCAGTTGTTTAGTACCCATAGCACAGGCTCTGCCTAGTTTGGGACTAAATAACCGTGTGTGAATTGTGTCCCACAATTTATTTATTTATTTATTTATATGCCAACCACTGGAACATAAAAAAACAATAGAAAATTTCGACTACACAGCCTCACTATGGTATAATAGAGAACCTGATTACTGGCCTTAAATCAAATAAAATATTACTTTACATTTTTTAAAATATACTTTTAATTTTTATTGATGCCTAAGATATTTAAATAAGCTATAAATAATTGCAGATAAAACTAGAATTTGAAAAGAATGACTATGGAGGTTCAGACACAAGCAATTTATTGGCTCTGCCATCAAAGAAGAGACACACCAAGATCATCTCTGAGAAGAAAGAGAAGACACACTTCCTGTCTAAACAGCAGCGGAAGCGACTGGAGAAGATTGTTGATAAGAAAAAGAAGAAGGAAAATGTAAGTGATATTATTGCAATTATGACTGTAGTTAAGAATAGCATATTGTTAAATGCACTGTAAGAACACTGTTGGAAGTGAGCATGTATAAGACCAGTGAAAACACTGTGAAGAAACTCCCTGGCCTCAGAATGGGGTTTGAGGCATGAGTAAGAGCACTCCAATCAGGGGATAGGCTTACTATTGGTGATAGGCTCACTACTGGCGATAGGCTCACTACTGGTGATAGGATCAGTACTGGTGATAGGCTCACTGCTGGATTTAGGCTCACTGCTGGTGGTAGGCTCACTACTGGTGATAGGCTCAGTATGGGTGATAGGCTCAATGCTGGTGGTAGGCTCACTGCTGGTGGTAGGCTCACTACTGGTGAGAGACTCGCTACAGGTTATAGGCTTACTATTGGTGATAGGCTCACTACTGGCGATAGGCTCACTACTGGCGATAGGCTTACTATTGGTGATAGGCTCACTAATGGCGATAGGCTCACTACTGGCGATAGGCTCAGTACTAGTGATAGGCTCACTACTGGTGATAGGCTCAGTACTGGTGATAGGCTGACTGCTGGTGGTAGGCTCACTGCTGGTGATAAGCTCACTGCTGGTGATAGGCTCACTACTGATGATAGACTCACTACAAGTGATAGGCTTACTATTGGTGATAGGCTCACTACTGGCGATAGGCTCAGTACTGGTGATAGGCTCACTACTGGTGATAGGCTCAGTACTGGTGATAGGCTCACTGCTGGTGGTAGGCTCACTGCTGGTGATTGGTTCTTGTCATGAAGGATCCTAAATATGCACTTTTGAATAGTAGGTACTTACTTCCAGAAATGTGATACTTATGCTGGACTCCGTAATAACGCATGAGCATGTTTCTGATGTAATTAAAGCTCAAAGCAACAATAATATTTATTGTTGTCATATTTTTAAGTTAACACATTTTATCGGCAGAGAGCAGCACTCCTCGAGTCTCTATCTCAAGTACAAGCTTCCCCAGATGAAGTGAAACAAATGACGGCGATCTCAGCTATACAAACCATGGGATTGCGGAAACTGACAGAGTTTGGCTTAGAAGCAGTCCCTGTGCCGAAGAATGTAGAGACAAGTGAAAATAGAAAGTTTAGTAGTATTGCTGGTAAGTGAGTAGTACTAAGTCTAAAGGTTTCTGCAAAATAGCCAAAGACGTTTAAAGAAAAAGTCTCTCACTCCTATAGACTGCTAATGTTCTAAAAACACTATGGAAACCGCTTCAACCAAAAATCGAAGAGCGGGGGGCGAAGTATGAGATGACGTACTAAATGTCAATCAATTTACCAATAGTATTTAAAGGACATTTTGCGCTCGGCCAATCAGAAAGCTCACGTATTATTTTACTTTTGAATTTACTCCAATAGTGACGGACTAGTGAAGTAATCATATACCACACAATTGTACACAACTGTACTATAATTTCATTTGATTTCAAAAATTTACAAATTTGAATTATAAATATAAATTATCTCATTAATTTACTTCCTTCTTTAAAAAAAATCCTTCTTTACTATAATATAAATGCAAAAGTAACTCTGGCTGGCTGTCTGTCTGTAACATTTTTACGGCTAAGCCAATGAACCGATGTCGATGAAAGGTAGGAATATAGGCTGCACCCTGAGGAAGGATATAAGTTTTATTTCATTCTGCAAAGCGGATGAAGTTGTGAGCAAAAGCTAGTATCTCGAGAAGCTTTTTAGACTTTAGGTAAATGTTATTCTATTTTTAAATTCTAAATGAATAGTATGATTCGATCTTTAGAACACTAAATTTTTTTTGAGGTTGGGATCTCTTGGAAATCTGAAAATCATTTCGAAAAAATATTGCAAATTTTATCGACATAAAATTATTCTATCGATATTGTATATTTTTTGTCAAGCACTAAGGAAATGTTTAAAAATAAAAATACAGATATTTAAATATATTTTTTGTGGTGTAGTCTGAACAGGAAAATACTAACAGGTGATAGGTAACGCCTGTATTGGATTTCCGCGAATTTACTGTGCAGTTTCCGCACCAAACAACTACGCAAGGGGGCATATTTTTGTCAAAACCGAGAGCTTGTTTCGATCTGACTTCCAATATGGCAATGTGTTGTCAAACCAGCGGCCACGTGAAAATACGGTCTGTCAACCGAATGTTGGCGAGGATTCACTAGGGCGAGATTTCCTACATTGGCACTCTATAGGAAAGAGAATGATTTTCTTCCAACCTCTTTGAAAATAGCTAATATAATCACACCCTGACATCATTTAGTAGTAGGTATCTTAATCAAGCTTATCAATCATCAGTAGCCCATGAGTGGTCAACGATGATTGAAAATTTTGTTGTTTCTGTACTCCATTTCTTTCTGAGCTAGGATATGTAAGTAACACTATTTAACTACTAATTTTCATATAAATCTTTTCAGCTATGTTTATGTACTTCACCTAAACCTTTTAAATTTTATTTCATTTGTGGTACCTATTTACAAAATCTCTTGGTCTTCAGGAGCCAAAAAGCGTTTACGATTGCTAAAAATGGACAATACTGACAAAAGTAAAAAAACTAAATATGATCCTAATGTGGTGGGCCTTGAAGAATCCTCTGAAGAAGATGAATCAGAATCTGATCAAGAAGATGAACCAGAATCTGATGAAGAAGACGAACCAGAAATTGTAGAAAATGGTCTCCATAAAGATATAGAAGTCAATGTACCTTCTGAAAGTAGAAAAGAAATTAATCAAGTGGTTTTAACTATATCGAAGCATCCCATAGCTCTTGAAAAAGATAAAACAGATGAAATGAGTGCTATAGTTTCAAAACAAGAAGTTAAGGAGGAGGTAAAAAAAACAGTATTAGATCATCCTACAACACATGTAGAAGTGAAAAGAGACCCAAAAATTCAGGTAGCAAGGTTGAAATTGCCGATTTTGGGCGAAGAACAGAGGATCATGGAGCTGATTAATGAAAACGAGTTTTTAATTGTGGCTGGTGAAACAGGTAAACTAAAACTATGATACCTAATTTTACACTTTAAAACTTGCCTGTACTTGTGGCAAATTGTTGTCTTGTCCATATTTATTACTCATCATTCATCAAAGTAGTCATCCCAAAATCTCGTGACCAAATAGCAAAGACTGTTTTTATATCTTCGGCGGAAAGTGGCACATTTTGGCCCGTTGCGCTATACAAAGTTGCCGCTTTCCGCCTCCGTCGATATGAAAAAAGTATACACACCTTGGGAAGAAAATAAGTAAGCCTCGGATCGCATGTTTGTAGACCTCGGCTTCGCCTCGGTCGACATTACATCTGATCTGAATCATTTCTTATTTTACTTCCCTAGGTGTGTAATATACTATTTCCTAACCTTCCACTTTCTAGGTAGCGGTAAAACAACACAGATCCCCCAGTTTCTATATGAGGCTGGATATGCTGAAAGCAAGATGGTAGCAGTTACTGAACCACGACGGGTGGCTACAGTGGCTATGTCAGCACGAGTGGCTCATGAGATGGGATTGACCAGCAAGGAGGTGTCATATCTCATGCGGTTCGAGGGAAACGTTACGAAGGACACTAAGATAAAATTTATGACTGATGGTATGTGCTATAAATAAATTATAAATTGTGGGACACAATTCACACATGGTTATTTAGTCCCACACTAGGGAGAGTAGAGCCTGTGGTATAGGTACTAAATAACTGTTAAATAAATGCACACCTGTATTTATTTATTTACTCTTCAGAATATACAGAAAATAAAACTAACAACTACAATTCTATGCTAATTATAAGTAACCATGTAAAATCCTAAAAATATATTAACTAACATGATCAATAAACAAAAACAAAATAAAACAAAAAGTCATTTCAAAAATAATTAAACCAATATACATGTTCATGCACAAAACAACACAAAACTGTGCCAAAAGACAGGCATCTATTGGTTATGTACCAGAACTTGTAAAGTTACAGATACATTGAACACAACATCTTGTATATACTTTTCTACTTTAATTCAACCCGAAAACTCAACCGTTATAACAGGCAGAGCAGTGATATAGAGCAGTGATAGCCCAGACGGTTAAAGAGCCGGCCGAAAATCAGTGAGGCTCGGGTTCGAATCCTGGCATGTACCAATAAGTTTTTCAAAAACTTACGTACATATTTATCACTAGCTCGACGGTGAAGGAAAAACATCGTGAGGAAACCCGCAGGTCTCAGAATTAATTCTGAGACATGTGTAAACAGACCCGGTCCGGCGAAAGGCTCACCACCTATCACGTTTAGGGGTCCAATATATCTCGTGAAATGTGGGTATATCCAGTAATGGAATACCTCTGCCTACCCCCTCGGGGATAAAAAAGGCGTGAGATTAGATTATATATATATATATATATATATATTATATATATTATATTATTATATATATTATATTATAACAGGCAGTTTATAGAAAACAAATAGTGTATTTACTATAATTATTATTTATTTTTAGGTGTACTCCTTAAAGAGATCCAAACAGACTTCCTTCTAAGCAAATACTCAGTGGTCATAATAGACGAAGCTCACGAGAGAAGTGTATACACTGATATACTACTGGGGCTTTTGTCTCGGATTGTGCCGCTGCGACGTAAGCGCGGAAGCCCCCTGCGTCTAGTGGTTATGTCAGCTACTCTGAGAGTCGAGGATTTCACTGAAAACACTAGGTTGTTTAAAGATCCACCACCCATTATAAAGGTAACTTTTTCATTATTTTTTTATAGTAAATCAGTACTTAACAGCCTTTATACAATAGGGTAGCTGACTTTATCTAAATTATTTGTGAGTGAAATCAATCAATCAATCAATCACTAAAAAAATATTTCAGACACCTCTAAAAAAGTATTTAGTTTTAATAGATCGTAAAAAGTAACTCGTTTAACTTGGCAGTCAACTAAGACTTCATTTAAAATTTCTATAAGAGGCAATACTTATATTGTAGACTATTGCTTATTGCTTTGTGTCATATATTGCCGGGATCTAATTGAATTCGTCGGGGCTTTAACTTTTAAATTTATTGCTAATATTTTCAGATAGACTCCAGACAATTCCCAGTGACGATACATTTCAACAAAAACACGTACAGTGATTATTTGAAGGAAGCGTACAAGAAGGCTGTTAAAATACACACACGACTACCGGAAGGTGGCATTTTGATCTTTGTTACGGGTCAACAAGAGGTATAACACTTTTTCTCACAGACTAAATGAATGTGTAAAATTTCTGCAAGATAATAGCTTATGTATCTTGTGACCGCGGAAACCCGCTGCTTGACCAGATATAATATAATATTAAAGTTCATATAACTGTACAATAAATGGTTCATGTATATTCTGACTTTATGATATTTTGATACCGCTGTTAGTCTTTCATTATTATTTAGTAACTAGCAGCGCCCCGCAGTTTCATATAGCCTATGTGTTATTCTGATGTATAAGCTATATAACTGTAGTTTCATCAAAATCCGTTCAGTAGTTTTTGCGTGAAAGAAGAACAAACATCCATACATACAAACTTTCGCATTTATAATATTAGTAAGATTTTTTTGCTTCTATTTTCAAGCAGTCAAGGGTCAGTTGATTATTTCGCAATCTCCGGTGGGCTCGCCTTTTGGATCTGCTTCATCTTTTACATAAACTGTTGTGACTTGATAATGGGTTCGATTCTGCTTTATCATCCTGTCATTTTCTTTCTCCTAGAAAAGAAAAGAGACGAGAGATATTTAGTCCTGTCAAATTAAAATTAGTCCTGTCAACTAAGGCGTGTTTAGCAATTTTAGCGACGATGTAACAAGTTGATGGATAAAAGTAACAGAGTAAAGTAAAGTGCTTAACGTTCATAAAGTTTAATCTATGGTTTGTTTCTGTCCTTTTTCTTCCGTATTCTATGGAGAAGGATAGGCTAACTTAAAATTAGGAATTGTAGCTGGTCAGCCAGAATTGAGTCCAATGACGGTGTAGTTTTATATTTTTCGTATCGAAGTACTAAAGTAATTACGACCTGTTTTAGATCAACTACTTAGTCCGTAAGCTGAAAGCCTCGTTTCCGTACCGCAAAGACGTTGACTACTCGAAGCTTATCACGAAGAACAAAACTGCTAGCGAGGCAGACGCCGCTCTCGACTCTGACCCGGAGGACATCGAATCTGATGATGACGAGGTGTGTATTAACCGATCGACGGCCTAACACATTTTATTACAGACCTAGCATTTTTTGACTTGATAACGTCTTATAATTCGATGGAGCCGGCTGCATGCACGAAAAAGTGTGACGTATGCGGCGTTACAGTGCAAGCGAGAGCGCGCAACGAGGGACAAAGATGCACAATCCATTCCATCAGTATTTTCTTATGACGTTGCGTTTCGTTTCGTATTTTCTTATGACGTTGTCACGTTCAACTATCGTCAGTAAACCGACTTTACAGACAACCGAATTTTTTTTACTTGCAGTATATGTTTGTTCGGTTGAAATCTTGCAACTGAATTTTGAAACAGATATCTTCAACCGATTGAGCTAAAATGTTGTATGCACGTTTCGTTTGGATTACTATGCAAGATCAGTAGTCATTCAAAATCTAAAATGGCGGAATACCCAAGATGGCGGACTAGAAATTTTTAATGCACTCCTACAATATGGGTGTTAAATGAAAGGGCTTGCTGAGAATAACTCGAAAAAAAGTTTTTTACTTTAAATTTATTTCGATCTGTCTTTATGCTATTTGCCCTAATGACTTGCCAGCATTCACTAGACTGGGGAGGGGTGCATATGACACTCTATCATGCGTCTTACAATCTACTTAATAACTACAAAAGAAACGAATGGCCTAAGAGTGCCCAGGATACGGATGTTAACATACGAATTAATTAAAATTTACAGCTCTGTTACGTCACATGTCACCCTAACAATGATGACGTCACTGCTCAGTACTTAGTACATTTGACAGGGGGGGGGGGTGTTAGCTCCGACACTCATATACGGAAGTGAATGTTGGGTATGGCAGAAGAAACATGAAAGCAGAAAAAAATGCAGTTGAGATGAGAGCGTTAAGAAGTATGATAGGAGTTAAACTAAGTCACAGGATAGGTAGTGACAAAAATTTAGAAAGGTATGCTGAGATGGATTGGCCATGTCGAGAGAATGAATGAAGAACGATTGAAGAAAAACAAGTATGTAAGGATCATAGCAAGTGGAGAGAAGTGGTCTCTGCCTACCCCTACGGGAACGAGGCGTGATTATATGTATGTATGTATAAAAGTAACTCATTAGACTAGTGTACCTACTGGCGCTATGCGAGGGAATATAGATGTCTGTTTCGGCCCTAACCAAGAAGAGCTGGGACTCTCATCAAAGAGATAGGGTCCGTGTGTGAACAGAAACATAATTCGTGTACAATCTCAAACTTTGTCACTTTAAAGGTGGAGAAAGAAATGAAGCGAGCACGCAAAAAGAGGAGGAAAGCTAAACAAAAGGCGAAAGCTCTGCCCAAAATCAATTTGGATGATTACGACATGCCAGAGGACGATGGGCAGGCGGATTTGGTGGGAAATGATGACGACAGCGAAGGACATCTCAGTGATTCAAGTAATTTAAAACTCTATAGAGAATATGGCACATAGAAAACAAGAAACATTACATTTCTCCAGAACAACAACGAAAACATAACCATATAATTTGTAGTTTGTACTCGTATTGATTTTTTAATAATGTATTGAGGAGTTTCTTGCCCCGCTTCGTCTCAACTATACATGCCAAAAGAGTGGAGTTGCCCTTTACATAATAAGTGGACTCACTCATCCCTACATTGAAGTAAATTTTATTGATCCATATCTCAGAATTTATCTCTTCGTGATGTGATTATGTTAGGTTAGGACTATTTCATGAAATCATCGGCCTCGTCATGAAATGATCTTGGCCGCGACATATTCAATAAGTAACAGAATAAGCCCAATTCCTGAAATTAGTTTGTTCAGTATTTACTACTTAATCGATTTCAGCTATTTTTAATGTGTTAAATTTTTCCGAAAAATTAATTAGCATAGCTGAATTTACTGCTACCTATGGAAATCGTACTATTTTTGCTCTTTATTTAAGAAAAATTGGTTGGACACAACTGAAGTACGAAGGCATATTTTTTTTTTATATTCTGATTAAAATTGGGGTGTATGAGGAATTGCGCTTGTTCTGTTACGCGTTGTACAAATGTCTTGTTTAATAATAGCGCTAAAATTATATTTCTAATTTTTCTCAGATGCTGAAGAAGACACATTAACCCCGGAAATCAAATCCTGCAGACAGCCTTTATGGGTGCTGCCTCTATACTCTATGCTGAGTTCTAGTAAACAAGCTCGCGTGTTCCTCCCACCGCCTCCGGGCGCGCGACTATGCGTTGTGAGCACAGATGTCGCTGAAACTTCGCTCACTATTCCCGCCATCAAGTACATCGTCGACACTGGCAAGAAGAAGATGAAGTAAGCGCTTACTTAATGATACTAATAATCTTCTAATATACTAGTTCTTTCGCGCGATTTAACCCGTTTGTCCCGTTCTCGTGAGAAAATTATAGCCCATGTTAGTCCCAGAAAAGTAAGCTTTCCATTGGCGAAATAATTTTTAATCGGTCCAGTAATTTCGGAGTCTATTCGATACAAACCAACAAACTATCAAATATTTCCTCTTTATACTATTCGTGTAGATAAAAATCTCGTGTTTGTGGTTGCACTCCTCCGAAACTGCTCGACCGATTTTAATGTTTTTTTTGTATATTAAATAGGTATGAGAATAGGACATAGGTCATTTATATTGCAGAGCGACGTTTGCCGGGTCAGCTAGTAATATATAAAAACTAAATTAAATATGGTCACACCTTTTATCCCCTAGATAGACAGCGGTATTCCATTTCTGGATAAACCAACCTTTCACCAAGTAAACGTGATGGATGCCTCAGAAGTAATTCTGGAACCGCATTATGTCGCTCGCGCCATCTTCCGGTGATTGGCCGTATTACTTAAAAATATTAGTTTTTGTGTAAAATATAACTTGCAGTTTAACTTAAAACGCAAAACACTGTATACAAAATTTCATAAAAATCGTTAGAGCCGTTTCTGACTCACGAATGAAAAGTGGGCTTGGGCTATCACACTGCTTCACAAAAAACACTTTCAAGAAATCTAAATATAATGGCTTTATAGGGTATACGACCACATAACCGGCGCAAGCGCATGGCGGGTAGTGTGGACGTCGCAGGCCAGCGCGGGGCAGCGGGCGGGGCGTGCGGGGCGAACTGGTCCCGGGCACGCGTATAGGCTGTACAGCAGCGCTGTGTTCCAGCACGACTGCCCGCCCCACCACCCCCCGGACCTATGCCGGCGACCCGTCGACGATCTAGTCCTGCAGATGAAGTGCATGGGCATCGATAAGGTGAGTTAAATAGCTTGAAGAGGTAGCTTAGTTTAAGGACAGTATGGCCGTTTTAAATTGGCAGCTCTGAACATAGGCTCCGTCTGCGCAAACTGGTACATACCGCCAAATGGTCGTTAAAAATTTTTGTAGGAGAAAAAAAACTGGAGAAAAAGTAGAAAAGTGTGTCTGTGCCAAACACATGATCTGACGAAACGAATAATACGGTATAATAAATAATTAGTACTAAAATTCTAAATAATTTAGCAAAAGTACGTCAAATATCTAACAGATAAATAGCAAATTGTAGTATAACTCAAATTGCTGACCGTACCATTAATAAATACGCACTTAGTTTGAACGTAAAAATACCCCAGAATAGTATAGTGAGACATGTCCCCTGTCCTATTTAAAAAAACAATAAAGTTGAGGTATCTTCCATACCTTCCATCTTAAAATACGCGTGATTGTTTCAGGTTGTGAATTTCCCCTTTCCCACTGTACCAGACAGAATGCAGTTGCGGTTAGCAGAAAAACGACTTGAAGCCCTCGGGATTTTGGAGAAGGCTGAAGTTAACAAAAAGAGGAAAGACGACGAAGATGTAAGCTACGTTTAGACCTTACTAACAGTGCCCATCGGTAATGTCAACGTTTTTTTCGGTACCCGGGGAATTTCGTATAATCCTTTCTGCGCGGAAGTCTACATTGTATACGAATCTATCAAATTTCAAGATTCTTGGTGTTATGATGAGTGATTCAGTCAGTAATATTTCTCTTTTATATTTTACTAGCGACCCGCCTCGGCTTCGCACGCACGGGTGCAATGCTAACACTAACCTCCCTCTTGAATCACTCTATCCATTAAAAAAACCGCATCAAAATCAGTTGCGTAGTTTTAAAGATTTAAGCATACAAAGGGACATAGGGATATAGGGACAGAGAAAGTGACTTTGTTTTATACTATCTATAGTGATTATTCTGAATACATTCTCATTCTACACAACATCCTTTTAAGTAGGGTAATTACATATGAGAATAAACAACACCAGATCAAAATACAAATCGTATTCGTATTCGTTAAAAAATTTACTTCATGGAAAATGGTCTGGTATTCAGTAAAATTTGTATGAAAAGATAACTTCGTTTTCGTTTATTAAGTAGGTAAGTAATAGTTTTAACACTGGAGAGAGTTAGGCAGACAGGATTACAATTTTGATTAAATGATCTACCATTCCCACTCCCACTTACGGAAGACTGTTATGTATTCCTGCCTACCGAATTTCCTTTTGAAATGACAATGTGCTGTTTGTTCTAATAGCTAGATAGCTTTAACAGCACTGGAGATGGTAGTGCACTATACCTGCGACTTACAAACCATTTACTTATGTTATGTATTCCACATTCAGGTACTAAAAGTGACGCCTTTAGGTAAAGCAGTGTCAGCGTTTCCTATACTGCCGCGCTACGGGAAGATGTTAGCGTTAAGCCATCAACAGAAGCTGTTGCCATACACTGTCGCTCTCGTATCTGCTCTCACTGTTTCCGAGGTATGTCGTTTAGAAATGTTTTATTATGTATGATTTATTTGTTGCCTGTAGCTTAGGGTCGTTTCTGCGGAACGTACATTGCCGAAGGTTCGGTGAACAACAACACTTTAAAGATAAATGGATCAGCCACCCGCGTCAACCGTAATGTATGTTGTTCACCGAACCTTCGGCGATGTACGTTCCGCAGATGTGGCGCGACCCTTAAGCGTTTTGAAGGAGTTTGAAGCGTACGGTGTCGCTAGATTCACCTTCATTTCTGGAGGCTACTGTCCCAGAAAGATGGTAATGTTTTATGGGTATGAGTGTGTAGGCATGAAAGTATTTATTTATTTAATTAATATTAATGTGAACTATTTTGTTGATAGCCTTAACAGTATACCGGATTTTGAAGTGCAAGGTGTCGTTAGATTGGCCTTCATATCTAGAGTATCATAGGCTACTTTTTTACCTGATTGCTCTAATGATTTAATCTTGTCAGGGCTTTGTTTATTTTCGAACTTGGCTGATACCAGTGACACCTCACGTCTACATTAGAGATGAGAATGTTTTTCCCAGGTAATGTCCGGAAAACCGGATAGCTGGCCGGCTACTGGCAACCTGTTGCTGCTTGGCGACCCGGGCGTGTTGCTGCGGGCCGTGGGCGCAGCGGAATACGCGCACATGAAAGGCGAAGAGGACCTGTTTTGCGCCAAGTACGGCCTCCGAGAGAAGGTATGCTTGTTGTTTATTTAGCACCCGGGAGACCGCTTTGGTCCTTCTAACATCAGTGTCACCATCTGTCGGTGAGTGGCCGTGTTAGTTATTTTTATTTATTGCAAAATTGAGTTTCAACAGGATATACACCTATGAATTTGAACTTAAAATGCAAGACTGTAACTGTATACAAAATTTCATCAAAACCGTTAGCGCCGTTTCCAAGATACCCGAAATATCTTGCGCTGCTAGTAAATACATACATAGAAGAATTGCTCGTTTAAAGTAATACGATTTTCTATGAAACTGATATGGGCTACCCAGGGTGATCAAAGCCTTGATAAAAATAAGAATAAAAAAAGCAATAGGATTAAGGCGGCAGAATTCCGATGTTTGTTATTCTGCCTGCATTGATATCTGTCGATCCTACATAGAACAGACTAGCGCCATAGACATCGAATTTTTGTATTAAATAGAACGGTTCAATACCATCCGTTAAACGGCCTAGGGAGGACGATCACCTCGCCTGACGGAAAATGTTCTTTTTCATATCTCATACTCGGAAAGTAGTGTATGTTTGATCTGAGTACCGGGTCGGAAGCGATGATTCCCACAACAGAGAGATTCAGGGCTGTGATTCCCGCCCTCGGTCGGGAAAGACTCATAGTAATTGCTTCCGGCCTTAGGGCGGGAATTAATTAAAAAAAAATAGTACTACATTTGGCAAAGACGTTTAAAGAAAAAGTTTCTCTAGGAAAGAGAATGACTTTCTTCCAACCTCTTTGGGTAGGTACTTAGTAGGGATACGAAACTTTTTACATCAATTAGAATAAGAAACAAAGGTGCGGCCTTGTGAGGTGTAGGTTCATTTTGAGTGTGACCTTATTATTTTGACCGAATGCTGGATTAAGTCTTCCACTAACCTGCCTACCCTAGATGGATACACTTCGTACAAAACCAATAAGAACCCCATACAAAATGACGGAGTTATCATATACTTTAAGTCCAACCTAAAATGCGTTATTAATGAGCCGGAATTTGAATATGCAAATTGCCTCACTTGTCTAATAGACAACACTACTGCAGTTATCGCTATTTACCGTTCCCCGTCATATACTCTTAAGTCTTGCTTTGATTCATTCTTCAATAGTTTGAACAATGTCCTACAGTCTTTTTCTAACACTGCAAGTATCGTCTTGGTTGGAGACCTTAACATAGATATCTTGCCCAATAGCGTGGATAAGGGTTCCAATGATTATCTGACTCTCACCGCCTCACACGGACTCCTTCCAGCTCATCAGTTTTGTACTAGATTAAATAAATGCATTGACCACACTCTGATTAAAACTGACTTACCTGTCATCGCGTGTGTACTAGAGACAATTATCACTGATCACTTACCATCTATTTTAAGTGTCAAACAACAAAAAGTCCCTCACAGGCCTCCCTCCACTGTAACACGCATAGATCATATGGCCATAAAACTAGAAATTGAGTCAACTGACTTTACCCAAATTTTATCAACGAAGGACCCGAACGCAGCTACAAACCTTTTAGTCTCCCTTTTATCTGAGATAGTAGCTAAGCATTCCCTCACAGTAACAGTACCTAGAAAAAAACGTAATATTAAGCCCTGGATAACTCCGGGCTTAATAAGGTGCATTAGACATCGTGATAAGCTCCATAAAAAAGCTAAGCAATCACCGAACAATCCCATAACTAAATTAATTTATTCCCGGTATAGAAACTTCTGCAATAACATTCTAAAGAAACTTAAAAGGGCATACGAGAAAAATGAGCTACTACTAGCTAAAAATAATTCAAAAGCGACATGGCGGGCCGTAAAAAAGATAACTAACTCTATAAAGAATATAGTACCACCTAAAGAACTGCTAAGTATCGCTGATAATTTTGTATCTTCCCTGAACCATGTAAATAACTTCTTCGCAGATATTGGCGTTAAACTAGCTTCTAGTATTAATAAATCTGAAGATCCAATATTTGAATCTTATTTAAAAACCAGTTCACCCATAAACTCAATGGTTTTACTAGAGACGGATCTTACGGAGATTAAGTCAATCATCCTCTCATTGCGTTCGGACTGCGCCTCGGGCATCGACAAAATATCGGCGCACACCCTTAAACAATCTGTTGAGGTACTCGTCCCTGTTATAGTGCATATCTGTAACATGTCAATCAGCTGTGGAATTTTCCCTAATAGCTTTAAGGTTGCCGTTGTTCATCCAATTTACAAGGGTGGGGACAAGAGCAGTGTTAATAATTACAGACCCATATCAGTCCTTCCTGTGCTTTCAAAGATCCTTGAAAAAGTACTAAACTCTAGACTTGTTCGATTTCTAAACTCTAATAATATATTATCTGAGGCACAGTACGGCTTTCGATCAGGAATAAGCACGGAGGATGCTGTGTTGGATCTAGCTGGTTCAGTGGTTAGAGATCTTGACAACAAAACGAGATGTCTTGGTATCTTTTTAGACCTGTCTAAGGCATTTGACACTGTTCATGTTCCCACCCTACTCAACAAACTCGAGGCTGTAGGTATACGAGGCGCAGCTCTTGATATTTTTCGTGACTACCTGACAAATCGCAACCAGCGTGTCATGATAAATGGACTCCTTAGTGATACAGTCCCGATCACATACGGCGTCCCTCAGGGGTCCATTCTCGGTCCCACACTCTTCCTTCTTTACATAAATCAGTTATGTCAACTTTCTATCCCAAACTGTAAAATACTTACTTACGCCGATGACACTGTTTTGCTTGTCTCAGGTTCAAATTGGGACGTTGCTAAACTCAACGCTGAGACAGCAATTCAAATAGTACATAACTGGCTTTCCATAAACCGTCTCACACTAAATGTTTCTAAAACAATGTATATCCCCTTCTTTATTAGATCCACCACTCAACCGCCCTCAGATTTCAGTATCAAAATTCACAGTTGCCCCACCCCTACTTCTGACTGCGCATGTCTTTCCTTAAAACGAGCACACTCTGTTAAATATTTAGGCATAATTTTGGATGAGCGTCTAAATTGGAAATACCACATAGACACCCTGTCATCTAGATGTCGACGTCTTATCTACATCTTTAAAACACTTCGGCATTGCGCAGACCATGATACTATTCGTCTCGTCTATCTTGCACTCTGTAACTCCATTCTGTCTTACTGCATCCCTGTATGGGGTGCAGCTGCCAAAACCTCCTACATTACATTAGAGCGGGCACAGCGGGCCATCCTGAAAGTCATGCTTTTCAAACATTTTAGACACCCTACTACTGAACTGTACGAGTTGGCAAATGTACTTACGGTTAGACAGACCTTTATCCTCCGTGTCATTGTACGTAAACATCCTGAGGTTCCTTCCAGTCGCGACCCTAATAAACGTTCCACTAAAAACATCTGTCCACCAGTTCTACACAAAACAACTTTTGCCTCCAGGCAATACAATGTAGTCAGTTCTATAATCTATAATAATGCTCATAAAGCTATCAATAATATGCGCTCACTAAGTAAATTTGAACTGAAAAGTAAGATTCAGTGCTGGCTTCAAAAACTAAGCTATGCAGATACAGAAAACTTGTTGACCCCTAACCATTAATACCCTTTATTACTTACGCTAGTGGTACTTACTTATCTATATTACTTACTTATCTATATTTCTTACACCATACTTCTGAGCATGTTACACACATACCCACACACCCTCCCTCTCACTCACTCCAAACACCCCACACACCCTCTCACTCACCCTCACACATACTACACACACACAAACTACCGAACTTAACTTACCTACTATGTATCCTACATTACCTTTTCTTTTTATTCTTTGTCAAATTGTTATGTTTGTTTCCAAATATTGCAACCTAAATGACCTCGTAATTTCTGATTGTATACTAAGTATAACATGACTTCGCCAGACTCACTGTCACCTAAGATACAGGTTTCACCTAGTTTAGGTTTCAGGGAATCTTATTTTATTGTAATAACTGTACAATCTTACCAAAAACCCTCTACTTGTATGCACTATTTTTGGCAAATAAACAATTTATTATTATTATTATTATTAGGTATAAACAACAGAAAATAGTCCGTGCGCGGGGCGGTACGCGTTCCATATTTAAAATTAAAAAAAGATTAATAATTTGGTAAGCTGTTACGAAATTCAAAATCTTGTTTTTCATCGACACTAATAAGCACAGAACACTATTACTCGGCTAAAAGTAGGTACATATTATTATAAAGAGCAAGGATTTGTTTATTATTTTTGTAATGTTATTTATGGTACTCTATGTGTAGTGTGTGTGTAGTATTCGAAGACGTTTAAAAGAAAAAGTTTCTCTTTCTTTCAACCTCTTTGGTTGTATTGTTGACAATTTTGTTTTTTTTTGTAGGTGTTATTGCGTTTTTGCATGTTTGAATTTTTGTAAAATAGTTTTTTTTTTTGTTTACTTTCCTTGAATTTGAAATGAAAAGTAGAGTGTTTAACGCGGGTGGAAGTTATCAATTCCTACTCAGACTATATCCGCCCTCGCTACGCTCGGGCGTCTAAATACCTCGTATGGGAATTGATTCCTTCCGACCCTTGTATAACAATCTACTATTCCAATTGAATGAAATGGGGTAAAAATTCATAGATACTCGTGGATATATAATTTTCACATAGGCTTTCATTTAACGAAGAAAAGCGATAGCTGTTATTAAAATAGACTTTCAGAAAAACCGCAGAGGACCAAGCAAAAGTTGTAGCCAAAATTATTGTTTAGGCTATAAAAGAAATCCGCAAGCTCCGCAAGCAGTTAACCTCCGAAATCAACTTGAGCGTGGCGGGAGTGGACGCGACCATAGACCCGGAGATGAAGCCTCCTGATGAAAACCAAGCGAGGCTGCTGAGGCAGCTGCTTCTCAGTGGCTTGGGAGACCAGGTCGGCAGGAAGATTGGATTGAATGAGGTCAAGGAAGGTTGGTTAACAACTATTAAATAATGGACGACTCGTCAGTGGCGTACGTGCATACCGAGTTTTCCCCGTTCCCGTGGGAATTTTTCGTTCCCGCGGGAATATTGGACATATTTCATTTTTAGACGGTCCCGTGAAAATTGCTTTTTCATTTCCGTAGGCACTTCCTATTACCTTCCGAGAATTGTTCTCAACAACTCTTTCAAACCCAGGAAAACGGGATCTGCGCAATATTCCCACGAGAACGGCGAAAAACGGCCATATGAAACATTGCCGACGGGTCCGCTAGTAATAATAAATATAAGCTCTATGACATCCACGACGGAGTTGGCAGAGGTATTGCGTTTCTAAAAATAGAAATTTTTCACTAGTGTACGTTTTCGGACCCCTAATCGCGACAGAAATTAAGCCATAACAATTGCCGGACCCAGTATGCTTTCCACTTTCTCATGATGTTTTCTTTCATCGTTCATCATCATCATATCAGCTGGACTTAGACCTCCCCCTAGCATTGCCACAATGACCGATCTTGTCCTTCCCGCATCCAACTATTGATAAATATATACATGTTTTTGAAAATCTCTTTGCCACCTTCATTCCTCATTGTCTTAATTTTCTAACTGTTACTTCATCTAGGAGAAGACAAAAGAAAATTCAAGTACGCTTACCATTGCGGCGAGTTAGACGAACCAGTTCACTTGCACTCTGAATCCATTCTCCGGAAGGCCATACCGGAATGGGTGGTTTACCAAGAGCTATACGAGACTGGAGCTGAAGAGAGGCGGAAAATGGTCATGAGGAATGTCGCTGCTATAGAGCCGGAGTGGCTGCCTATCTACGTGCAAAATCTATGTAACTTAGGTAAGTAACTTGATTCGACGCTATGTCAGGGTATCAATTATAATCTACACTAAGATTATAAAGAGCAGAGATTTGTATTTTTGTATATTTTTTAAGAATAAACTCAAAAAGTACTGGACCGTTTTAAAAAAAAATTACCAATGAAAAACCTACTTTTCTGTGGGTAACATGTGAGTTGTTATAGGACTATTGACGTTTGCAAGTGTATTTTTTTTGTTTACAGAAATAATATAAATGCATTTTGAGTTCTAAAATGTAAACCAAAAATAAAATTATTATTATATTATACGCCAAATTTTAAGTCAAACCTGATATTTAGACGATGCCTAATCAATCTGAACACGGATACAAAACGATCATAAATAACATTTTTGAGTCTGTCTGAAACATATATACATATGTATATATACATACATAATATCACGCCTTTTTCCCATTGGGGTAGGCAGGGACAATAGGCTGCCACTTATTACGAACCTGGCAGATCTCTCGTGCTTCACCCATATCCCTCAAACGACTCATGCATGCTCGTCGTTCGGGTACTCTTTATTTGGCTTTTCTTCAATACATCGCCGATCTGGTCGATGTAAGCACGCCTAGGTCGGTCTTTTTTTTTTTTTTTTTATAAAAAAAGGGGGCAAACGAGCAGACGGGTCACCTGATGGTAAGTGACTACCGTCGCCCATGGACACCTGCAGCTCAAGAGTCACAAGTGCGTTGCCGGCCTTTGAGGTGGGAGTACGCTCTCTTCTTGAAGGTTTGAAGGTCGTATCGGTCCGGAAATACCACCGGCGACAATTTGTTCCACAGATCGGTTGTGCGAGGCAAAAAGTTTCGTGAGAATCTCACAGTGGTGGACCGCCAACTATCCAGGTGGTGTGCATGATAGTTTTGTCGCGTTGAACGTTGGCGAAACGCTGTGGCCGGTATAAGTTCGAACAATTCCTCGGAGCACTCCCCGGTCTGTCTGAAACGTTTTGAATAATCTCCGAAACGGCTCAATGGAGGAATCTTGCTGTAATTAGAAGAATATTATATTGAAATTTGATCAACCGAAGCGAAGCGAGGATGGATGGAATATTTAGGGGTTTGTTTGTGTTTTGTCTTTGTATTCCTCATTTCACAAGTACCTGTTAAAAACATATTAATATGCAAAACGCAAAAAAGAGAATAAATATAAATATGTAGATCTCTTAATATGTAAACACAAGTTTTTTTCTTTATGGTGATCTATACATACCAAAGTCACAGCTGCGTAAACATCGTTGTATTTACAGTTTCAACATGGCTAAAGTATTTTTCTATAGTGTCAATGTGGATTAAGTTTCTAATAACTCAAATATAAATGGTTTGATTAATTCTTAAGGGTTTCAGTCAAATAGCATATGAATTAGGCGGACCGATCTATTACCGACGACTTTTGTCATGGCAGAAGATGACATCACTTTACGGATCCCCAAGGCCAAACAACTTAGGTCCCTTTAATTTATTTTGATTTTTGACTCCCCACTCGGGTAAAAAAGATTTTAATAATGCAGTTAAAAATTTTAATAACTATTCGAGGAGAGCCTATGTCACTTCTAATAACAGTTATTTATTTATTTCGACAATTTCAGTATGTTCACAAGCACTCTAGTAAGTTAAAGGCACCGCGTCAAAAGGCTGACTGTATGATGTACTTACATTGTTTACCAACAGGTGAACCGCTATCAGATCCAGAGCCTCGATACGACGAAAAGTCTGGAAGAGTGAAATGTCACTTCAAAGGCACATTCGGGAAAGCTGGTTGGGAGCTGCCTGTTGCTGAAATCGACTATCCCGACAAGATCGAGCGGTATAGGTAATATTAATATTTAGTGAGATCATTCTAATCTAAGTAAAGCAATTAAAAGCAGTGATAACTGTGCTATTAATAAACCTATAAACCAAAACAATACCGAGGTAGAAGTAAAGAGTAAAAACCTATTTAGTTAAAGAAATTAAAAAACAGTTCGACATATAAGTGAAGAAGTTATTGATGATTTTATTTTAATTATATAGAGTTTTTATGGTGACAAATATTGACTTCTTCTCGGGGTACTGCATTTGGAACCAGCAACTCGTCGGTGGAGATGGGCTGCTGTTTACATTTAGCCAATCTTCATGGACGAGTTTAGAGTGCATTGTTATTAGACTATTGACGTTTCTAAGTGTACCTTTTGTACCTACAGAAAATCAATGATTTTTTGACTTAAAGCCACAACCCGTGAAAGAGTTAACCTCAAGAACCTGCTGTTGGCTACAACCAAAGAGATTTAAATATAATAGGGCATAGAGGGGACAAAGCGAGGAAAATTTGAAGTCAAAAGTTATTCCAAGTGGAATAAGTCTAGTACAATTTCGACCGAATGACAGCTCGCGTTCATACTAACTGACATGACAAGGACATGACGCTTAGGCTTCAAAGTTTTGTATGAAAATATTCCCAATGCCCCCTCTATGCCCCATTATATTTAAATTTCTTTGGCTACAACTAACCTGATGTTTCAGATGGTTCGCAAAATTCTTACTCGACGGCTCCGTCTGCCCGAAACTCCGTAAATACGCCGGGTCACTCCTCTCCCCCCCATCCACGATGGTCAAAAGCTGGGCCAAACTCCAGCCGAGGACCGAAGTGCTTCTAAAGGCTCTGATTATGAAGCGAGTCGGCACTAAAGATGCTCTGATGAAAACCTGGCAGGAACAATCCAATTGTAAGTCAGGTTTACTCAAAGGGACCCATCGCAGAATTTCAGATTTATTTTGCGTATCTGACATTATGCTTATCCGACAGTTTGCGTATCTGACATGGTGATGGATGGACCGATGGTTCCACTTATAGCAATACTAAGTGCCCAACGGCGTTGCCTGCTCGAATCCTGGTTTTTCCCGTGTAATTTTCCAAAAATCACTTCTACTTTATGTAACATCCTACTAATATTATAAACGCGAAAGTTTGTTTGTATGGATGTCTGGATGGATGTTTGTTCCTCTTTCACGCAAAAACTACCGAACACATTTTGATGAAACTACAGTTATATAGCTTATACATCAGAATAACACATATGCTATATTTTGTCCCCGTATTCCCACGGGAACGGGAACTACGGTATATAATTTTCCTATGGGAACAGGACTTAAAGTGAAATCTATTACCAATCAATTTAATTTGATTCTTTTTTCAGATTTACTCGACGAATACTTGAAATGGCTGCCGGAGTCTGCGCACAACGAGGCAACTTTATATTGGCCTCCTATAGATAAGTCTGTATAAACTTGTTAACAATGTAAATAAAAAACCAAAATGTAGGTATATTTTATTTATATCTTTTACCATACTTTAGTCTAAAATTGTTGTATAACAACAAAATATTTAAGTGTCACCAATATTCAAAATCTATACTTCTATTATTATAAGGCGGAAAGATTAGTATTTTTGTATGTTTCTTACGAATAAACTCATAAACTACTGGACCGATTTTAAAAATTCTTTCACGAATGAAAAATAATATCCCTGAGCCACAGTCTTAATTTTATTCCCGTATTCCCACGGGAACGGGATTACGCGGGTGAAGCCGCGCAGAACCGATAGTCTTAGATATTCTCCATCGACTATACCTATCTTCCACGTGTAATATCAACAAGAAAGAAACATAGCCACAATTCATGTCTAAGATAAACCGAAAATCCTCATTTGACTTTTTGATGAGGAATATACTCGCAAAGGCCTTGAACAAAATTACAAGTATCAATTGCTTTCATATCCAATTTATCTATTTCGGTTACATCACTACGCTATCAGACAGGAATAATAATTTTTAATGCCCTACGCTTATCTTATGAAAGTACTTCATATTACGGAACATATCATACATAGACATACATCGTGAGATTCGTGAGTCGGTTGTTATGGGCTCGGTGTATGCAATGTCGTCTTACGGGTTAGATTTAAAAAAAAAATTGCTAGCAGATACCCAGCGGCGTGGCTTCGGTGGTACCAATTTTACCCGTTCCCTAGGGAATTTCGAAAAAAAAATCTTCAGCTCATGACTGACTTCCGTAGCATTTTCAAATATGTAGGTTGTACAATTTCGGAGATTTCAAATTACTCTATCACGGCTTCGAGTATTGAATCCTTTATTTATCGAAATGAAAAATACGATGAAAGGCGAATGAAAAAAGGAAAACATGTCGTTCAAATGGGAAAATATTAAAACTGGTTAAAAATAGTGCGAGCAAGAGTGCGAAGAATAAAAGAGCGTGTATGAAAAGGCTTATAAATGTGAAGGAAGCGATGGAAGTGTGCGAAGATCGGGCAAAGTGGCGTTCCATCGTCTCTGCCTACCCCTGTGGGAAGAAGGCGTGAGCTGTATGTATGTATGTATGTTAAAAATAGAAATACTTACCTACTTCAAAACGATAACTCCTAGAAACTTGAAATATGGTATGTAGGTATCTTAGATGTTGTAGGCAACCACTATGAAGGGATTCTTAGAAATTCCCAAGGGAACAGTGTCCCTGGGCCACTAGTGTTTAAATCTGATTATTGAGTCCGTGTACAGTACGGCCGCACTGAAGTTGCGCAAATGGCTGCGCAATGTAATTTTTAGCGACCGTTTGGTTGTACGAGGGGGTTTGCGCAGGCGAAGTCTATGTTCAGAGAAACCAAGTTAAAACGGTCGTACTGTAGCTATGTTAGCATAAATACTTTAAAAGACGGCATAGTGCTACAATTGGTCGGTTTGCTCCTTTCTCTAGACCTTGCTCTGAATGATTTCAGTAGTTAATGACTTCAAACTCGCGCTTATCACTTTTATTTTGCTTAATACGAGCACTAATTGGGTGTATTCTAAAGAAAAAACATAAAAACGAAGATAGGGATGTCGGAACATCTGTTTAGTCTACACTTCTACATTGACTGGCTTGAAGAATATCCTCAATAAAAAATAAATAAATAAAGAATAGCCTCATCTCCATTTTTATTAGGATCCCAATAATTTGTTTGCATTAGGAAATCCCAATGCAAGTTTTCTTTTAAGAAGAAAATTCGTGCGTTTTTATCAGGTCAGGCATAAAAAAAAAAATCATCATCTTTTGTTTATTTTATGTAAGTATTTTTGTATTTATATTTATTACGCTCGCGCTATATGTATAGTGTATGTATAGTTAGTTTATTTTATCAACATATATAAGTATTAGGATTTACCGTAATGTTATGAGTCATTGTTTTTTATTATTTGCGGCCAAATCCGCCAAATTATTTCTGCTTAGCCTGATGGTTGACTGGTAGATAATGCCTTTAAGCATTAAGTTCGCCATGTGTGAAAATGTATTTCTTGGTACATGAAGTTAAATAAAAAATAAATCTCCCAATCAGCGTGTAGCGGTGGATTCCCGTAGGAGAATATAGCCCATACTTGTGTGTTTCGGTGTTATGATAGGTGTGTTCATTTGTGACGCAGCTAGAATTTCGTTTTTTGTTTATGAATACAGCGCATATATTCTTATCTTTTAAGACCTTTTGTTTTACGTCTACCATTTGTTTAAGTCGTGCAGTCTGGTCATGCATATCTGCAGATTTGTCATGGTATTACAGCCAATGAAAATGAGAAGTTATCGGTAACATATTATACCGAAATAATAAATGATACATTTTGTAGCTTTACCTCTCATTTAAGTAAATTACAACACATACGTAGATAAAATTTTCTAAATCATAAAAGTGCCCGACGTTATCTATTTTATAGAACAGAAAAACACTGAATACTATGGTATTTTATTCTAATAGGTTAACCAAGGAGTACTGGCCCCAAAGAGATTTAAATATAAATTCAAAGTATTTGTCAACTCTATTATAATATAGAGCTATTTCTCTATGTGGTCAACGATGACATATTAGGGAAAACTGACGCTTACTATCTGAGCTATTTAACAAAATATATTTTACGTAAATAAACTTTACTTACATATAAAAAAATATACTTTTGGCTACCTAGTGTACGTGATCTTATTACATACTTACTCCGTAGAAAACGCGATGACAAAACCTACAATACCTACTACGAAATAAGTTAAGAGCAATAGTTATCCTCCAAATAAAAAGCACTTTGAATTTGAACTCTATAGCTTTACAATACGGCCAAACAATAGAAATGGCGAAGATTGCTGCGTCTCAGTATTAATCCTACTTCTACGCGGTGCGACGGTCTCATCCAGTGCCACAATTAGAAAGGTGCCCAGGCAAAGGGCGCTGACCATGGAGGGGCGCAAAAGTGACCAGACCAGAACCAGGTTTTGGGTCATGCATGGTGCCATATTTATCACATATGGGCGTCTACAATACTATCAGGAGTGTACAGAACTGATATAATAATATTAATAAATATTTCAGACATTTAGTCCCTAGTGGGTTAGTAACAGTATTTTTCGTGTTGTAAAAAAATGATTTTATGTTACTAATTTAATTCGATTGGGAGCTGCAGGAGTTGGCAAGTCCGATCCGCAAACACACGACGGATATAATTACGGACACGACGGATACATGCTTCGGCGGATATAATTATTTATAATAAATAAATAATAATCTCACGCCTTTTATCCCCGAGGGGGTAGACAGAGTTATTGCATTACTGGATATATCCACTTTTCATGAGAATATTCGACCCCGTAAACGTGATAGGTGGTGAGCCCATCGCCTTACCGGGTCCGTTTAGACATAACTCAGAATTAATTCTTGGACCTGCGGGATCCCTCACGATGTTTTCCTTTACCGTCGAGCTAGTGATAAATATGTGCGTAAGTTTTTAAAAACTCGTTGGTACATGCCAGGATTCGAACCCGAGCCTCACTGATTTTCATCATGTGAAGCAGGCTCTTTAACCGTAAATATATATCTATCACTGCTCTTATTTATTTTTCTTACAAAAGTTCTTATCCTTTATTTTTATATACTTTGCCCCTTTTATAATCAGGGCCGGGTGAGCGATGATTAGAACATTTTTCAAGGGCGCAGTTACAGAGTTTGCATCGGGCACAAAAAAGATTAGTTACAGCACGTACGGTGCTGCTCTCATCCTCTTGTTAGAGAATCATTGACTTATCATTATCACTCCATTCAACGCCTCACAGTCGTTGACACGTGTCTGCTCGGTGCCTATTAGTGTAATCGTACCATTCATGTAATGGTAAATGTTACTGTAAAAACATAAAGCAGAAATATGGTGCATTTTGTGGCAGCTATTATAACTTTTTCGTTGGTTCAATGGATACAGGGTTTTGCATTACCCTTTGAAGGACTCTATCGATTGGATATCATACATTACAACGATTTTCATGCAAGGTAAGTTTTTATAATATTTTTTTATTTTAATTGATATTAGTATTTAAGGCTTTTATGAGTTATTTAGTTTGTGTGTTGAGACAAGTTTCTATTGATTACAACTCTATTATTTATCATCCATTATATGATGTCTAGTCTAGGAATTGCTTGTAATTTTATCACACTATTCTTGATGATCACTGTTGATAAGGAAATTTTTTCATGCTATCTAGATAATTTGTATTTGGTAATCAATTGCACTGATTAAAAATATTCCGCTCAGATGCTTACGGATTTACGGTAAGGCTTCGAACCCTTTAGGCAAATAGTTAGCGTTTGTCACCCTTATATTTTGACGGAGCGAACATACTACGCGCACTGTAAACTTTTTTTTTACTTTTTTTTCAACCATTTTTTTTGTTTAGTCCCATATGAAATCATTTTTGTCTAACTTTATGGTGAATGTACCTAAATAAAGTTTTATAAAAACTTTATGACCAGGGGGTCTAAAAAGGCCGTTTCGGGTGAATCATAATAGGATCCTATTTCGATCCATATTCGAAATTTTCACCAAATACGAATCTGCTAATGAATTGAATTGTCAGTGAATCACTAAAATAATGGACCATTTTACGAAATTTAGAGGAATTGCTTAGGATTTGCTGGGACGTCATAAAAGGAGGAATTGCTCAGAGGAATTGCTCAAAGTGGCCATTTTAGACCCACAGGATAGAAGAACCCAAAACCACCGTTACTAAAATTAATTTATCTTTGTAACAGTACCGTTCTTTCATTCTAGACACTTAAATATGTGTATATGTATATTTTTGTTGGGCTGTTGTCTCTGCCTACCCCTTCGGGAAAAAGGCGTGAGCATATGTATGTATGTATGTATATTTTTGTAGAGAATTTAGGAGGATAGTAGACGAACTGTAAAATTGATACAAGGCCGACTGGTTTTCATGTTACAGTTCGATTAACAACTTACGAAATACTTGTTCGAAATAAGAACTTGTATTAAATTGTTGTAAAGAACTACTCAATAGGTTTTTGTGAGGCGTTTTATGGTGTTATAGGGTCCACCTTGAAACATACTTAGGTAAGAGTTTACTAACGCAAACAGATTGTTTAAAAGAATAATCATGAATAATCAGATGCTCAAAACCATACCACTGCCTATCAACCTAAGTAGGAAATTATATTAATGAGCTCTTTGAAATTGTATTACCCCTCATTACCAGAAGTGTCAACTAATCACTAAACTGCTTTAAAGATAATATTTTTCGCTCCAATTAAGAATTTAAATAAGAGCTTGAGTAATTGGGTAAGAAAAAAAGAATTTATTCTGGATATATACAAACTACGATAATATATACGAACAGATTTTACACTAATTCATTTTCGAAAAGACACTAAAATTCGAAAACCTTTTGAAGTTTTAAGCCCACGCACTCGAGGAGGAAAAGACCTTCCCGCCTTTTTGTGCGTTGACATTTTTAGGTGTACAATTTACAAATGGAAACTTAGCCCTAAAATAGGCTGAAACTGTACAATGGGTACTAAACAACTGATGAACATAGGTACTTAAATACATATTAAGACTGTCTCACGAAACCAAAAGATATATTACATAATGGCTTAAAAAAATACGTTTTTATTTTTTTTATGTTCTCCTGTGGTTGATTGGCAATAACACTCGCGGTTTTAGGTTCGAAGAGACGTCACTCGATAGTCCAACATGTCGTTTCAACAACAACTCGTGCCTTGGGGGATTCCCTCGCCTCTACTACGAGATCCAGCAGTTGAGGAAGGAAAAGCCTGACTCTATCCTCCTGAACGCAGGAGACAGCTTCCAAGGCACGTATTGGTACACGCTGCTGAAGTGGAACGTGACCCAGAAGTTCATGAATATGTTGCCAAATGATGCTCATGTAAGTATAATCATACCTGCATAACCTTTTTTTAAACTATTTAATAAACATTACCTCTCTCTAAATTATAATTCAGTAATGTAGCTAATAATTACAATGTAATATTATTAACATTAAAGTTGTAATAAGTCTAATAAGAGATTTCCGATCCCACAGTCAAACTGTTGACACAGTGTTGTGGGACAATGTATGTAGCTTTAAGAATATTTGGGTGCTTATGCTATGCGTAACAGTTAAATAAATAAAAAAAATAATCAGGCGTTCCGTGGATATGTCGTAGGGTTGATTAGTAGTCAGTTATATTAGTAGAATATTAAGGTTATTTACATAGCGACATGTTTTGATTCTACATAGAACGAACTAAAGGGCAACAGACGGCAAGCAAAGCTCGAGACTTCGCAAGTTCTAAACCGCGCTATCAAAGTGTTTACACGAGTTTGTACAAATACAACTGTCCAACATGAATAGTTGAACCGCGGTTCCCAGGCCAGATCACCTCGCCTGGCATAAAATCTTCCCTTTTCACGACGGAGGAGCATTCTGCCTCCGCTCCTCCATAGATACAACCAAAGACGTTTAAAGAAAAAGTTTCCTAGAGAATTATTTTCTTCCAACCTCATTGGATACAACGATATCTCTCGATAAAACGAACAACTGCATCTCTGTACTTCAAAATTGAAATAAGTACTCGTAGATAAAGAATTAAACGTTTCCTTATTAAAGGCAGCGAGCCGCAACGCTCGCGAAACTACTAAGGAAATCGTTTGTCTTTTTCAGTCACGTACTGTTTAAACAGGATGTGAGACTATCAAAAGGGATGGAATAGTACTGGAGGAGTATTGTAAAAATATTGGATCATCAGACACCATTCCCACAACAGTTTAGACCAACGTAAAGCCCAGGGGATCAAATATAATACAATTAAATTGTGGGACACGGGTGGGACACAATTCACACACGGTTATTTGGTCCTAATACCTATTGAACAACCATACACGAAGCCAACAGACATGCTCATACACATAAAATGTTGTCCTAGAGTGGGAATCGAACCCGCGACCTCCGGCTGAGAAGGCAGGGTCACTACCAACTGAGCCAACAGGCCCGTATGTGTTTGCCGTTATACATATACACATACAGTATTTATTTTATGAAGTTCATTCATAAGATTAGAAGAGTGATCAGTGGTCTTTTATATATAAATATAAATAATATAATCTCACGCCTTTTATCCCCGAGGGGGTAGGCAGAGGTATTCCATTACTGGATATACCCACATTTCACGAGGTACATTGGACCCCTAAACGTGATAGGTGGTGAGCCCATCGCAGGACCGGGTCTATTTACACAACTCTCAGAATTAATTCTATTACTAGGTCGATGTCTGGGACTAGTTTCGGTAAGGAGAAAAATAACTCAGTTGCTCTTTTTAGTGAAGTCATGTAGTACACCGTAAGGTAACCAGTAGAGCCCAGAATTTATTCTGAGGTATAGATACGCGTATGTTGTTTATAAAACTACTCCAGTCCGGCGTTAGGCTCACCACCTGCCATGCTTAGGGTTCCAAAAAACATAGTTTCAGCCGTTCCTGTTCCCGTTTGACTAAGGGAATAAAATATGTATAGCCTTTATTACTCAGTGATAATATAGCTTTCCACTGGTGAACAAGTTTTTAAAATCGGTCCAGTAGTTTTTGAGTTTATTCGTAACAAAGATACAAACATACACAAGAATACAAATATTTCCTATATTATTAAGAGAAGACGTATATATAATGATATGTAGTGATGATTTGCATTATAATATGTATTTGCAAAGCCCAATAATGCATTCATTTCTGTCTGCCATCTGTGCAAATTTCTTTTATAGTTATTATTTTTACATTTTCTTTGTTGCTATACATACATATATTATTGTTTATCTATGTCGCAGTGTTATTGTAAAATTCGTGATATTATAATTTCACTAGTGATATTATATTTGCACAGACTATTGTCCTGTCAATTAAGATGGGCCTGTTATCTCAGTTGGTAGTTACCCTGCCTTCTGAGTCGCAGCTCGCGGGTTCGATCCTCGCTCGGTGCGAACGTTTGTGTGCATAAACATGTCTGTTGGCTTCATGTCTGGATGTTAAATATTTATTTAAGTATGTTTATCAGTTGTTTAGTACACGTAGTACAGGTCCTGCCTAGTTCTAGACTAAATAAGCGTGTGAATTGTGTCCCACAATTTATGATTATTGTATCATTATTATTGTCAATACTCTCAAGGCGCAGTTGCTGTACTGCTTTAGATTATTCATTTACTGTATCTTAACTATGACGACACCAAAAACCTACTACTAAACAAGACATAAGCACACAATTTTATCTCATACCCACTCAAACATATACTCGTACCTACCTTCACACGTACACATATTAAAACTTGCCGCGCCTGCCAAGCTTGGTTGTTATGGGTATTATTCTCCATGGATATCTATGGAGGAGCTGTAGGCTTCTGCAGCCTTTGAGTATTAAACCAACAGGAGACGTCACGCGCACTAGTTTCTTTGCAAAAAAGTTTTGCCAATTTCTGCGCGGGGGACGAGGAAACGCACACAAATAATGTTAAAACAAAAACTCATTTTTTAACAAAACAATTAAACACCAGCTTGAACTAGAATGTGGGGAACGCCTGTCAGTGGCGTCTCCGATTGGTTTAATACTCAAAGTCTGCAGCTGATATGATTATCTCAACTTGACAGACAATAGGCAACCACGAGTTCGACGACGGACCCCTGAACACGGCGCAGTACCTCCAGCACTTGAAGGCGCCAATGCTGGTTGCCAACATGGACACCAGTAAAGAGCCAAGCTTGCAAGGCTGGTATAAGAACAACACCATCCTTATCAGGAAAGACAGGAAGATTGGTATCATTGGAGTCACCACTGTTGATACTAAGGTATTTATTTCTTTCGTTGGTATCTTTATTTATCTACATATCCTACTAATATTATAAACGCGAAAGTTTGTGAGTATGGATGTATGGATGTTTGTTGCTCTTTCACGATAAACTACTCAACGGATTTTGACGAAACTTTACAGTTAAGTACCTATATAGCTTATACATCAGAATAACACATAGGCTACATTTTATCCCCGTATTCCCACGGGAACGGGAACTACGCGGATGAAACCGGGGCGCTGCTAGTATACAATATGTAACAGAATATGTAGCATAGCTGAATTTAGTGGCTACCTATGGAAATCGTACGATTATTGCTATATGTTAGACACAACTAAAGTACGAAGGCATCATATTTTTTTTATATTATTATACTAACTCGGGTGTATGAGAAATTACGCTTATTCTGTTACGCGTTGTATATTCCTATACTAATATTATATGTACCTATAGCTGAATAACCATCAGGTCATCACACTTTTTGTCTGCCATAAAATGTGTAAATGTCTTTCACAGTGTCAGGTAGGTACCTTTGTTTTTATATCGTTTTCTGTTGCTGTATGATTCATAGTCTGAATAATAAGTATTTTGTGGATGGTTCAAAGATAATAATAGGTACTCAAAGACGTAGGAGACAATGACAACAAACGTGTAGATAGGACACAAAAAATATTTGTGTAATTTGGCTTGTAGATACTTAATTAGGGCTGCTTGATATCACAAGCCAGTCAATTCATTTACTTATCATTATGTTGACGTTACTTAGGTAGATATCTTTCCGCTTGGAGTCAAGAGTTCGTTGACTTAAATTGTGATTTGGTCTAATAAATACTCTGGTGAAAAAGTGTGTGTTTTCAGGTATAAAACACCTCTGCTCAACTCTTCGGAATAAAGGCCAACCCACAGAGGTGGAAAAGACGAAAATCAGTAATGTGTGCTACACGTTACATACATACACTTATATATTACAAAAAAAACGGCAAGTGCCAGTCGAACTCGCACGAAGGGTTCCGTACCATTATCTATAAAAACAGCAATAAATCACGTTTGTTATATGGGAGCCCCCTTAAATATTAATAATATTTAAAGAAATAATGTTTGTGGAATTCAAGAAGCATGACTTTTACAAATACACAAGTCAACCAACGGCCAGTGATAGCCTTACGGTTAAAGACCCTGCTTCACATGATGATAATCAGTGAGGCTCGGGTTCGAATCCTGGCATGTACCAATAAGTTTTTAAAACTTACGTACCTAAACATTCATCACTAGCGCGACGGTGAAGGAAAACATCGCGAGGAAACCCGCAGGTCCCAGAATTAATTCTGAGCTCACCCCTACGTTTAGGGGTCCAAAGATATCTCGTGAAAAGTGGGTATATCTAAAAATGGAATACCTCTGCCTACCCCCCCGGGGATAAAAGGCGTGAGATTTTTTTTATTTTAAGCAACGACCAATTCTCGATATAGTGTCAGCTATGGCGACCACTAATTTTGGTGTAAAGAAGGTCGAATTAAAAATAAAAAGTATTTCTTCGACATACCTACTCCCATATAAGCACAGAATTTACGACTTCATTACGTTGTTTATTGTCCATCGTGAGTGAACTACAGAGCTTAACTACTTAAATACGTATGGACTGTAACTAGTTTATTTAAAATTTAGTTACTTACCTACTTAACAACTGTAATTACCAACTTAATGATTGTAAATCAGCCTTTAGTGCTCATTTACGTCATTTAAGGAACCTTTGTGTCAAATTTCATGCTCAGCGGTTTCGGCTCTGCGGTATTCGATCAGTCAGTCAGCCAGTCCTTGATTAGCCTATAAGCTATTTAAGCAATTGTTTAATGCATACCGTCAAGGGATGACCAAAAACGACCGAGGAAAAAAAACTAACACACAAAGCAATTAAAAAATCCGCACATTTTAAATTGTCGTTGACGTTCGGTTCGGTCGCATCTTATGACAACATGTAAAATCATGTTGTGCCGACCTCACCTAACGTGGGATGAGTGCAGGAGGAACAAAACATACATATTCTACTTAAGATACCAATTCTCATTTTTTTTAAATTAATTCTTTGTAGTTCATTTAAGGATAGGGGAAGATTGCTTAGGGTATCAACTTACCTTAATCTGGCACTGCAGTCAGCTAATCAGCCAGTCAGTTTCTTATTTTATGTAATAGACTAGCCGCGGTTTCGCTCGCGCACGTTTATTTCACCCCCTTAGGGTTTGAATTTTGCAAAATCCTTTCTTAGTGGATGCCTACATTGTATAAGCTATCATCTGCAAAATTTCAAGACTCTAGACCCAGCGGTTTAGGCTGTGTGTTGATATATCACCAATCAGTCAGTCAGTTTATCATTTTATACATATACATTTACATTGTTCTTTCAGACCCTCTCTTCGCCAGGATCCGTCGAATTTACGGACCCGGGTGAAGCTACGATACGCGAGGCTAGAGCGTTAACGAAGCAGGGGGTTGATATCATCATCCTGCTCTCACATTGCGGGATAGACGTTGACAAGTAAGTTTTTATCATCATCATCAAAAAAATCGCGTATGTGTTTTTTTTCCAAAATACGAAGTACTTTTTAAATCACTACATAGTATAAAACAAAGTCGCTTTCTCTGTCCCTATATCCCTGTCTTTATGTCCCTATGTATGCTTAAATCTTTAAAACTACGCAACGGATTTTGATGCGGTTTTTTTTAATAGATATAGAGTGATTCAAGAGGAAGTTTTTAGTGTTAGCATTGCACCCGTGCGAAGCTGGGGTGGATCGCTAGTTATCAATAAAGTTAGAAAAAATATCAGTGGTCTAGCTCCCCCCCTCATTCGACCATGCTTCCCGCATCAATTCACTAGTTCGTCGGTCCAGCTTGTCGGACGGTCGCCTCTTTTCCGCCTCAACGGTCATCTTTTCTGGCTATGTGACTATCTCAGTGTGAATTAATACTGGAAGGGAAACGGGGAGACCTGAGTTTTACAATATGTTAGGTTGTATTCACATTCGCTTGCGTTTAATATAAAATACTCGTAGTAGCCTAGGTCCATAGCATGTGTCCTTTCTCAAGATGTAATCTATCTCCCTGACTCCGTGTCAAATCATTAGTTTAAGGTCAACGCACACACAGTAGGGATAGCCGGGCAAGCAATTGTTATTTTGACGGGAATTATTTGTAATTTTCCTGTCCTACAGAAATCGGGCCCACCGCGGACTTAAATCAATGTAGTTATATTACCTATGTTATTAATGAAATGTCACATAAATACAGTATTAGGTACTGTTTTATAATTATGTATATTGACCATTGTTGTAATGGATTGAGGTAACATTGTCGTAGAGAATACCTAGTACAAATTAGTCAATCAATAAGGAAAACGTCTCGAAAATAATAATTTTACAGTGGTTATGAGCGAAGTGCATATTTATCAGTACTCGACGGTGGAGAAATACATCGCAAGTCTCAAATTTGGTTCAGAGACTTGTGTAAAATAGTGCCTTGGTCCGGAAATAGAATAGACTCAACTTGTCATGTGAAAGGGTCTGAAAAATACACTTTTAAAAAGGGGGTACATCAGAAACTGTAACATACACGCCACGACAAAATTTTGTCTAACTCTTTCTCGTTCAAATACGAGACAAATGCATGAGATAAGCGTCGACAAAATTGTCACAGGGCACTGTTAGCAACACAGAAATGGAATACAATGATTGTTGTGAATGATGATTGTCCATTATCAAACTGTTCAAAAAACACTGTATTTGTATCATCGGCTTATCAGACCCCTCACATTCAGTTTTATTGAGTATCTCTCGTGTCATCAGTCAGTCACTGATATCGGCCAGTTACAATTTCATTGTCAAAGAGGTTGGAAGAAAATAATTCTCTTTACTAACTCTTTCTTTAAACGTCTTTGGTCATTATATTTATAGATTGGATAGGATAACCTGTATAGAGATAACCATGACTGGTTATTGTGGGCATCCGACAATTTGCCAATTGTCGTTGTTAGACCTTTCGTCCCTGTTCTACTTTATTTCTCAATAGCAGCACCGCAAAAACCTATTTCATTCTAGAATAATGTAGCTTTGATTCAGTGAAAGATTTTTGAGAATCGAGTCAGTAGTTCCAAAGATTACATCCTACAAACAACTGTACCTCTTTATAACATTAGTATAGATCAGTGGATATCACACACACGCTACTAAATAAAAAAAAATATCAAATTCAAATTTCTTTCAACTAGTTAATGTTTTAGAACATAAATAAATACGTGAACCAATGATTCCTAAGTACCAACCAGAATTCTGACACGTGTGAACGTCTTGACCAATCAGCGTATAGCGTGTGACACCAATACTTACGTTTATGGCCGCTCTACTCAGTATGTACTCGGTGGTAGGCAGAAAAATGCTTAAACAGCATCCCCGTTTTTCCATTACAGGCAACTGGCCAAAGACTACGGCGAGTACATAGACATCATTATAGGCGGTCACTCGCACTCTCTGCTATGGAATGGCCCTGCACCCAGCGGGGAACAAGTGGTGGGTCCCTACCCGGTGTTCGTCGAGAGTAGCGCCGATGAAAAACATAAAGTGAGTCCGTAGTACCTGGAATAGTTAACAAAGAATGTTCAGAAAAAAAAAACGCACACGACTTTTATCCCTGAGGCAGAGGTATTAGATTTTTGGAAATAAACACCTTTCACCTTTCTCCTAAACGTGATAGGTGGTGAGCCTATCGCCAGGCCGGCGTGCTGCACACATGCCTCGGAATCAGTTCTGGAACCTGCGGGTTTCCTCACGATGTTTTCCTTCACCAACGTTTAAAGAAAAAAAATATTTTTATTTTTATGAAACTAACTTCTTTGTATGAAATGTTGTGAGTTTACACTATTTATATAATATAGTAAGTAAGTAAGTAACAACTCTTTATTGTACACTAATAAAAATATGCAATAAGTGAATTATAAAAAAAAACCAGACAAGTGCGAGTCGTACTCGCCCATCGAGGGTTCCGTATAAAGTTGTAGGTACATAATATTATACCTCGATGATTGATTACCTAGGTACGTACTTTCTATAAAGACTAGGATATTTTTTATGAATTAATTACAAATGTATAGTTTTGAGATTTTTTTACCTAGGTACGTACTTTGAATAAAGAATAGGATATATTTTATGATTATAAATGTATAGTTTTGAGATTTTTCCCTAGTTTTAGAATAAGACGATATTACTTGCCAAACTTCATAGTTATAGGTCAACGGAAAGTACCATATAAATTTTGATTTCTCTGAGAGTGTCCAAATATGTGTTTAAAACGGCCGCATCTTGGTAAAAGTTATTTTAGAAGTTTGATTTTTTTTACATCTTCAAGGGACTGTAGTAGTGGTAGACCTCCACCAGTTCCCGAGAAAAAGGGTCTTGATAGACAGACGGACAAATTGATCCTATAAGGGTGCCGTTTTTTCCTTTCGAAGTACGGAACCCTAAAAAGAACAATGGGCGTCTATTATAGATAAGTTTAGAATAAGTACTTACTGTTTATTAGTATTTGTGTTCTATTGTTCTATTTATAGGTGCTGATAGTTCAAGCGTCTGCCTTCACTAAGTACATGGGCAATTTGTCCGTGTACTTCGACTATCGCGGCGAGTACGTCAAATGGGATGGCGGCCCTATATTCCTCAACAGATCTATTCCCGAAGGTAAAAATATTTAAAAAAATAATTTTACGTGATAACGCCATAAACATTGATGTAAAATTGCATATTGGAGTGGAAGGGAGATAGAATGGTTCCAGCCGAACGCTTAGGCCGGTCACGCTTGGCTCAGGCGGAACGTGACCTTTTTTCGTGTGTGCAGCCGGCGTTCATCGATTTATAAGACGTTACCTATCACGTAAAAAATTGAAAATTCACTTTTTAGTATGGTAACGGAACGGTATTACTAAGCCTGTGCTGTCTGTCCGTCTGTGTGTCAGTGGACTGTGTCTTATGAACTGTAATAGTCAGATGAAATTTACACTATGTGTATTTCTATTGCCGGTATAACAACAAGTACCTAATAAAGCGTTTAAGTGAACGTGCCCCATACTAATTGCACAAAATATGGAATGAAAATGAATAGTTAAAAAAAAACGCATTTCGAACAATGATATTTCCTTGTTGAAATCTATACTAATATTATAAAGAGAAAAAAGATTTGTATGTTTGTATCTTTGTTACGAATAAACTCAAGTCCGATTAAAAAAATTCTTTCACCAATTGAAAGCTACAAATATCTCTGAGTAATATAGGCTATATTTTATTACCGTATTCCCACGGGAACGGGAACTACGCGGGTGAAACCGCGCAGAACCGCTAGTCCATTATAAGAAAGAAGTGCGCCACCCTTTGAGTATTAAACCAACAGGAGACGTCACGCGCACTAGTTTGTTTACAAAAAAGTCTGCCAATTTCTGCGGGTGGGACGAGGAAACGCACACAAATAATGTTAAAACAAACGCATTTTTTGACAAAACAATTAAACACTAGCTTGAACTAGATGCACACAAATACATTCACAAATACGAGCACTCCGTGAACTCAAAAAAAATAGTTGTATATAACAGGTATGATCGTTGACCGACCCTTTTTTTTTGGCAGAGGGGAACGCCTGTCAGTGGCGTCTCCGGTTGGTTTAATACTCAAAGGCACCACCCTAAGCTTAAGAAGTCGCGGGACTGTAGTTGTAATAAGAAGGCATCTGTTGCACTGCTTTAGACCTAATGTGAAGGAGCTCTATAAAAAAAGTTTATTACACAAATCTATTCACACTTTTTGGTTACAGATGAAGAAATAAAAAAGAAGTTAGAACCATACGCTAAACTAGTCCACGAAACAGAGGATATACCTGTGGGGCAGAGCAAAACTACCCTACGATTCCAAGACTGCGTGTATGGAGAATGCGCTCTAGGAGATTTAATTTGCGACGCATTTAGTGCTTATGTGAGTTTATTTCTATTTTTGCAGTGCCTGTGGTTAAAGAGGTCGCTTCAAATTTGTAAGGCTCGGGTTCGAATCCTGGCAAGTGCCAAAGAGTTTTTCAAAAAGCGTACGTACATATTTATCACTAGCTCGACGGTGAAGGAAAAGATCGTGAGGAAACCCGCAGGTCCCAGAATTAATTCTGAGGCATGTGTAACAAACCCGCTAAGGCGATGGGCTCACCACCACGTTTAGGGGTCCAAAGAAACTGGTGAAAGGTGGGTGTTATAAGAATGGAATACCTCTGACTACCCCCTCGGGGATAAAAGGCGGGATTATATTTTTGTTTTTTAAATTAATGTCTGTTTTCAGGCTAAGGAAAACGTGAAGTCTGATCTCGATTATCTCTCGTTTGTACAACGAGGTAATATTAAAGCCACATTGAATGAAGGAAGTAAGTATCTACTTTTGATCTTTAGCGATGACTAGCACTTCAAAATCCACTAAATAATTTTTTTCAAGGGTTCCGTACCTCAAAAGGAAAAAACCTTATAGGATCACTTTGTTGTCCGTCTGTCTGTCTGTCAAGTACCTTTATCTCGGGAACGCCTTGACGTATCGAGTTAAAATTAAAACCATATAGAATCTTAGGTCTACAGACGCTTGAAGCTGTAAAAAATACAAAAACTTCTAAGTAAAGGAATAAAAAGATACGGCACTATCAAGGGAATCAAAATTTATTTACTATCCCTTTACCTAGAACTATGCAATTTGGCAAGTATCTAATATCGTAAAATCTGAAACTATATATGTATTTGTTAAATCATAAGAAATATAGTCTTTATTTAAAGTATGTATCAATCATACCGCGAGACTCTATTCCTGAACTATTTATAATCTATACTAATATTATAAAGAGGAAGATTTGTATGTTTGTTAAGAATAAACTCAAACACTGCTGGACCGATTTTAAAAATTCTGTCACCATTGTTAAGCTAGAAGATCCCTGAGTAACATAGGCTATATTTTATTCCCGTATTCCCACGGGAACGGAAACAACGTGAGTGAAACCGCGCAGAACCGCTAGTATACCTATAAATTCAGGCAACTCTCGGTGGGCGAGTAGCAGATTTTTATGTATATGCAAGATACTTGCAGCAATAACAAGAGGCATGATCTTCGAGCTGTTGCCGTATCTCGACCGCCTGGAAGTGTTCGAGCTGCAAGGCCGGTACATTCTGGAAGTTCTGGAGAGGGGCGTGACGGACGCCTGGGCCTACAACCCTTTTAAGGGACCCTGGGTGATCCAGGTTTCTGGTAATTATCTGTTACTAACGTATGTAAGCTAGCGTAGCTTTTAAGTTTATTTCACCCGATTGGGGGTTGAATTTTGCAAAATCCTTTCTTAGTGAATGCCTACACTGTATAAGCTATCTATGTGCAAAATTTGAAGTTGCTAGACCCAGCGGTTTAGGCGTGCGTTGATCACCCATCAGTCTGTCAGTTTATAATTTTATATATATAAATAGATATATAAATGTATTTGACTGTATCGGAATTAAATTGAGAGTAATTAAGTGAAAATATTATCCCAAAACACCTCTAAAAATGTTTTCAGGTTTTCATTTTACAAGTCTCACAAATTTTTAAATGATAAAACAATGAAAAAAGTTGTGCAATAGAAAATTAAATTAATAATTCAATAACGTTAGTCGCTAAAAGTGCATTGTTGAAATATTAATTTTAATATTATATTTTTTAGTATCGTATCGTATTAGGGGTGTCGTTCGCTTTTATGTCTTCTCCATCATACATAGATGAATGAGGTGTTTTATATGGCTGATTCCTTTAAAATCACATAGATGGCGCTCTAGTTTGTCGCCAAAAAGCTGTTGTTCCTTAGGCCCACAGCACACCGCTGACGTTCCTTTGCGTTTAGAAAATATATCAAGTTGTTGGAGACAACAACTTGATATATTTTCTAAACGCAAAGGAATAACAAATTCCATTCGGACGAAGTCGCGGGCATCAGGACTTGGAGAAACGGTTAATAATTGCATGAAAAGAACGATGAACGGGGCTCCTATAGCCGCGTGCAGATTTATTTTTAACCGACTTCAAAAATTAGGAGGTTATTAATTGGTTTTTTATGTTTGTTACCTCAGAACTTTTGACTGGGTAAACCGATTTGGATGATTCTTTTTTTATTTGAAAGCTGGTGCTTCAAGATTGGTCCCATTTTAATTTCAACGGCATCCATGAGAAAACCATATAAGTTACAGATTGAAGTCGGTTTTTTTTACTCTTTAAGAGTGGTTATTTTCATGCAATTATTGTCCTTATGTCCATGTCGTTGAAGCTTATATGAAATTGTCTTGTGAGCTGGCCCAAAGAGGTTGGATGTTTTAAATTTTTTATTAACTGTAACCCAGGTCTCAGGGTGAAGTACAACGTGTCGCAGCCTGAGGGACAAAGAGTGAAGTCAGTGATCGTTGGCGGTCCAAACTCCACGACACCGCTCGACGCAGACTCCTTCTACCAAGTCATTGCGCCAGCTTACCTAGCTGACGGCGGCGACGGGTTCACGGTATGTGATTTAAAATATACCATCTCCTTTTCTATTTTTTTGTTGTTGTTATATACATCAGTACCTGGGGGACCGAGATTTGCGTTTTTTCAACACGAGTGTCACCATCTGTCGGTGAATCGCCGTATTATTCTATCGCCTTCTGCTGGTGAATAGCCGTATTACTAAAAAAATATTTTGTGTGAAATTGCGTTTTAATAGGAAATACAACTATACAGATGAACGTAAAATGCAAAACTGTATCTGTATACAAAATTTCATCAAAATCGTTAAAGCCGTTTTCGAGATACCCGGAATATAAATACACACAAACAAGAAATTTCTTGTTTAAAGTAAAAGGATAGTAATGGAGTAGCCCTGCTATGCTAGTGTATCATCACATCAACCCGTAGCAGTCCACTTCTAAAATATTGGTCTTTCCTCAAGCATGAGGAAGTATGGGGCATAATTTCCCACGCGAGCCCACTTCATGGGGTCAGGCTGGTCCCCCTATTTCACTGTAATTTTTAGCCACCATTCTGCTCTCAACTCAACTAAAACCGGAATGAAATTGTGCTTTCCGAAATACTGATTATAGACTATACTAAAACTTTTGTACAGATGTTCAAAGCTGGCAAACAGAATGTCAATGTGGTCGGCCGCGACCAAGAGGCTGTGGAATGGTACATCCAGGCACAGGGCGGCGTCATCGACTACAAACCCGACGGGCGGATTCAAGTAGACTCATAAGTCTCACGCGGACGACTGACCATCACTTTTTATATTTAAGCATAAAACTGATATAACATTCCTTACTAACGAAACAGCAACATTTATAGGATGGTTGAGTACCTTAATCAGTAGCTTTTTATGATCTGTCAATACGAAAATGTTCTGTGGAAAACGTAATAAGTACTGAGTTGTGACGTCATCATTGTTAGCACTCATTTGCAGTTTTTTGGTTGTTTTATTATTTTAATATTTTCTATAATTGTAAAATGAAAATCGAAATACCTTCCTAGAGATGTTTAGGGATAATCTTTTTATTTAATGATTATACGTAGTGTAACCTCGATATAGTGAAGTGCCGTGTTTTATTATAAAATTAAAAATATAATAAATAATGTCAAGTATTTTATCCCCGAGGGGGTAGACAGAGATCCATTTCTGAAAATACCCCCGTTTTCACCAGTTTATATTCTGTGGACCCCTTAACGTGATAGGTGGTGAGCCCATCGCCGGACCGCGCGTGTTATACATGCCTCAGAATTCATTCAGGGACCTGCGAGTTTCCTCAAGATGTTTCCTTCACTCGACCTAGTGATAAATATGTACGTAAGTTTTTAAAAAATCATCATTGGTTCATGCGGTAGGTATATGCCGTTACGTGACGTTACTTGTTTGAAGTCCATCAACGTTGACAGGTTTCCAGAATTGTTTTTTAAAAGGCGTTAGCCGTAATAATAATAATAATATAATCTCACGCCTTTTTTATCCCCGAGGGGGTAGGCAGAGGTATTCCATTACTGGATATACCCACATTTCACGAGATATATTGGACCCCTAAACGTGATAGGTGGTGAGCCCATCGCCGGACCGGGTCTGTTTACACATGTCTCAGAATTAATTCTGAAACCTGCGGGTTTCCTCACGATGTTTTCCATCACCGTCGAGCTAGTGATAAATATGTACGTAAGTTTTAAAAAACTCATTGGTACATGCCAGGATTCGAACCCGAGCCTCACTGATTTTCGACCGGCTCTTTAACCGTCCGGGCTATCACTGCTTTAGGCGTTAGCCGTATGCGTGAGAAATCAATAAATCATTTTTGTATTACTTATAGCTAATATTTTGAAATTAAGAACTTTGTATATTTATTGATTAAAATATATTTTTAAAGTTGATACCTACTTAATGTGTTTCATTACTAATATTAAGTTGAGTAGGTACTAGAGATTTCACCGTATGTATCATTCCAGCAGCCCGCCACAGCTTCTGATTGGGATGTGGACCAGATACATACATATTAAGTACTTATTTCGTACTTCTTGTATAATAGTGTTAGGTGCAACCCGTGAACTATGGTGGGGCGAGCGATACGTCAATCCGCTCCCCGACCAAAACTATATAGACGAAGCGTGCCCTGACAACACGCTCATTCATCTCTCATTCTTCGTTCTAGACGGTCGTACTGACCGGACGTAATTCTTGCTGTCTTGCTCATTTTATTGAGTTGTGTTTGTTGTTGTCAGAGTTCGCTCCATTTCTGATCATAGTCGAGGCATAATAATTGTTTACATAATTGACAAATAGATTTAAGAATATTAAAGTTCTTTAAGTTTAATATTTAGTTTTGAATTAAAGTCGTTAAGCATTTGAATATTCTTTTTTTAAATGGAAATCTATTATCCTCGCTAATATCAGAAGTGGGATAGGACTTGCTTTTGCCCACTTTATTTCTCAAGTATTATGATTTTTGAGCTTCTGTTTCGAGCTCAATTCAGTGTAATCAAATCACCGAGCCCAGTGTCAGAGTGCGGAATACTGCCGCACAGACGGGTGAGGCCCGTGTCATTATCGAGGTATGTTTTCGAGATGTACCCTGGCAATTGCCACCAATCGTCGGAGTATCTTATTGGATTACTGGAATAGTAAAATACGCACAGAGCATGTGCGAATAGGCCAACAGCCAGGCTTCTCAAAAATTAGGGTTCACTGAGTGGCTCGAGTAACTGGAGAATCGCTTGAAGGAGCGACTGCTACCGTGCCTTAACTACACTGGGTTTGTGGCAGATTAAGGGAGCACAGATATATATAAAGTCGGTAAACAAACATGTTTCATAATTTTATCTAATTTTATGATGTGGGTATTATTTGTGTGTATCATGTAGTGGTATATAAGACTAGAAAAATACTTGGTGACAATCATTGATTATTAGTTAACCCACATATTATGTTTTTCGAGGTAGTCGGCGACTCAGATAATTTTACCAACTACACCTACACTGTGTGTATGCTGGGATCAGTTTGAAATTACGAATCGTGAGGCGTTATAACAACGAGTCTATTACGTCAAGTTGAAGGTTTATAATTTTTGTTAGCCATAGGTCTATTTATGAATTACCTATGTAGGTATGCCTATTTACTACCTAGATCCCGATCTAAAAAAAAATTATGCATTTGTTTGGTACCTATTATAGAATTAATTAATATCTACCGATGTGAGTGTGACACCACTGAGTTTACTTCGTAGGTTTTGTGCCCAGCTACTTTCTGTCACACCAGAGATGTAGTAAGAAAATGTTAAGTTTGAACATTTCTTTAAGCTTATGGAGGTTAATAAAGGACGACCGAACAGATGTGTTTTAAGGGAATAAACTATTACGGCACCTTTGCTAGGCTGACAAGGGTGCCTCTGAGCGCCTTGGAGGGCGCTACTGCAGACCGACTAGGACTGCGGGACTAGTCGGTGTGCAGGCCGACTGGGACTGCGGGACCAGTCGGCATGGGTTTTTGCAAACCAACTGGGACTGCGGGACCAGTTGGTGTTGCCTTCTGTAGACTGACTGGGACTGCGGGACCAGTCAGTGTGGATTTCAGCACTCCGACTAGGACTGCGGGACTAGTCGGTGTGCAGGCCGACTGGGACTGCGGGACCAGTCGGCATGGGTTTTTGCAAACCAACTGGGACTGCGAGACCAGTTGGTGTTGGCTTTTGCAGACCAACGGCGCCTCTGCGCGCCTGGCGACGGCACCTCTGCGTGCCTGGCGACGGCGCCTCTGCGCGCCTGACGCGCCTGACAAAGGTGCCTCTGCGCGCCTGGCGACGGCGCCTCTGCGCGCCTGATGAACGCGCCTCTGCGCACCTGACGAAGGCGTCTCTACGCGCCTGACGACGGCGCCTCTGCGTGCCTGATGACGGCGCATCTGCATTCCTGATACAGTGCTGCTGCGTAGTCGACAACAAACCAGATGAGTACAAACCTATCAGTTGCTGTATTGTACGCTCACAATTTTCTTTATTGAGCATGCTTTCTTTTTACTTCTTTGTCGATCCATGTATCACAATTGATGGAATTCCGGAGTCCTATCATTGGGAGTAAATTCAAATGCTTTTTAAACTAAAAGGCAATTTCTTTTTGCTTTGTAAGTTATTATTGGCAATACAGGTGCATACGGACGCTTGAGTACACACTTGCGGCCGTGGCATAGCAGATTATTTTTGATTATTCAACTGGAAGGATAAAACCCTGAATCCAGCTTCAGATTTTAATGCTTATAACTTGTCAAATAGGTTACAGCTGTGTTGCAGACGTTAACCGATGCGCATTGACACTTGTGTGGTGTGAATCAGCCGTATGTTACAGATAGCGATCAATGCGCGTTAACATGGAGTTGATGTGCCTGGAAGGGCTGTGGTCCTAGGGGATTGACCGTTGCAGCGGTATTCGGTCAGTCTCGATTTCGAAGAGTACACAGCGTTTTAGCGAACCGGGCAACGGCGCCTCTGTGCGCCTGACGAGGGCGCCACTGTGCGCCTGACGAGGGCGCCACTGCATGCCTTACGAGGGCGCCACTGCGTGCCTTACGAGGGCGCCACTGCGTGCCTTACGAGGGCGCCACTGCGTGCCTTACGAAGGCGCCACTGCGTGCCTTACGATGGCGCCACTGCGCGTCTGATGCTGCTGAACTCCTCAAATGGGCGCGAGGACGCTGCCCTGTCAGGAGAGGCCGTGTTAGGTGCAACCCGTGAACTGTGGTGGGGCGAGCGATACGTCAATCCGCTCCCCGACCAAAACTATATAAACGAAGCGTGCCCTGACAACACGCTCATTCATCGCTCATTCTGCGTTCTAGACGGTCGTACTGACCGGACGTAATTCTTGCTGTCTTGGTCATTTTATTGAGTTGTGTTTGTTGTTGTCAGAGTTCGCTCCATTTCTGATCATAGTCGAGGCATAATAATTGTTTACATAATTGACAAATAGATTTAAGAATATTAAAGTTCTTTAAGTTTAATATTTAGTTTTGAATTAAAGTCGTTAAGCGTTTGAATATTCTTTTTTTAAATGGAAATCTATTATCCTCGCTAATAATAGATATATTGTATTTGTTTCGTACCCTCTCTTAATACTTAATTTATGCAAATATTACGTAAGAATAAAACGATGTCGCTAAGTATTAGTTTTTTTTAAATCAGCTAATACTTTTGCGTATTAACATAAACAATTTAATTGATATTTCTTGAGTACTTTAGATAAGAAATTAACGAGATTATCCGTGCTCGAATCTGACTTGCACTTAGGTGTTTTTTATCTTTTTCTAAACCTACCTAGGTACTTACATTTGCTGATTTATTTAATGTAAGTAACTATGTGCTTAAACATGCAGAATATTTTTTTTAGATCGGTTCAGCTGTAAAAATCGGGTAAAAACGAAACAAATACGGGAAGCTTTATTGTCGCACGTATACCTAGACTTACCTTCATATTGGCAGGTAGGGATTTTAAACAACCTTTCTATAAATAAAATATCCGTATCACTATCAGAAGTCACGGAAAAACCTTACAAAAATTCTCGAGGAAAGTCAAATACCTTAGCACTCAACGAGGGACGAAATGCCTGCATGTATTCATGCAAAAACAACAGGGCCATCAGGTAAATGAAGCGGCGAAAAAACCACTGCAATGAGAGTGATGCCACCGTGGCTCTGTTTTATAACAGTTATATATCTTGAGGTACCTACCAGTTTCTAGAAGCTTCGCTCGACCACGAAAACGAGTAAGTATTGTGAATAGGAAATGTGAAATATAAATATGCAACAGTCGTCTTTATTGTATCTACCTATACCTACTAACAACAGTAGATGAGGTTCGTTGATTCCGAGCAAGTACCTAGCCGTGTTCGTTTCTAATATAATAATAAGTGTAATTATAATTATAATATAATCATCATCATCATCAACCCGTAACGTCCCACCGCTGAGCTAAGGGTCTTTCCTCACACATGAGGAAGTATAATATAGTTACGAAATCAGAAGTGCTAACTTATGAGGTAGAAATGAAGTAGAATATTCTATTGCTATTTAGGTACTATGCCGTTTATCTACTAGCGCTTATGATTTCTTTTACCTACCTACCAGCCATAAAAAAAATGTTTAGACGCCATTGTCGTTTTTTTTATATAGCAAGCAAGTAAAAATACTACATATTTTAAAACCTTTATCTCTTCGCGCTCGATCAATAAAGAATTTTCCATGCAGCTGCTCCAACTATAGATAGACTCTGTTAAAGGGTATTTTTTTATATAAAATCAATTCAGTAAAGACTGGGCGATGCCAAAATTTACATACCAAATGACGGTTCTAAACTTTAATTAAAGATCGAAATCCCCAACATTATATTCTAGCACTCCAAGTTGAAGAAGTTATAACAATTCACAGTCGAGTATGATTCCGTTCAGGGCTGCCACTTGCCGGTTTTATTCAATCAAAATGTAAATGAATAGGACACTAAACTTTTCTTCGCTCGAGGGAGCGCTAATATTAAATTAAATCCGTTACTTGTCAGCACTTTTCTGTTTTCAACCATCAGAGAAATTGGTGTTTTAACTCCTTGAATTTAATCGAAGGAAAATCTAATTTTGTGAATATAAAATAGACCAGTGAATCTCGCGATGAAGTTTAGTTTGGAAGCGAAATTGAGAAGTAGGTATTATGGGCTATTAGGTACAGCTGGTTTCGAATCCTACCGACCGTTGTTTCGGTGCGTTTGTTTGAAGTCTGCTTTTTCGCTAACCAGGATATATGTATTAAGCAAAGAGATTAAAATATAATAAGGCCCTATTATATTTAAATCTCTTTGGTCTTAAGTAACCATAAACTTTACTTTTTAACAAAAATGTTGCAGATATGTTTTATTCCGACATCTATAAATATTTGAACTTGTACCTCTGCCTACCCCCCGGGCTTATATCCCCGAGATTGAGATTATTAATTTTTATTTTTTTCAACTTGTCGTATATTAAATGCTTTTATCTAAAAACGTAGGTACCTACCTATATCAATAATCGAATAACCAACACAAAAAAATTTAAGTACCTGAGTATAACGCACTTTTTACATGTCAGAAATAATAATGTGAGTTTTAACGACTTTATGAAGGGAACCATACCTACTAACAGGGCCGAATCATGGTAGGCCCGGAATTTCGGACTGGAGCGGGGTATTTTTTCACGGCAGCCCCCTAAGGAGCCATTTACACGAGGGCAATCCACTAAGACAATCCACTAAGACTGCATACAAAAAAAACGTGAGGACAATGGAATGGATTGTCCTCAAGGTTTTTTTTGTATGCAGTCTTAGTGGATTGTCTTAGTGGATTGCCCTCGTGTAAATGGCTCCTTACGCTTCGTGTATGTACTGTGATGTGAGTACATTTCTATTGCCGCCTGTAGTCTAAACAGGAGAAAGATTTTAATAAATACCGAAACAAAATCTCTTTAGAATCGTTTTGAGAGGTGTGAGTGTCATATGTCGTATATTTTACCTGACTGGGCCATAAAAAGGGTGATTAAAAATGGTTTTAGTGCCTTATTTATTACACGCAGTCGGGCTATTTGATTTTTAGTGAAATTTTGACACAGGAAATCAATATTAAGCACAAAACTTATTAGAAAATAAGATATGATCTAGGTACTCTAACCTTAGACTTGAACCTGAAACGAGAAGGAAGTCAATGTTTGTATCTACCTATTAAGTAGTAGTATACGTAAATCAGCCCCCTTGGCCAAGTGGCATTGCACAATCTAATCGAATGTTCTTTTAGATTGACAAGTATGGGATTGACATTAGCGTTAGCGCTCGTTGGCAAGTGCTTATGTCAATCCCATACATGTTAATCTAAAAGAACATTCGATAAGATTGTACAGTGCCACTTGGCTAGCGGGGCTGGTCACCAATTGTTTTTGTAGAGCAAAATGTTTTAGCAACTATTTCAATATTGATCAGTAAACTAACTTCGGTCTTGCTATAGGGAGCGATTGCACTCCATATGGACTTTATGTGCTTTTAAAGGCCCTGCATTCATCCCTGAACCTCTGGTTTTTTAATTCCCCCGTTGCTCTCACATGATACCGCGTTAAAAGCATTATACTGACTTGTAACTCCATTACAGCTTCCTTTTGTTGAGCGGCGCTTAAAGTAGAAGTGGTTCAGTGTACGCTTATGGCTTTTATTTGAAGTGACAGCCTCGGATTATGTCTTTTATGGTTGTATACATTTTTTCATTAGGTAGGGTTTGATTTTTAGTTTTTGTTGGTTTTAAAAACTCGTTAGGTAAATTTTATTGCTTTTATACCAATGAGTTTTTCAAAAACTTAAGTACATATTTATCACTAGCTCGACGGTGAAGGAAAACATCGTGAGGAAACCTAGTCCGGCGATAGGCTCACCACCTACCACGTTTAGGGGTCCAATGTATCTCGTGAAATGTGGGTATATCCAGTAATGGAATACCTCTGCCTACCCCCTCGGGGATGAAAGGCGTGAGATTATTTATTTATTATTTTTTTATTTGTATGGAAAAAATGAACTAGGCGGCAGCGGAAGTGGAACAGAAAAACTACCTACGCACCGACGCGCGCGCTATTTTGACCAATAATAATATTCGATCACGTCGCGTAGCGAACGCTCTGCTGCTATATAAACTTACCGCGGTTATCCTAAGTAGATGCGAAATTACACGATTTAAAAGCAAAGGGATTTTCATATAGGGTACCTACTATGGCATTTAATGACCTTTGGGAATATTAGGTATGTTCATACTTACAAAAAATTTATCTCAACTAATCCCAAGCGTCATTTCAGCCATCCTAGATTTCAATAGAACGCGAGCTGCTGTTTGGACCTACACTCAATAGAGTAATACTTAGGTAATTTATCAGAAAAGACCCTGAAAAGAGCGATGATAGCCTTTACGGTTAAAGAGCCGGCCGAAAATCAGTGAGGCTCGGGTTCGAATCCTGGCATGTACCAATGAGTTTTTCAAAAACTTACGTAGGTACATATTTATCACTAGCTCGACGGTGAAGGAAAACATCGTGAGGAAACCCTGAGAATTAATTCCGAGACATGTGCAAATAGACCCGGTCCGTCGATGGGCTCACCAGCTATCACGTTTAGGGGTCAAATGTATCTCGTGAAATGTGGGTATAGGTATCCAGTAATGGAATACCTCTGCCTACCCCCTCGGGGATGAAAGGCGTGAGATTATTTATTTAATTTATTTTTTTACCCTGAAAAAATGTTCTTCTTTATTAAACTTCTCTTTAAAATTCGACTTCTTCGTTCGAAATCTGTCTGCCTTTCCTTGATTTTGATTTTGACGCAGGTATATTTACTTCCTTGTAACGTCACAAAAAACCGTGCGAGGCCATGTTGCTCAAACGACTTTTTGGTGGCTTCACTTGAGACAGTGTTTTGTGACGTTTAGAGGTCAAAAAAGGATACTGGTGAAAAGTGGGTATTTCCAGGAATGGAAATGTCTGTCAACCCTCTATTGGTGTGAGCATATTATTTTGAAATTTATTATTATTAAGGATATCCACTTTTAGTAACAGAATTATTTGAGCAACCTTACCTACTCATTGTATTTAGGTCTTAATTTAGCAGGGGTGCCCGATAAAAAAACGGCCTAGCGCAAGTTGGACTCGCCTACCGAGGGTTCCGTAGAAATATGTACCTAGGTTACAAATAGTTCAGAAATCGAATCTTTTTTTCTGAGATTTAATTACAAATGTATAGTTTTCCGATTTTTCCCTGTAGGTACTTGTAGTAAGTACTTATAAGGATCCTATAAGAGTTCCGTTTACCGCTAAAAATTATAAAAATTACCATGGTCACACGTTTTCTACAGTCTAAGTAGGTGACATATCAGAGTTTATAAACAATTTGTAATGTTATAAGTAATAGGTACTCTATTCCGAATTCAGGTCATACTTACTATTAAAATTCCAACCTTTCTATTTAACCAAGGCTAAAACTAAGAATAGACTCGACAATGTTCCAAAAATAGTTTAATTAGATACCTACCAGTACTTACTTGGTCTACGTACAATCACAATTGCAAAATAAGTTTTTTCTATCAATGTAAAAATCCTAATGTCGGTTAATAAAATAAAAGGAAATTTTTTTTTCTTCTTTCTGCTTAGCCTGGTTGACTGGTAGATAATGCAATTAGCCCCGGTTTTCAAAAGGCAACTTAAACTCGAATTAACTGACAAACTGTTAACTCTTGATATCTCTGATTGGTTGAATGAAATACATGTGAATGAAATACAATGAAAAACAGAACTAACTGTTCTGTTTGGTTGATGAACGAGATTTAACAATCTGTCAACTAATTTTAGTTCACCCGCGTTAGTCTCGTTCTCGTAGGAAAATTAGCCCATGACAAAAGTTCCTGACCTTTCCTTTGGTGATTTTTTTTAAATCGGTACACTAGTTTTTGAGTTTATTCGTCACAAACATACAAATCTTTTCGCGGTTCTGAGCGGTTTCACCTGCGGTAGTTCCCGTTCCCGTGGGAATACGGGAATAAAATATGGCCTATGTTACTCAGGGATATTCTAGCTTTCCATTGGTGAAATAATTTATAAATCGGTCCAGCAGTTTTTGAGTTTATTCGTAACATACAAATCTTTCCTTTTTATAATATTAGTATAGAGTAGCAGTTCCTCGCGATTTCACCTCAGGTATTTCCCGTTCCAGTAGGAATACGGAGATAAAATATAGCGTATGTTACTCAGGGATATTGTAGCAATCTAATTGTGAAATAATCTTGGAAATCTGTCTAGTTTTTGAGTATATTTATTTAACTTCATGTACCAAGAAAATGTACACATGGCGAACTTAATGACTGAAGGAGCTTATTCGTTACAAATATACAAAAATACAATAAAAACTTTTTATCAAAAAAATTTACCGCCGATCACACTGAAAAGCAAAAAAAATATAAAACTTGTTTTTAACCTTATTATCTAAGCACACCTAAGTAATTTTGATACGCCAAACAATAATGAATAAAGTTCACTAAATTAGCGTAAAAGCGCGTCGACTACAAATTACTTACTTAGCTTAACTTATTCTAATTTTAATAAAGGCAACGACTCAATACTCATTACTTTATTGCATTTTTTTATTCCTACTTACATTTCTTTTTAAACATAGACCTGGATATTTTTTATTGGAATGGAATTTTTATTGGAAATTCTCACGGGAACGGGAATAAACTGAATTTAATATTATAATTATCAATATTTCGCTACGGAACTTTAAATTAAAAGATGAATATCATTAAAAAACAAGATATAAAGCTAAGTCAAATTAAAGGTCTTTTTTTAATTTGTCACGTTTCACATCACGTTCTGCATCAGGTTCTATAACCTGTTTTTTACATATCTGGTTTCGAAATAATATTATCTAAGTTAAAATGTAAATTCTTTTGGACTCAAAAAAAGACAAAAATTTTAGTATCTGCTAATGAGTCATACATTTACTACCACGCTTAGCTTATAGCTTTATACCTACCACAGCAGGGGTGCTAACATTAATAGTGGTCATTATTTAGTATCTCTAAATGTTGTTAAGTTAACATTACACACATATCTACAAAGTATACTTAGTATAATATATAGTACCTAGAACTGCTTGACTTAGTGGGTTAATGTCTGTTAATGTTAATGTCTGTGACTGACGGATTTATACTTTTCATAAGTATAGGAAACTTCGGTTTATTGCTGTTCAATAGGTAGAAATAGTATATTACACACCTAGGGAAGTAAACTAAGATGTCTCAGATCACATGTTTGTTGACATAGGCTTTCCTCGGTCGATCTGTTCGATGGTCTCGGTCGATGTGATCTGAGATATCGTATGTTACTTCCCTTGATAAGTAGGTAATCACTACATAGTATGAAACAAAGTCGCTTTCTCTGTCCCTATATCCCTATGTATGCTTAAATCTTTATAACTACGACACGGATTTTGATATGCTGTTTTTTTTAATAGATAGTGATTCAAGAGGAAGGTTTTAGTATTAGCATTGCACCTGTGCGAAGCCGGGGCGGGTCGCTAGTATACTATATTTGCAAGTGAGTTGTTTCGACAATACGTTCATAATCGCGAAAGAACTTGACATCTGACAGCACAGTTGCTGGCCGTAGCACGCTGTCGCTCTTAGGCCATGACCGATACCTAACTAATAGGGCCGTAGTGCTCTGCTTTCTGAGCTTGAGGTCGCGGATTCGATTCCGGTCAGGACCGAACTTTGTGTCCATGAACATAATTTGTGGTATTGAGGCCGCCGATTGGGTTATAGTCACGTTTACGGGCCTAATTTAATTCTAAGTAATACCTACCTTTCACAAGTGTAATGTAAAAAGGGGGTATTTCTGGGAACAGAATACTTCTTCAAACTTTTTCGGAGTAAGTCTATTTATTTATGTTGGCCTGATCAATGATATACTTATATACTATAATATACTATATCTATATTTCTATACTAATGTTATTAAGAGGAAAGATTTGTATTTTTGTATGTTTGTTACGAATAAACTCAAAACCACTGGACCGACTTTAAAAAATCTTTCACCAATGGAAAGCTAGAATATCCCCGAGTAACATCAGTTATATTTTATTCCTGTATTCCCACGGGAACGGGAACTACGTTGGTGAAACCGCGCAGAACCGCTAGTCTATTAGAAAGAGCAAAACGTATATTTTGTTGATACCTCGTAACGTATTCCTTTGCCAGGAGAGATTTGCTAGGATGAAAGTTTAAAATGATATAACTAATAGTAAAAGTTTACTCGACGATGCTACATAGTTTGCTAGTTTAAAAAATATCATGTCATTCACTTTCTATTTCTGTTCGTACTCTCTAAATTCACTTGAGATGTCCTACTCGTCACATTAATTACATCATATTAATACGAGTATTTTTCGTTCTACTGATAGATCGTAAGTTAGACCATTTTCATGTTGTGATTTTGAGACTGCTGTTTTAATGTGCAAAAGTTATCACTAGCTCGACGGTGAAGGAAAACATCGTGAGGAAACCCGCAGGTCTCAGAATTAATTCTGAGACATGTGTGAACAGACCCGGTCCGGGATGGGCTCACCACTATCACGTTTAGGGGTCAAATATATCTCGTGAAATGTGGGTATATCCAGTAATGGAATACCTCTGCCTACCCCCTCGGGGATGAAAGGCGTGAGATTATATTATTATATTATATAAAGTTGACGACTTTAAGTTGTCGCGTCCCTAGGAACTATTTGTTCTTCTGGGAGAAAGAGTAGCCTATGTCAATTTCCAAGATTCAATCTATCTCTTTACAAGATTGGTCCATCGGCATAGGAGTTAAATCGTAACAAACAAACTTACTTTCGCATTTTTATTTGGATAGTAGTTGATGATGAGATGTACCTATACAAATATAGATAATTCGCACTGATTATTATCAAAGACGGACAAAACATAAGTGCAAACAAATTATCCGGCATATCTTACCCGAATGAAAACAAATATAACTTTGCTGTTAAGCAATCAAATTTTAATGAAAATACATCTCTATTGCTTTGATATTAGTGGTATTATTACATCGTATGATACGCAATTTTATTACGGTCCATGTTCTTTCGACCTAGTCACTCAGATAAAGATTGAGCGTCGAATGAAGCAATTTAGTGTTACTTATACAACCAAGTTGAACTGACGGACGTTGGTCCAGTAACTATTTAACGTGCTGTTTATTTTCACGTGACAAAAAACACGACTATGACGTGACAAAAAACAAGGGAGTTAAAAAATATTTCTGTGTAAAAAAAAGTTTATTTTAGTTTCACGAAGTTTTAGCTTTTTCTTAATTAAAAATGAAATTAAGTTGTGTTTTAGTATTGTATAACGTGTATTTTTTAAACTTCGTTTCTGGTAAAGTGTTACCTGGCAATGATTTATATAGACTGGACATAGTGCATTATAATGATTTTCACGACAGGTAAGAAATCGCTTGTGCTTAATAAATACATTGTTTCTGTTATTGTTTAGGGTTATTAATAGTCTAGTACTGCACCGAGACTACAAACTAGTATTCGCTAATGTATATAAAAGACAATCACGCTGTATGTTTGAGAAGTTTGGCAGAGGCCTTCCAACTTTTAACCAATTCGGAACTCTGAACGTGATAGGCAAGACCGCGTGTCAGGGCATGTGTAGCGCCTTCATTACGATACTTTCAATTTTTCATGGTCGTTGTAGGTACCTATTAATGTAAATATAGCTTTATTGAGACTAAATGAATCACAAACAAACTAATTTACGAAAGAACGTAAACACTTTCATATTTACACTACAGTAATAGGTAGAATACATTACACCTGGGTAAGTATATGAATAATCTTAGAAAAAAAACAATATCTTAATTTATTTACGTAATTTAAGTATTTTATACTAGCGACCCGCTCTCGCTTCGCTTTATAAAAAAAGTACCTACTTATATCTTCTAAACCCTGTAAGATATCGAAGTGGAATATAGATACATACCTACACGATAAAATTTAAGTGAAAGTTTTCATTTCAAAATTTTGTATTGAAATTCGTTTAGCCGTTTTGGAGTAAACTCGACAAAGTTTCAATCAAATTGACACAGAAAAAAATTATATCGGTTTTTTATGATAATCGTATAAATAGCATTGTCCACTTATTATTTTGTTGTACAGCATTTGTTTTTTTAATCACAGACACACACAATTTTTAATTTCTGGTAATAAGAAGCTATTTTAACTCGTAAGCTAGTCATCGAAATTCTATTGTTACTTTTGTAGTTATTGGACCTGCCTACGGTAGTCTTTTCATTGTCCGTCTGTCTGTTGTCAAACGTAATAAAATATATATAATTTCGAAATCAGTCAGATTTGAGGGAGTTACCTATAAGAAATGACATACGCGACGACTTGAAAACTACATCCTTTTTTGAAGTCGGTTAAAAAATGATTTGATTCTTGATCAAGAATCCACGACGCGTTGCAGTGATGTGATAAGGAAATGTCACCACATGATCTTGATATCATGTTTGCAGTCGTAGTATTCGAGATGAGATATCCTACTACGTATAATAATAAAATCCAATAGTGTGTTTGTTAGTTTGTACGGACGAAGCCACGTGTTTGTTTCCGTAGACATAGGTGGTGGAACTGTTTTTTATTAAGTAAAATTAATAATTCCTTTGTGGGGCTTTGCATACGCTTTTATAATAAAATACCAGAAGATATTTTGAAATTGCCTGAAACTGTGTTCAAAACTCATGTTAAACATGTACTTTGTAAAATGGCATATTACAAACTAGACGACTATATAAATGACAATGATGCTTGGAACAGATTTCCTCCAGTCCAGCGCAATACGATAGCGAAAAACAAACGAAATTATGTAACCCAATCTAGTAATATGTAACAATTGATTAAAAGAATATTGTGTTGAGGAGTTTCTTGCCCCGCTTCTTCTCCTCAACCATACATGCTGAAGCGGTGGAGTTGAAATGACGTTCAATAAGTGGACTTGTAAGTTCCTATTTTGAATAAAACATTTTGACTTTGACTTTGACTTTGACTGGATGTGAAAGACATAGGTTACTTTTCATTACCGAATTATGACGAACTCTAGTAATTAAAATAAATAGATGAAAAGGGGCAATAGCTGTATTGGAAAGAGTTCACCTATCTAGAATTGACTGACTAACTGATCGATCAACGCAGAGCCGAAACCGATGAATCTGGACTGGAAGCATGAAATTTTGCACAAAGGTTACTTAATTGACCAAAGTGAGCAGTAAGACGGGTTTTTTGGAAATTCCCACGGGAACGGAAATAAACAAGATCCATCTTGTCTCAGCAGTAAGTGTCAAGGCTAGGTTTCAATCCAGTTCAGGGCATGTACTAAATAGTTTTTCAAAAAACCGTGGTTATCTGTATCTTCGATACAGACGTAAATTTAAAAGGATACGTCTATGTCTAAGTGAATATTCGGGTAAATGCAAGAAAAGTACGAATTAATGTTTCAAACTGAGTTTTTTAAGTACCTAGGTCGATGATTTGTCCTTATCTAAAGTAAGATTATTTCTCGAGTGTTCCATAGTGTTCTGGAACGGTTTTACGAGAATAAAAAAAAGCACTGAAAGCGTAGATAGAAATATTATATTGAGTGAGTTCACTCATCTTTACGTTAACCGTTTGTACAACAGATGGCGTTAGTAAATAAGCTCCTGTTCACAAAATGACAATCTACAAAACGAAAACATAGATCACTAGTTAGACGGAGTAGGCAAACTGTGAGGAAACGAGCTCCAAAAATTACAGACACGGCCCCGTTAGAGTTTTATTATATGTATAGACTAGCTGTTCCTCGCGTTTTCATCCGCGTACATCCCGTGGGAATACGGGGACCAAATATAGCCTATGGTACTCCCTGATAAAGTAGCTTTCCAAAAGTTAAAGAATTTTTAAATTCGGTCTAGTAGTTTCGTAGCATATTCAATACAATCAGAAAATCAAATCTTTCCTCTATAATATTAGTATATAGACTAGCGACCCGCCCACTTTTCGCTTATGTTATTTTATTTTTATTTTATTTTATTAGGGAATACAAACAATAGTACAATCTTATTACTAATTAGTTATACTAGGTAGGTGTAAGTTTAAGTACTACCAACTACGTAATCCACGGCTTACTAACAGGTAAAAGAGCTCCTGGGCAGATAAGTGGACATTAGTTTTAACCTTACAGTGCAGAGTTTGTTTCTCTGCACAAACACAAACAATAGGTACTATATATATAATATTATACAAAAACCCTTTATCTCTCTTTCTATTAGCGAAAACCTCATCATCAATTGCTTTGTTTAGGACGAGCTAGCGGATATACAGACATACGCGGTAAGAGATTAAAATATAATAGGGCATAGAGGGGAAAAAGAGAGGAAAATTTGAAGCCAAAAGTTATTACAAGATGGAAAAAGTCTAGTGTAATTCGACCGGGATTCGACCGAATGACACTATCATATTAACTGACATGACGCTTGGAGCTTCAAAGTTTTTGTATGAAAATATTCCCAATGCCTCCTCTATGCCCTATTGTATTTTAATCTCTTTGATTTTATACTATGTAGATGGTATACCACATGGTATATATAAAACCTTCCTTGTTTATCGCTCTTTCTATAAGTAAAAACAACACCAAAATTCGTTGCGTTGTTATGGGGCAGTTAGCGTATAGTCAGACAGAAAGCGACTCTATTTTATAGCCAACGGCAAAAATAAACCTTAACAAGCGTGAAATACATTAATGTTTTTACATAGATTGCTTCAATGCCAGCAAGATTCATCACGGATATCAAGCGAAGCGTGCATTCAATACTCGTGCTATAAACGAGTATCTCATTATCAACCAGTAAGTGTATACAAGTAAGTCCCGCAAAGCAAGGACTTTTTCTCTCCTATGAGAAAGTATACTACAACTATGAGGTTCTTCAAAAGGAACGTAAGATTTCTCAATGTTTAATAGGTGACGATGACCATCAACCATCACATCGTCGGTGGAGATGGGCTGCTGTTTACATTTAGCCAATCTTCGTGGACGAGTTTAGAATGCCTTGTTATTAGACTCTTGACCTTTGTAGGTGTACTCTTTGTACCTACAGAAAAAATATAATTTTTAATTGACTTTTATCTTGACATGGTTTTTCTACTCGTATGCCAATTTTATAAATTACTAGCGACCGGCCTCGGCTTCGCACGTGTGCAATGCTAATACTAAAACCTTCCTCTTGAATCAGTCTATCTATAAAAAAAAACGCATTAAAATCCGTTGCGTAGTTTTAAAGATTTAAAGCATACATAGAGACATAGGGATACAGGGACAGAGAAAGCGACTTTGTTTTATACCTACTATGTAGTGACGTGTGTATTTTTCAAGCCATTCAAGGTTATCTGAATTAGCTTCACTAAAGACTGCTATTGCTTTTAAAAATATCGTTATTGGGTTAAGTTTGTAAAACATTGACGGTGTTGATGTAAATGGAACTTACGTTTGACGTCCGTGCTGCCACGCGAAACATATGTATGTATGTACGTTCAAGTTAAAATAAAACCGGCAAAGTGCGAGTCGTCATTTGCGCACCGAGAGTTCCGTACAAACTTGTATGTAGTCGGATTGAAGGACATCAAATGATTCGAAAACTGCAAATACAAGTTTGTAATCCAAAAAAATATAACTACTTACAACATATCTGCTACTGCGTTGACTTCGAACCTTCTTAGTCAAGTATGAGGAAGCGAGCTTTTAAAAGTAAATAATTACGTCTGAACAAATTTGGATGCTCTTTATTAATAAACGGTTTACACATTGCTTGCCCACTATGAGGCTTAGAATTCATATACCCGTCTATAGAAGCAATATCCATCTACTGATCAATTTAACTAAACAAACCAGCCTTAAGGGACATTAGGTATATTAATTTCAACATACCTACTGAACGCTTTCCTGAGAAAAGGTACCTTAACAGCTTTAACAGACATACTCGTACAGACGTACATCGGAGTGATACAATCTACGATACAATGAAGAAGCGTTATTTTCTTTTGAGGTACCCTAAAAAGTAAAAGTTGAATTCATTTTACAGGTTGAATTTAAGGAATTGGTCACATATTACCACCATGTTCTACCGTAACGTAAACCGGAATGGAGTGACTGCAATAATTAGGAACTGAACAAAATATATTTAATGTTGTCGCATTTGTTTCTGGGATCTCGGTCACGTGTGGATATGGGTCGGCAAATGAGCTCCAAGCCTGTAGCGAATACAAATTGACATTATTAGTAGTCGCTAAACAATATGCGACCTCTATTATCTTTAGATACGTTTTTAGGATACAATGGGCCGATTCTGCTTTACACCGACTAAACTTATTTTTAGTTTAGTCCTGTCTTTGTCTTACCTCAAAAAAAGAAAAGGGATAGAAGATAAACCTACTGAATTTAGTCCTGTCAGATGCTGTATTTTAGTCGTGACTTCTTTACTTATGCACTAAACACGCAATGAAATGCATTAGTTGACAGGACTAGATTAGTTTGACAGGACTAAATGTCTGTCGTCTCTTTTCTTTTCTAGGAGAAAGAAAATGATAGGAGTAAACTAAAATAAGTTTAGTCGCTGTAAAGCAGAATCGAACCCAATAAGTACATTAATAAAATAATAAATAATATTCTGATTCTTATTAATAACAACAAAAACATAATTACTCATAGGTAGAACTTTATATAAAAACTAAGAATTGATAGACAGATTGATATTGCAGGTTTGTGGTCATTAATTATGCATATTTCTTTATCATGCATGATCGATCATTAATTATTTTGAAACTGGTTTCTCGGAGAGATCAATGTTCGCTGCTTCGTCAAGGGCTATTGAGATTGTACTGTGTCTAATTGAAGTTTTGACGTGACAACGTCTTATAACTCGATGGAGCCGGCTGCATGCACGAAAAAGTATGACGTATGCGGCGTTCCAGTGCAAGCCAGAGCGCGCAACGAGCGACAAAGAGGCACAATCCATTCCATCAGTATTTTCTTATGACGTTGTCAGGTTTAACTATCGTCAGTACAACGACTTTACAGACAACCGATTTTTTTTTATTCAATAGTCCCTTAGGCTAGTACCTAGCTTATCTATATAATATGTTGGAGCGCAAAACGGAGGACTCGACGAAACTGTGGGGAACGTAGGTGGAAGACTCCTCCATCGTGACAAGGGAAGATCTTTCGCCAGGCAAGGTAATCGTGCCTAGGGATCGCGGTCCAACGGTTGATTTTGTAGAGTAGTATTTATACGAACTTGTGAGAAAACTTTGATAGCGCGGCTTAGAACTTGCCGTCTAAGGAGCTCCCTAAGAGGTTCCTTAAATGACCTACCTAATAAGTAAGCATTAAAAAGGGTTTTTGGAAATTCCCAGAGGAACGGGAATAAACGGGATCCGCTTGTACTGTATACTAACATCATGCACTATATATATATATTATTAATACTTATTATGCATTTGACTTAAAATAATAAAGGATGCTTAGGAAGTTAGATTTTGATCTGTTGCATTGTTGATTTAATAAAGCCTGATAATTTGTACAAAACGGTCTATAATTATTATTTTGACCTATAAACTGCGCTACTGTCATTGAGACTGATTATCAAGGTTATTGATTATTATCTAGCTTCCTTCAATTCTGAATAGTCGTAGCTCAGAGTCTCATCTTAAGCACTCTATAAAGATTTATGGACTTATTGATAACCTAATTAACATAATTCATTATAATTGCCTTAAATTAAATAGTTTATATCAGAATTAAATTAATAATAGCAATCGCAAAAATATAGTAGCATTTTAAGTTTTTTTTAGTTACGTTAATATTAAAACACCAAAAGTAATAACTACATAAACGGAAATATTTAAAGCATCAGTGCAGTGAGGTTAAAACCGACCAAGTCCGTCGGACTCTCGCACGAAGGGTACTACATCAATAAAAACGGCAAAAAAAATACGTTTGTTGTATTTGAGCCCCCTGAAATATTATTTTATTATGTTTCTTAGTATTTGTTGTTATAGAGGTAACAGAAATACATCATCTGTAAAAATTTTAAATGTCTAAATAATGGGTACTAAACTGCTGATAAATATAAACCATAAACGGCTACATCCCAGTTGGTAAACTTCCCATTTGGTACTGTACTTACTAAAAAGTTGCGTTTGGTAAACATTTTGTTACTTCATACATTTAATCCCATCTGTCAAAATACCACGTGCCGCTAAAGAAGCACCGAGCGGGTTTTCAGGTAGAGGGTATAGTTGTACTTACCATCGTTTTAGACAAAAGGTGTGAAAGAGATAGACATAAGTATGTGAAAATTATATCCATAATCGGGTTTCGCCTTATCAGTTTACTCGTTTTATGCTTATTTGTAAGCGCCACTTTTTATTTCTGTTTTTAAATATAAATATCTCAAATGATCAAGAATTGCTTGTATTACTTTATAATTATTTTTTTATTTTTTACTTTGTAGTGTAGTCTATTTTTTATGTTAATGTACCAAATCTGTGATTATTGTTTATTTTTTATATTTTATAGTTGATTTTGCATGTAGATGTCTTATGTTATAAAAAAATTAAAGAACTAATATGTAAAAATTGTCATTGAAATAGTTAAATCGAACGGTGATTTTTCAGAATTTTTTTAAAAGTTGATTTTACTTTATTTTATAGTAAAACTGCGATGTCTTATATTGTGAAAGAATTAAAAGAACTAAAAGTTTAGGTAAAATTATCTGTGAGCGCCACTTTTTTTTTAAAATATCGATATTATTATGTTTTATACATACACATAATCCGACTATTGTAACTGTAATTAAAAATATTTAAAAAAATATATGACAATGTCAGTTTCGTGTTTTCTTTTTTACTTGACTGTACACATTTCAACTGAAAATTTACCAAACGGGATATAATACATATAATTACTGAAATGTTTTCGAAATGGGACTAAATGTATGAAATATATAATGTTTACCAAACGCAACTTTTTAGTAGGTACAGTTTGAGGTTTACCAAATGGGATGTAGCCATATAAACACCCAGACACAAATCCAACAGGCGTGTTCATGCACACAAATGTTGGCTCAATCGAGAATCGAACGATTTAGCGATATACTTACCTAAGTGCATACAAACATACACACGAAAAACGTTACCCTTCTTTTGGTGTAGTTGGATACATTAGTAGTGGTTTTTTATTTAATCAAATATTTTTTGTTTTTTTTATTCAATGTAGGCATATATCTGTTATTGAAGTTTATTTTTTACTTTTTTTTAGATTCGAGGAAACATCTGTAGCGTACCCAGTGTGCAAAACAAACGACACACAATGTCTCGGAGGATTCGCCCGTCTCTACCACGAAATCAAAACATTGTTGATAGAGAAACCCGAAGCGTTACTCCTAAACGCCGGAGACACTTACCAGGGAACGTATTGGTATACACTACTGAAATGGCATATCACATTGAAGTTTATAAATATGCTGCCAAACGATGCACATGTGAGTAAAAATTTCCGAAGCATAACAGAGTCATCATCACAAAGCAGAGTGGCTTTGTAAAAGAATGCCCGATGTGTAGAATTGAGATAAGCGTTCGACTTGTCATGCACGCTGTATTGTAGCTTGAAAAACTGAAATTAACGCATCATTCTAAAGTAAACAAACGTTACCCTAAAGTTACTTCTTTGAGGAGAAGGTACACATTTAAGTATTACAGAACGTAACTTTAATACGAATCCCCACATGCGCACAGAAAAAGAAAGACTCACAAGCAACTGCTCTTATGTGGAAATCCGAACATAATAGTTCTTCAATACACTTCCTCCTTAAATAAGTTAGGTTATACGTATTCAGATGGTGTCAGCCTTAGAAATCAGTGAGGCTCGGGTTCGAATCCTGGCATGTACCAATGAGTTTTTCAAAATCTTACGTACATATTTATCACTAGCTCGACGGTGAAGGAAAACATCGTGAGGAAACCCGCAGGTCTCAGAATTAATTCTGAGACCTGTGTAAATAAACCCGGTCCGGCCATGGGCTCACCACCTATCACGTTTAGGGGTCCAATGTATCTCGTGAAATGTGGGTATATCCAGTAATGGAATACCTCTGCCTACCCCCTTGGGGATAAAAAAAAAGGCGTGAGATTATATTATTATTATTATCAGCCTTAGAACTGTGAGATATTTTCAAGCCACCCAAAGATCAATCATCCAAGGGACCGATAATATGTATGTAGTTACATATGAGTAATATTTTTAGGCCATTGGAAACCACGAGTTTGATGGTGGCGTAGCAGGCCTAGTACCGTACCTTGCGGCACTCCGAGGACCGGTCCTAGCAGCCAACATGGATACCAGCAGAGAACCTTCTCTAAATGGCTTGTATAAGCCTTATGTTATAGTCGAGAGGAAAGGTCGAAGAATCGGAATTATTGGAGTTGCTACACCTGAAACAATGGTAGGTGTCAAGTCAAATGCTAGTGTTGGTTCTGTATTTAATAACTGTATCAAAATTCTCCGGAACTGATTTATCAAATCCAACTATTATCTAAATGTGTTTTATTACTAATAAAAAATTAAATTATTATTAATAGCAGTGATAAATCTGTTGAAAGTGAGCCTACGTACGCCTCATGCGTCAGGCCCGGGATAAACTCGTGGTAAAGGCTTGTACCAATGAGTTTTTATGAAACATAAGTATTATCTTTAGCTCAACGCTGAAGGAAAACATCACGGAGTAATCCGCAAGCTCCAGAATTGGTCTTGGAGCATATCAGCACCCCATTCTGGCGATGGGCTCACCACCTGTCATGTTTCGGGGTCCAAAAAATACCTACTGGTGAAGAGTGGGTATTTTCTGGAGTGGATTACGTTTTCGGACCACTCGGGATGATGTGTAAGGAATCTATGAATATTATTATTAATAGCGTATTATATCTATTATTTTAATAATTATTAATTAATGTATATTATTTTAAATAGGTTACTTCAAACGCTCAAAACGTGATAGTAAACGACCCCATTGAAGCCGCTCGGAGAGAAGCCGATATATTAACTGAAAAAGGAGTTGATATAATAATAGTTTTATCACACTGCGGGCTTAAAGTCGATAGGTAAGTAGCTATTGTATGATTGTTTTGAATTGTTATATTTACGATTATTTACGTAAGACGTTTTGCGTCAGTGTGACATTCAAAAAACTTATTTATCTACTAGCTAATCCGTGCGGTCACCCGCGTAATTACCGTTCCCGGAATACAGGAATATAATATAGCCTATGTTACTCCCAGATAATGTTGCTTTCCAATTGTAAAAGAATTTTTCAAAAACGGTCCAGTGGTTTCGGAGCCTATTCAATTCAAACAAACAAATCTTTCCTCTTTATAATATTATTAGTGTAGAATAACTACTACTTTACTTGTAACTAGGCAATGTGTGTACAGGCAAGAGCATGCTAAGTTTGACACTTTGGACTTTGACCCGGTTCTGTATTCTATGGTAAGCAGTATAAATCAGAGCTCAGCTTAAACTGGCTGTAAAGCTTGACTTGCTCTTGACTGTACATAGGATGGATTTAAGAAAACTTACTGTGAAGGGTCTTTGTAACATCAATGGAAACCCAACAATAATTTGTAGAATTTTCGTCTGTCTGTACCGTTTGTACGGAAATCACGCAACAACTACTGCACTAAATTAGGTTTTATTGTAGCACCTCCAATTTATTGGTACATGTTTCATATACGCCGCCTAGAAGTTGAATTATTTATATACATGGTGTTTTTGAACTGGAACAGAACGGAAATAAAGTGTCAGTTAATAAATAATAATTGAGTTGTGACACAGGATTCACACTTGTATGGTATGATTCATATCTTTTTTTAATACTTATTAGCATCCTCTTATAGCACCTATTTTGGTTCACGAAATCTAACAACACTAAGCTCCGTAGAATCCTCTCGTATATTGCGTTCACATAGATATCGATCAAGTTAATGCAAATCTCTTTAACTTTACGATCTACTTATAGACGATTTAAATGCATCGAGTGGTTGTCGACTTAATCTTTAATAAACCCGGTATACTATAAAATAAAGTGCATAAGATATTCAACCATCTTGGAGAATAAAACTTAATTTTTCAGCTTGAATATATTAGTAATAGATCGTACTTAAGATGATAGTAACTCCAATATCGGTCTTATTTTACGAAAAGTTTCAAAGTAGGCTTAACTCATTCAACGTCATGTTAAATTCTTTACTAGATCTCATTTAATAAATTGATCTTAAAGTAAAATATATACGCAAAATACCCAAAAGCGCGACTTATTAAAATTAATCTAATGATGCTCCAAATATGTAGACCAATCTTGCGATAATTGAATTTCAAAATCAATCAAACGTTAAAATACGTAACAACAAAAATATTTTTATTGTTGTGACATCATCAACCCAACTGCCATAATGCAATTGACCCAAATCTAAAGACTATTTATTTATGAAAATCTTAAACGGGTTTAATTTTAGATATAATAAATAATAATAATAAATTGTGGGACATCATTCACACACGGTTATTTAGTCCCCAACTTCTCAGGGCCTATACTATGGGTACTAAACATCTGTTATACATACTAAAATAAATATTAAACAACCAGACACGAAGTCAACAGACATGTTCATGAACACAAATTAATGTTGGCCCCGCGCGGGGATCGACCCCGCGACCTCCGACTCAGAAGGCAGGGTCACTACAAACTGAGCCATTGGGTAGTTGACAGCATCGAAAATAAATAGCGAGTAGTCATACATTAAAAAGATTATCCCAAAACACCTCAAAATATGTATTTCGATTTTCAATTTACAATTATAGCAAATTTAAAAATAATAAATCAATCAAAAAAAGTGCTGCAATTGTGTACTACAAACTATGACGTCACGGTTTGCTATTTCAGTACATTTTCCATAGTAAAATTTCGTTTTGACAGATCGTAAAAAGTAACTGATTTGACTAGGTAGGACACAACCCTATTAATACCAAAGCTTTCATTGCTATTGTTTCAGGCAAATGGCAAGAGAGATTGGTGAAAACATAGATGTAATAGTCGGAGGCCATTCACACAGCTTGCTATGGAATGAAGAGTCACCGAGCCAGGAAAGAATTAGTGGACCGTATCCAGTGGAAGTCGAAGCTGAGTCAAAACCTGGCCACAAGGTAAATTATAAATACGAATCGGTAAATCTGCTGCATATTTACCTAAACTCTAAGAAGTACATCATACCAGTTGATATTACTAGACCAGGCTCGATAATTTTTAAAACCAAAAAAAAATAGTAGTAGGATGAAACCCATTAGAAAAGGAGGGGAATATTATAAAAATGAAAGGAAAAATAAATTACGGGCGATCTGAGGTCGGGAAGGGGTGGGGGGGGGGGGGAGTTTTTTAGGGTAAAAAACGGTTTTTCTCGATTTCCGGCAAAACTAAAAGTCCTATCGAAGAAAGTCAAATGGCAAAGTTGTAGGTAATAAAAAGATCTAAAACTTTTGTATTTACACTTTTTTCACATAACTTCAAAATTTATGTGAAAAATTCAAAAAACCAAGTTTTTGGTTTTTTATTTTTATCTTGTACATTTTTTTTTATTTTTAACGAAATTTGGTGAAAACTTACCGTATTATGTCCCAAATACGCTGTAATTTATTTGATTAAAAATATTTATTTTTTTCACCATATTTTAAATTAATATCTAAAAAATACCCTAATTTTCAATCGAAAATTCACCCGTCAAAATATCAGCTTTTTTCAAAAAGTTGGTATGTTTTCTGTTCGTTGAAATCTCTACTTTCCTATAGTGAAAAAAAAAATATGTTACTATAGTAAATCTTCTCAGAAAATGAAAAAAATCTTGTACTAAAATATCATTTAATTTCAATCTTTAGGTTATGTTACGTTAAGCATACTGTTTTTTAAAGAAAATATTACGATTTTTATGTTTGAGTTGATTGATACAGATATAGAAACAAATAAAAATCGTTATATTTTCTTAGGCTTCTTCGGTCTTATTAATAAAAATGGCCTATTCCTAGGATGATCAGAGGTTACGCTAGAAGTAGTTAATCCCTGAGTAACCAAGTATTACCTCAGTTTTTTTTATGTCATTAATAAACACGGAGTATCCTCGGACTAACTATACATTCCTTACACCTAGCTTACACTTAGATTACGTCTGAAATGTGGCAATACTGATGAATTTAAAAGTAAAAAGAGAGATAAGAACTTTTCCAAAATGGAAGAAATCCGGCCAAGTGCGAGTCGGTAATGGTACGAAGGGTTTCGTACCATTACCTATAAAAACGGCAAAAAAATAACGTTGGTTGTATGGGATCCCTATTAATTTAATTTATTCTGTTTTTTAGTATTTGTTGTTATAACGGCAACAGAAATACATAATCTGTGAAAATGTCAACTGTCTAGCTATCGCGGTTCTTGAGATACAGACTGGTGACGGACAGACAGCGAAGTCTTAGTAATAGGGTCCCAATTTTACCCTTTGGGTATGGAACCCCAAAAAAATGTGTTTTACAAGTGACAGCTGACTATCTGACATCCGTATTTGTGGTTAGTGAGTAGCAAAGAGATTAAAATATAATAATATTTAAATCTCTTTGATCCCATCGCCTTACCGTCATCCTTCCGTCATCGATGAATGTCAAAGTAACTTTTAGGTTAGCATAAAACCTAAACCATGGCTAATCCCTGCTTAAACTAGGTGACACCAAGGCGTAACTTTTACTCCGGGAGTAGGCATGGATTAGGTTACTCCTTGCTTACTCTGTGTTTATTAATACTGAAATTGGTTAGTAATGAGTTAATACTTGGAGTAAAGTTAATCTTTCTCTAGTCGGAATTTATTAATAAGACCGCTTAGGCTTAACGTAACATAACCTAAAGATTGAAATTAAATGATATTTTAGTACAAGATTTTTTGCATTTTCTGAGAAGATTTACTATAGTAACATATATATTTTTTTTCACCATCGGGAAGTAGAGATTTCAACGAACAGAAAACATACCAACTTTATGAAAAAAGCTGATATTTTGACGCGTGAATTTTCGATTGAAAATTAGGGTGTTTTTTCGATATTCATTCAAAATAAGGTGAAAAAAATAAATATTTTTAATCAAATAAATTACAGCGTATTTGGGATATAATGAGGTAAGTTTTCACCAAATTTCGTTAAAAATAAAAAAAATTTTACAAGATAAAAATAAAAAACCAAAAACTTGGTTTTTTGAATTTTTCACATAAATTTTGAGGTTATGTGAAAAAAGTGTAAATACAAAAGTTTTAGATCTTTTTAGTACCTACAACTTTGCCATTTGACTTTCTTCGATAGGACTTTTAGTTTTGCCGGAAACCGTGAAAAACCGTTTTTTACCCTAAAAAACGCACCCCCATCCCCTTCCCGACCTTAGATCGCCCGTAATTTATTTTTCAACACACTTGCTCATAAAGTGGCTCTAATTTCACTGCAATTAGGCACATAATGACACCTATAATCAAACTGAGACTTTTTGTTTGCTATTATTCACTAGTGAGTTATAGATTTTTTTTTTCAATTTTGTTGCTAGAGTTGCTTTGTTCTTAAAAAAGTTTCGATACAAAAAAGATCGTATTCAATCGTACTAATAAATTAATACACAAATATGGCTTGCTCATTTCATGCAACTTCGTATTTAAATAGATCATTTCAACTTGTACGTGTTTAATAAACAAAACTTTCACTCAAATATAACTTTGGTTTTCTCTGTAAAAACTTTAAATACCCCATTTTGTACGTGGCTAAAACGCTATCCACGACAAACCAAAGAAAAAGAAACCTAATTTTTTTAGTCCATGGCCGATCGCCATTGTAAGATGCGAGCGCATAGGAAAACGAGGCTGTATGGGCCTAGATCCTTTTGCCTTTTCCAAATTATATAAATAAAAAATTGGAAAACCAATTAATTTTCCCCGCCATTGCGAATGATTATTTTAAAATGATTTTTTAGTATTATTTATTCACAAGTGTGTTGAAAAACGTCGTATGATACACGTGTGTATTGATGATTACCGTCCTCGGCTCTCTTATGACCCTCGCCTACGGCTCGGGTCTCAATGGCGCCTCAGCGGTAATCACCAACTTTACTCACTTGTACCATAATGTACTATTTACTTTCATTATTATAATATTCCCCTCCTTTTGTAATGGGTTTCATTCTACTATTATTTTTTTCACTTTTTATTATTTTTAAAGGCTTCTACCCTGGTCTATACAACACTCCCTTACTTTAATCACAACAAAGGTTTGTGAAATTTGTGATGCCACAAAGTTTTGTATTAGCAAAAGTTTTTTTTTATTTCATTTTTGTTATTTTAACGTCTTTTTCAGATACAATTTACCTTGTAGATTTATAAAAAAATAGTTCACTAGTCAACATGTTACGGGTTTGAAATCATTCCTTTAATTACCAATATTCATGCATTGCGAGTCTGATCTTTAAGGCGATTGTAATAAGAATATTACTAAGTCCAAGGTGTCAAGCTGCACGACTGTATCACAGATTAACGAATACTGGTTTTAATAAATCAGGTTGTACATAAACATTTTTCGAACAGGTACTAGTAGTAACAGCATCCGCATTTACGAAGTATTTGGGAAATTTGACTATTTATTTTGATGACAAAGGAGATATTCAATCTTTTGATGAAGGACCAGTGTTTTTAAATAGGTCAATTCCTGAAGGTAATTCTCCCAATTCTTCTAATATTATAAACGCGAAATTTTGTATGGATAGATGTATGGATGGATGTTTGTTGCTCTTTCACGCAAAAACTACTGAACAGATTTTGATTAAACTTTCCAGTTGTATAGCTTATAAATCAGAATAACACATAGGCTATATTTTATCCCCGTATTCTCACGGGAACGGGAACTACGCGGGTGAAACCGCAAGGCGCTGCTAGTTTAATATAGTTGTAGACAAAATGCGGCTGATATAACGTACTTACATTAATATTTTTGACAGTTAACAATCATTTAACTTTTATAGCATACGTTAAAACAGTTTTATTTTATCAGGCTTACTTGTAAGCATTCCTTGATGACAAATTTCTAAGTACAACTTACATCCTTTTATGAAAATTAAAGGCTTTCATTAATTGAAAACATGTTTTTTTTAAATTTCTGTATTTATCGATCTTGAACAGTTTTCAAATAGATTTTCTACCTGTATCGTTTTTCTTTTATTAGTGGTCTCTCTGATATTTTTATTTCAACGAGACACAACACAACTACGACCTCAATAGACATAGGTATAACGCTCTTTCTGATCATAAAATAACTTTTTAGATGGAAAAATATACGAGTACCCAATGGTGAACATTAACGAATAAAATATCGTGTAAAACCTTAAACCAAGATACTAAGTATGTTCTGAATTGTTTTAGATCCAGAAATACTAGCTCTCCTACAGCCATACAAGGATAAATTGCATGCCTTAGTAAATGAAGTAGTAGGAGTAACAAATGAAGAACTTGAGGTTGAAAAATGTGGGACCCACGAATGCGAGCTAGGAGACCTCATTGCGGACGCTTTTTTGCATACAGTAAGTAGAATTCTTTTCATTTTCTAACAGACTCGTCTTATTAGCAAAAAAAGTTGTCAAAAATCATAGCGCTTACACAGGTCTGCACTCCAATAACTCGGAGAGATGAAGGAAGAAGTTACGATTCGTAAAATCCAGAAATTAAAATATAATAGGGCATAGAGGGGACAAAGCAAGGAAAATTTGAAAGCAAAAGTTATTACACGACGGAAAAGGTCTACTGTACCCTAAGCACGAACATGCATCGAAATCGAATGGTAAACGTTATCGTATCGTCATCGAGAAATTTTGTATGGGAAATTGTACAGCGCCACGACGGGCGTAAAGAGAACTAAAAAGTTAAAGCACGAATAATTATCGTAAAGCGTTCGAATCGACTTCGAGCGGTAATCGAATAGTAAGTGAACAGTTTTTAGGAAAACGGCAGCACGAACTCTATTTTGACGTACGGTTTCGTCTTATTCGAAAGCTGGCTATTGAGATCTTACTCACTGACAAAAACATGGTGAGAAGCTTTTCGAGTAACAAGTTGTGGTCATATTTTGTTGATAAATCTTATTTTGACTACGAAACACGGTTAGGGGGAGGGCCTTACGTTGTTTATTAGTAGATAGAACTAACCAACTCATTGAAATGCTTTGTTTTTTATTATTATTTTCTTTATTTATAATACCTAAATATATTTTCAATTTTTATTTTTTTACACATACTTACTCTTTATTTGCTGTAAAAGTTATTGTTGGTTGCTTTATTTATTTATAACCAATCCTACTAATATTATAAACGCGAAAGTTTGTAGGATGTAAGGATGTTTGTTACTATTTCACGCAAAACTTTTTTTTTTAATATTTAAGTTCTTTTATTTACAAAGAAAATATACATTCATTTACAATAATTACAGATAAAAATGGATTAAATGGATTTTAATGTAGGTAACTTTACAATAATATAGCTTATACATCAGCCAATAACAGATAAGCTATATTTTATTCCCATATTGCCACGGGAAGCGCTAGTAGTAATAAATTAATTATTTTAGGAAACTAAATTGACTGATTGTGCCATGAGGCTGAACATAAAGTAGGTAGTTACTCTAAACAACAAAGATTTATAGTTCTATGATAGATATATTTTTATTTGTCAATATTAATAACAATTTTAATATCCACCTTTTATGTCTATTCACTCTGAATATAATAAAGTACCTAAGCACTAATCACAACCACAACACACATTTTACACGACTATAACCACTTCAAAAGATTTTAACACTCAAAGGGTCCAAATCCAAACACTTATAATAACTTACCTAATCATTTTTGTTCAATAAACAAGCTCCAAATAGTAAACGTTCGAATACTCAAATACGGCAGTCGAATCATGATCAAAACTTTAATTTTTAATCGTGAATTAAAATGTAATAACTGAAGTAGATGCTATTAAGTATTATAATATTAATAACTGAAAGGTCTAGATTGTGAAACAATATAAATTTCACTTTTTATTAACTTTTGCTATCAATAATATAAATGAACATAAATCAACACAGTGTTTTAGAACGCACCATTCGTTCCTTATCATTCAAATCTTGCGTTTAGGTATCGAGTTACTGTCGAATAGACGATAGTAAATACTTTAGGTTTCGTGCTGCTAAATTAAAAAGTAATCGAATCGAACTGGTTTTCGAATAGTAAAGTTTTACGTTTACATTTCAATTTCGATACAAGTTCGTGCTTAGGGTACTGTGATTCGACCGAATGACAGCTCGCGTTCATACTATGAATAACTGATATGACGCTTGAGCTTCAAAGTTTTTGTATGAAAATATTCCCAATGCCCCCTCTATGCCATATTATATTTTAATCTCTTTGGTAAAATCCTAAAATTATGTTACAGAGGGGAGCATAGAATAAACATATTATGTAGGGTAGACTGGGTACGGTTGAAACGCAGGACGGTTGAAACAAAGCGAATATCTCGACACCCGTGCGTGATAAGGTAAAGGGTACAAAGAGAGAACGAAGCGGGTGACAACTCGAAACACGAATTCTAGTATTGCGTCGCTCTTTGCGCGATGTTCTGGTGTATAGGAGGCCCCATTGTGTTTTTTGAAGGAAAAGTAAGTATTTCTTGTTTGTACATTTTTCTAATTATTATGGTTCTACTAAAGTTAGAATATTGAGAGTTGTTTATCGTTTTAATCGAAGTTTTTGGAATATGGCTGTATGATTAGTTTTTATTCAAGTTTATTATCACACTTACTGTAAAACGTTTTATACTCGAAAAGGGGGTTGGGGACAGTTGAAAATTTTTTTGTGGGTACAGTTGAAACAGTTAATTTCTTTTATTTTCTTGCTTCCTAGATGCCAAGAATACGCCAAATGAAGACTACAAGAGGTCAGGCCAACTTATCCAAACAAACAAGTCTATGAAGATGTATTCGCATGGATAGTTTATAGATTATTGTCTTAGTTCTGTTTGCAACAATTGTGGTTAAGAACGATCTCGTATCTACATAAGTATTTTTCGTTAAAATATTGTTATATTTATCTCATTTTTATATAATTGTAAGTTGTACTTAATATAAACCTTTCAAGGCTTATTAAAATAATGTTGAATTTTATAGTCTTATATTAATATAATAATAATAATCTCACGCCTTTTTTATCCCCGAGGGGGTAGGCAGAGGTATTCCATTACTGGATATACCCACATTTCACGAGATATATGGGACCCCTAAACGTGATAGGTGGTGAGCCCATCGCCGGACCGGGTCTGTTTACACATGTCTCAGAATTAATTCTGAGACCTGCGGGTTTCCTCACGATGTTTTCCTTCACCGACGAGCTAGTGATAAATAAGTGATAAATATGTACGTAAGTTTTTGAAAAACTCATTGGTACATGCCAGGATTCGAACCCGAGCCTCACTGATTTTCGGCCGGCTCTTCAACCGTCCGGGCTATCACCGCTTTTCCTAGTCCGCTTTGCTAGTCTTATTTACTAGAAAATTTATGTACCTTGAATAATTTAAATATTAATAAAAACATTTGTAATGTTCAACTGAGCTATTACGAGTCCTAAAGTGTTATTATATGATGAATAAAATATGTCCATTTACAATAATTTGTATTATTTGCATGTGTTTCAATTGACCCCAGGCAGTGTTTCAACCGACCCTGGCATGGGTACGGTTGAAACAATTTTTTTTTTTAAAATTTGCTTTTACATATAAAATACAATACATTGATCTCAAATAACATTGCCCATTTGTAGAGAGATACATGGTCTTTTATTTAATATATTTATGTCCTCGCTAGCTTAATTAATCCCGATGCTATGGTCGATTAACTGAAAAATGTTTCAACCGTACCCAGTCTACCCTAGTCTCTTAGAATGAAGATATCTTGAATGAAGATGAACTTACAGTAGGTACTTATCACAAATTATTGCAATTATATGCAAAATATGGGAATAGTTAGCAGTATTTTCCCACGCGACAAAGGAAGCAAAGACTTTGACTACTTACCTACTAAATCATCGGTCCGTGTCAGCAGCACTGCCTATTAAGAGACTGCGATCATCCGCTGGCCACGAAAGATTGATTATGGGAAACCTGCTATTATGGCGACAGCTTTAATCATAATAGTGCACAATTGAACCAAGGCCACCAGTCTTGCCACCTCAGTTTCGGTACGGAATATCTAATTTAAGAAGAGAGAGAAGCCTTTTTATTTAGCAACTAACTTTTGCCAGCAACTTCAAAACACTCGTATGTATCTAGTAGATAACTCGGCCTCTAGGTGTCGTATCAAGATGAAACACAAATACTTAACATATTTTAAACTAGCTGATGCCCGCGACTTCGTCCGCGTGGAATTTGTTATTCCTTTGAGTTTAGAAAATATATCAAGAAGGATAATATACACTATCTCTCTACAATAATATTATAAAGAGGAATTAAGGATTTGTATTTTTGTATGTTAATAACGAATAAACTGAAAAACTACTGGACCGATTTTAAAAATTCTTTCACCATTAGAATGTTACATTATCCCTGAGTAATATAGGATATATCTATAAAGAAAAAAATTAGGGATCCTTACTAAAACTTGTCAGTACATGCCGGGATTGGAACCCGAGCCTCGCGAATGAGAAGCGGGCTCTTTAGCGACTGGGCTATCATTGCTATTTAATATTTTTGTTATTAAAAACATCCTATATACAACGCGTCACAGAATAAGTGCAATTCCTGATACGTACCCCGATTAGTATACTAACATAAAAAGATGGTGATGCATTCGTACTTTAGTTTTGTCTAACCAAATTGCTTAAATAAAGAGCGATAACAGTACGGTGTCAATAGGCAGTCCTAAATTTAGTTATTCTAATTAATTTTTCGGAAAAACTTTACACATATTGAAAATAGCTGAAATCAATTAAGTAGTTGATACTAATTTCAGGAATTGCGCTTATTCTCTTACGTGTTGTAAAGCCTAGGACACTCTCTGGATTATGATTTTTGAATTAGTTCTTGATGTCAATGGCTACGCATGTGGTCATAATAACAAATCAATTTCCATAAGGAACCCATAGTAAATTCTCAAAAAAAAGAAGTGGACTTTGTATGGAGACTATTGAAGAATATTTGTGCTAAGTTTCAAGTTGAAGATAAGGAAATCTTGTTGTTTGTTTTGAGGAGTATTTTTACAATATTTTGAATTGATACACCCAAAAATAAAGGTTTTCCGTACATACCTAACTCAACCCCTACTTTCACCCTTTTGGGGGAGGACTTTCGAAAAATCCAAAAATACTTATCTCATCATTTATTTCTAAGAGTAGTTTTTTTTTTGGAAAAACCAGAAATACGTATCTTGTTGTTTGTTTTGAGGAGTATTTCTACAAAGTTTTGAATTGATACACCCAAAAATGAAGGTTTTCCATACATACCAAACTCAACCCCTACTTTCACTCTTTTACGGTACGATTTTCGAAAAGTTCAAAAACACGTATCTCATCATTTATTTCTAAGAGTATTTGTGAGAAGTTTCACGTTGATAGAATAAAAAAAACAACACGTCTCCATACCAACTAAATCCCCTGTTTCACCCCCTTCGGGGGTTTTTTTTAGAAAATCCGGAAATATGTTTCTTGTTGTTTGTTTTGAGGAGTATTTTTACAAAGTTTGGAATTGATACACCCAAAAATGAAGGTTTTCCATACATACCAAACTGAACTCCTACTTTCACCCTTTTAGGGAACGATTTTCGAAAAGTTCAAACACACGTATCTCATTATTTATTTCTAAGAGTATTTGAGTATTTGTGCCAAGTTTCAACCTGATAGACGTAAAAAACAACACGTCCCCATACAAACTCCAATCCCCTGTTTCAACCATTTAGGGGGGTTTTTTTGAAAAATCCAGAAATACGTATCTTGTTGTTTGTTTTGAGGAGTATTTTTACAAAGTTTGGAATTGATACACCCAAAAATTAAGGGTTTCCATACACATCAAACTCAACCCCTACTTTTACACCTTTAGGGGACGATTTTAGAAAAATCCAAAAATACGTATCTCATCATTTATGTCTAAGAGTATTTGTGTCAAGTTTCAACTTGATAGACGTAAAAACCAACACGTCTCTATACAAACTCCATCCCCCTGTTTCAACCCCTTAGGGGTTGTTTTTTGGAAAATCCAGAAATACGTGTCGTGTTTTTTGTTTTGAGGAGTATTTTTACAAAGTTTCGAATTGATATACCCAAAAATGAAGGTTTACCAAACATACCAAACTCAACCCCCACTTTCACACCTTTAAGGGACGATTTTCGAAAAATCCAAAAACACGTATCTCATTATTTATTTCTAAGAGTATTTGTGTCAAGTTTCAACTTGATAGACGTAAAAAACAACACGTCTCCATACAAACTCCATCCCCCTGTTTCAACCCCTTAGGGGGTTTTTTTTGGAAAATCCAGAATCACGTATCTTGTTATTTGTTTTGAGGAGTATTTTAACAATGTTTCGAATTGATACACCCAAAAATGAAGGTTTTGCATACAAACTCTCAACCCCTTTTTTACCCCCTTAAAGGTTGAATTTGGAAAATTCCTTTCTTATTCCTAGTCTACGTCTTCAAAATAATATATGTGAAAAACTCAGCTTTCTAGGTGTAAGGGTTTAGGCTGGGCGTTGATGAGTCAGTGAGTCAGGACTTCTCTCTTTATATATATAGATAATAGTATATTCGACTCGGAATCGGAAAATCTGTCGAAGATGGGCTATTCACAGATGTCGGTATCGAAAACGAATATCATATTTGACATAAGGATTCGGAATTTTTTCCGTGGCTATCAGCAGGCGTATTCAGGGAGCTTCGATATTCGATATCGGAAAATCTGTAAAAAATTTTGGAGATGGGCTGATGTTGGTATCGAAAACTAATGTCATATTTGACATAAGGATTCGGAAAATTTTCCGTGGCTGTCAGAAACGCCTAGAATAAAGTTTCCGAAGTCGATAGATTCGAAATCGGAAAATTTTTCACTCGATCTGAATCGAACGGAAACGATATCGAGTCTCCGTGAATACCTACGCTGAAACGCCTAGAATACAGTTTCCGAAGTCGATAGATACAACTTTGGAAATTTTTTCACTCGATCTGATTCGAACGGAAACGGTGTCGAGCCTCCGTGAATACGCCTGCTGGTCTCCACGCTCTCTGCGGTCCTTCCGAGTTGTAGGTTTTAGCACCTCAAGTCTTTCCACATTGGATAGTTGTCGGAGTTATACAGTTTTTCTGTCAATAATACCTATATTAAAGTCTGTAAGTAGTAGGTACGTAGGTACGTATCTGTTCAAAGAGTAATAATCTTTGTTTTAACAGGGTAAAGAACGGAATGTCTCAAGTTTGCCAGCGATAGCTTTTCTACTGAGAAACATGATAAGGGGATCAATTCCTAAAGGAGGTTAGTAACATTTGTACATAGATAATAACTATTTATCACTAGCTCGACGGTGAAGGAAAACATCGTGATGAAACCCGCAGGTCTCAGAATTGATTCTGAGACATGTGTAAAAAGACCCCGGTCCGGCGATGGGCTCACCACCTATCACGTTTAGGGGTTCAATATATCTCGTGAAATGTGGGTATATCCAGTAATGGAATACCTCTGCCTACCCCCTCGGGGATAAAAGGCGTGAGATTATATTATATTATATATTATTATTATTATTATATTATATTATTACTATTTTATTTGCATTACAATACACACAAGTACAAACGCAAAAAAAAATGCAATGAAGTTTTTCTTTTCATTGTTTACTTAGTACAGTGTTTTGAGATAATATTTTTAATGCATAAATAAAAAATAAAATAAATAATCTGACACGTTTTTATACAAAAAGGCAGAGGTATTTGATTTCTTAAAATACCCACGTGTAACTAGTATATTCTTTGGGCCCCTAAACGTGATATGTGGTGAGCCCATCGTCTTACAGTTAATTATGGGAGCTGCGGGATTCCTCACGACGTTTTCCTCGACGGTCAAGATAGCGATAAATACGTACTATTTGAAAAACTCATTGGTACAGGCAAGAGCAAGTCAAGCTTGACACTACCAGTTTAAACTGAACTCTGATTTGTACTGCGCGCCATAGAATACAGGGCCGGGTCAAAGTCCAAAGTGTCAAGCTTTGCGTGCTCTTGACTGTACAGTCTGAAGTGACGTTCTTATTACAATTGCCTTTGAGGTCAGACTCGCACTACAAGTGTAAATCTTCATGTGCTCTTGACTGTACACGCCATACACGAGAAGCGGGCTTTTTAATGGCAAAAATAGTAGGTACTGGGGGCCAATTCCACTAAATATATAATAATTTATTACATAAACTTAGTCTAATTACAATAATGGTTAACAGAGTAAAACTTATGGCTATTTAAATTTTAGAGATACCTAAACTAAGTAGGTACTTAACTAAATAATATATAATTCCACTAAATGTCAACGGTTACAGTTGGATGAAAATGACATATCAATGGTCAGTCGATGGTGTTATTTGTTCTGAAAAGTGTCAAAATAACACCATTGACTGACCATTGACATCTCATTGTCATCCAACTATAAAGGTTGACATTTAGTTTAATTGGCCCCCTGCTCTATTTTCTTATTTTTATGTTTATTCGAAATTACATTTCGATACAACCCTATTACTAGCTTGGACTCGGTAAATGAAAGAGTGGAGTGATAATTATTGGCCAAAAGTATACTTATTGTTTTAAATTGCAGATGTATCCCGTGGAAACCTGATCAACATTTTGCCTTTCACAAATAAAGTGGTAACTTTTGCGCTGCCAGGCCGAAGCCTCCAGGAATTTCTGGAGAAATGCCTGACTTTCTACTGGTCCTTGAAACCTTTTAACGGTCCCTGGATGCCGCAAATCGCTGGTATAGTTAATTTTTTTAAAGTTTTGTATATATTAGCTATTTATTAGATTTTGGTGATAGTGAAGTAGTAATAATGTAGTGTCAAAAATTGAGAAAGGTATGCTGAGATGGTTTGGCCATGTCGAGAGAATGAATGACGAACGATTGACGAAAAAAGTGTATAAGGCGAGTGTGAATGAAAGTGTGGGAAGGGGTAGACCTAGGCGGACGTTTCGAGACCAAATTGGGGACGTCTTGAAAAAAGGCCAGGTCAAGAGTACCCTAAACCGAAGAGCATGTATGAAAGGAATAATGAAAGTGGACGAAGCGAAACAAGAAACAATGTAAGGATCGTAGCAAGTGGAAAGAAGTGGTCTCTGCCTACCCCTACGGGAAAGAGGCGTGATTATATGTATGTATGTATGTAATAGCCTTGCGGTTAAAGAGCCCGCTTCTCATGATAATCAGTGACGCTCGGGTTCAAATCCTGACATGTACCAATGAGTTTTTTAAAACTTACGTACATACTTATCACTAGCTCGACGATGAAGGAAAACATCGTGAGGAAACCCGCAGGTCTCAGAATTACTTCTGAGGAAAATATGTAACTCCATTTGGATGAATATCTGACGAATTATTTCCCATAATCATTATCTTTCTAGGTTTTCGAGTGACATTTAATACAACTTCAATGGAACCAGTATCAGTGTCAGTCCAAGAAGGAGATAAATTCCAACCACTAGATATGGAGAAAGAGTATCAAATCATCACCCAAAAATTTTTACTTAAAGGCGGGAATGGATTCCAGGTAAATTATTTATGAGAGCAATCTGGTTATCTTATTAAAGCATTGGTCATATCTGAGTGACAAAGTGTCTGCGATGCGGGAGCGAGACTGGAGCGTTTGAGAGGCGAAACAATTCGTGTACATAATCTCACGGAGAAAAAGATTGATATTAATACATTTGTCCTTTTTCCTAACACGCCTTGCTATATCATAATGTATAAAACTATCATATTATCGTCTCTGAGATGTGATCTGACACGAGTTTGTATAGTTACTGATTAAACGAACTTACCAGTATTCTCATGCTAATCTCGATGGATGAAGCGCGCGAGTATACATAATGGCGTATTCGGAACAATAAAAAAAACTGTAGGTAATCAATAGTACATTATAATATAAGTGCGGTAATTTGAAAATTACAGCCGAGGCGATATTGCTAGCCCGAGCCGTCGTAGGCGAGGGCTACAAGTAAGCAGAGGCTGTAATTATCAAAGCGCACGTATGTCATACGATGTTATAACACATTTGCGAGGAAATAAAATAAAACTCGGACTATGATAAACGAATAAAAACAATACAGCGTTAAGAAAAAGCGCGCGGAATAATTTTTACTTCTTCACAAATTAGCGACGCGCGCGCATCAGCATTTTTTTTAAGGCAAAGACACAAAAAACAGCCAGTATTACTAATAAAGTAAATTAATATTTTTGTGTTTTTGTTACAGATTAATTGGTTGTAATTTACTGTCAAAATTAATGAAATTAAATAATTATGTACATAAATATTTCTTTATTATATTTTATCTCAAAAAGTGTGTGATGCACTGGAAGAAATCTTATATTTATAATTTATTTATAATTATGCAATTATTTTTATTCTCCCAAAGTTAATTTTAATCATAAAATGTTGACAACTTTTTTGACATAAAAACTCTTTGCTAAGATTCGTTCCGTTCCGTTCGTTTTTAGACGGAGCATCTTGATAAACCGTGCGTTTTACATTACATTACCGCACTTGTACGTAATGAGATATAATACGATATTAAAATTGGTGAAATAAGAGACCTTTTACGAGCAAATGTGTTATAAAAAAAATACTCTTAGAAACGTCAATAGTCTAATAATAAGGCACTCGTCCATGAAGTTTGGCTAAATACTGTGTGAGTCTTCATAAAGTGCACATATGAAGATGGGTGAAACTAGACACATTTTTATCGACGGAAAAAATGTTTAAAAATCTCACATTTTTTTTTTTAAATTTTTTTTTCTTCAGATTACCTACTGTTGACTTAATGTAAAGAAAACGTTAAAACTTTTAAACTAAGAAGTATATCGTGATAAAATAAAAACAGTAATGATGTCAAATAACAGAAGATACTAATAAAATGAAATAAAAACCCAAAAAACGGTATCAAGAAATAATAAAATAGAAAATCTAGAACAAGCGTTGAATGGTGCACCCGGAATGACTAGTTTAAACACTCAAAGTTAACGTTGTGATAAGGATAGAGATAAGAGATTTTTGGTTTTTGAAAGGTAATACGATGGAGAATAACATAAAGTAATAAAAACTACCTATAATATGGGCATTATTTGGAGAAATTTGACAATTAATTAAAAAAACACGAATTTAAATACAGATTTTCCTCAAAAAGTTCCTTGTTATTGTTTTTTGGTACCGTTTTTCGGGTATTTTTTTATTTTATTAGTATCTTCTGTTATTTTACATCATAACTGTTTTAATTTTATCACGATATACGTCTTAGTTTAAAAGTTATAACGTTTTCTTTACATAAAGTCAACAGTAGGTAATCAAAAGAAAAAATATTTATAAAAAATAAAAATAAAATCTCATATTTTTTTTAACATTTTTTCCGTCGATAAAAATGTGTCTCGTTTCACCCATTTTCATATGTGTACTTTATGGAGACTCACACTGTATAAACAGCAGCCTATCTCCACCGACGAGTTGCTGGTTTCAAATGCAGTACCCCGAAAAGAACCAGTTTACTTTTTAGTGAGTAACCAACTTTTAACCGTTATAAGTCCTTAATGGTCATTCGAAATGAAAAATGGAAAAAGAAACTTAAACATGATTTTCAATTACCTTACCAAATGATACCCCACTTAACATATTTCATCGATTTTCATATTTTTCTTTTTCACAATTTGGCGCTTAAAATCCGCCATTTAAAAAAAAAAATGTTATACCCAGTGCTACTCTCACTGTAAATTCGAATCTAACGACACCTCTCAAGCTAAAATCCATCGAGCCGTTCAGGCCGCAGAGCGTGCCAAACAATTATACATACATGCATACATATTCTCGAGAAACATAACCCTCCTTCTGGTGCAGTCGGGTAAAAAGGCCTAAAATCCAGTAGGTACACAATACACTCACTGAGACATTGGATTTTAGATACTATAGTTACTTTATTCAGTAAAGTGCCTTCTCGCTTTGTTAACGTTTGTGTGTGCATAGCGGTTGATCGGCGTTTGACTTTGCGACAGTGCTTCTGAGTCACTTTGTTTGACTAAGTGTGTACAATTATTTTATTTTATGTTTTAAAATTTCAGAGATGAGAATATTAGTCTGTGTTTCAATGCAAAAAATTAACCTTATACCGATTTATATGCGAGGAGGAAAACTTCAATACTAACTATATATTCTTGAGTCATCATTAAGAGTTCTAGACAAAGAAAAACGGAACAATAAAAAAAGTTTATCTTTGATCTTCAAAATTTTATTATACCGACAGAATACCTACCGAATAAGTCATATGCAGTATAATATATGAAGCTGGGTGCTCACCGTAAGCATTTGCGTGTAGGTAATGTAACAAATCAGACTTTTGCAAGCATTTGTAACAAATCAGACTTTTGCAAGCATTAGATACTCACGCCTACCTATTCCCTTTTGTAAACGATCGATGCAAAAAGGTTGAAGATTGTTATGTTAATGAAATGCAATGTTTATTTGTACAGAACAGTAGCATTAAATTCTTAGAATTTGAATAATTAGTTCTCTGCTTAGCTAAGATTAGCATTTAAGAAGCATTTAAATTTAAGTAAAGGAATATTACTTATTTAGACTATTTATAAAAATACGTGTAAAAGACCCGGTCCGGCGATGGGCTTACCACCTATCACGTTTAGGGGTCCAACATCTCGTGAAAAGTGGGTATATCCAGAAATAGAATACCTCTGTCTACCCCCTCGGGGATTAAAGGGGTGAGATTATAATTTATTTTATTTTATTTTGTACAATTTCTCACAATCTCAATTTCTCAGTAAGTAATTAATTTCATCAGGCCAACCTGTACTTATTTGGTATTTTCTTATAGGTAAATACTCTGACGCCCGCAAATTGTTTTGAGACAAAACCCTCTTTAATTACTGTAGTCATATGTTATTACAACCTGTAACAATCGTGTTAAAAGTGATGTGCATTAGACCCCGAGCTGTTACATTACACGTGAACACTCCCTGAGAGTACCGCCCTTATAGAATGTACAATTGGACATAGGTTCTTGTAAAGAATCATTTTTATTTTACAAATCGACACCCGAGAGCGTTGAAAGCATTGAGAGGTTTGAAGTTTGATTTATTTTTCGTGTTATCCTTGGAACTTTTCTTTTTTGATTTGTAATATTATTCTTTGTGAGATAGCGGGTTCCGTTATTAAATTTTCTATGGAATTTCATTATTATTAATGGTCTTACGCAATAACATCTTTAAATGCACGGTGGGCTCATATCGGATATTATAGCTAGTCCAATACTGCCTCAATGTGAGGAAAAACCATAAGCTCTGTTTGGGGTTATTCTATTTTTTGATTTTTTTTTTTAAAGGAGTTTATGGTTTGGCTACTAGGCCTTTAAACCAAGTCTTAATTTTACACTAATCTTAGTTAAATGGCCCTGCTTCAGAGTCCATGCACAAAAATACAGTGTCTTTAACACTTTCTAAATCCCTAACTTCACTCAACAGTAAAATGATAGCACTTTTACTGAAGACTTCATTGTGACTTCTTGAGGCAATCCAAAAATGTCCATAACTCGCATTTTATCGAATTTTCCAATCACTGCACACCTTCACGGACACTTGTCACATAATAAACTATCACTATTATGAGTCAAAACCCGAAATACACAGCAAAATGAAAATTATACAAAAAACATGACGTCCCTCTTCGGATTCCCGCCAAAAATCCCTATTTTTTGATTATTCGGTTTTAGTGTTAGCACTGTTAACTCATTGTACCTAAAAATATGAATCTAAATATTTTTGTATGTCATTGCAACTCTATCGCTTCGGCAAGTGTTATAGTTAAAGAGAAGAAGCGAGTAAAAAATGTATCAACACATTTCTTTCAAACTATCTATAAAATGATAAACTGACTGATGGGTGATATATCAACGCACAGCCTGAACCGCTGGGTCTAGAGACTTGAAATTTTGCACATAGATAGCCTAAACAGTGTAGGCATCCACTAAGAAAGGATTTTGCAAAATTCCATCCCTAAGGGGGTGAAATAAACGAGCGCGGGCGAAGCCGTTGGTAAAAGCTAGTACAATACAAAGTACAAGTTATGCTTGAGCGATGTGATGTGCTAGAGAAAATTTACACATCATCATCAAAACCTACATATGTTACTTTAAAGCTACTACTTTTCCATTTTGCCGATTGAACCCCGATGAATCCATTCAACTTATTTCCTTTTGTTTCAATCAACATCGACGGAATTCATTTTAAAAGCAATCTGTAGGTAAGTGACTTCCCAAGTAAAAAAGTTGTCTTTTTCAGATGTTAAAAGAAAATGCACGGAACGTGACAAAGCTTGGAGTGGACGTCGATTTATTGGAGAAATATTTTCGGAGAATATCACCCATTACACCTTATTTGGACAACCGACTTACTATTGTGACATAATTTTAGAGAGTAGGTACCTAATATCTATTGGCACCGTACCCACATGGCGAGAATACGGTTTATGCGAAACGCAGTGATATGTAAAATTAGTATATGAGTAAAATAAAACATACCTGACGAACTGAGAACCTCCTCTTTTTTAAGGTCGGTTAAAATATACCATACATTCCATAAGTTAAATTATGAAACAGCAGACAAACTATCATAAACGTACATTAAAAATGAGAATATACTATCACACCATATTTCCGAGGGGATCAGCAGAGGCATGTCCATTATGTAACCATAGAAAAATATATATATTTAGGCCTAGTAAAAACCAGGTTTTTAAATTAATGTAGGTGTTAATTTTAAATAAAAATATAATTACAAGATTAAATGCAATTTTAGGTTGGGAATTTGATGAACAAATATTTTTTGACTAAGAAGTAAATTTTTCTTACAAGTACTTTATATTATAAGTATACTAAGGTATAGACCGGCCATTGGGACTATTCTCAGAAAAAACTTTGATCAGCTATTACGAACGTGAGCTGTTGTTGGGAAGTGTCACTAAACTTATTAGCCTAAGGTCGATTTTTATTTGTATTACGATTTTGTAGATCTCTTTGATTTCTTAGGACCCTATTTTAATTAAAATATCTGTAAAATCGTGCCAACCGGTGTTACCTCTAGCGATGTAAAGTAATTAGGAATATACCCAAATAGCGTCATCAGTTAGCTAACTTCTGATTATGTATATATTTTTTTATTTATTTATTAACTTATTCTAACACAAATGCAATGAAATGTTTCCCAAAGAGTGTAACATAAACCGGTAGGGTTTTTCGGTACACTCCGAATTCCGTCGACAATTATTTTATCAGGTAGTATGATAAATCTAACACGCCATGCTATTATAGGTAGATACAACTCATTAGAGTCACTGTGGTATTTTTGTTCTAACCAAACATTCGCGTACATTATACAGGAGGTGATTTTTTTATATAGGTAAATATATTTTTTTTATGCACAAATAATGTTAGTTAAGTAAGTATTTTTATTAAAATAATATGAATCTAAACAATATTAATATAAACTTTAGGGGCAAGCAAATATATCTTGTAATGGAGTGTTAATTAAATGTTCGTCGTTATTATATAACGTTAATTGTGCATTCGTCATGACAAAATAAAATAAAATAGATAAATGAGATGTTGTTAAGAAAATAAATAATGAATCTATGATGATATTAAAATGTGATACTTACTTTTAACAATGCATATTTTGTTGAGTACAAAGTATAATTTTAAATGTAAATGAATGTATATTTTCTTTGTAAATAAATGCTTATACCCATTTGAAATGTTCATGTCGTGTTTTTGTTTTAGACCTTTTGTTTAAAAGTAGTTAGTTACTGGATTAGAACTAAACTGTGATTGAACTAAAACTTAATATGTACTAAACTGACTGATGGATAATACATTTCTCTATTTATATTCTGATAAAAATATTAATCGCACGCCTTATATCCCTGAGGGGGTAGGCAGAGGTATTGCATTTCTGGATATACCCACTTTTCACGAGATATTCTTTGGACCCCTGAACGTGATAGGTGATAGGTGGTGATCCCATCGCCGGACCGGGTCAGTTTACACTTGTCTCAGAATTAATTCTGGGACCCGCGGGTTTCCTCACGATGTTTTCTTTCACCGTCGATCTAGTGATAAATAAAAATTATAAAAACTTATTACTATTTTATTGAAAGGCAGGATTCCGTGTTATTAACATTAGCGATTTATGAGATAAACAAAGAGGTTGGAAGAAAATCATTCTCTTTCCTATAGAGTGCCAATGTAGGAAATCTCGCCCTAGTGAATCCTCGCCAACATTCGGTTGACAGACCGTATTTTCACGTGGCCGCTGGTTTGACAACACATTGCCATATTGGAAGTCAGATCGAAACAAGCTCTCGGTTTTGACAAAAATATGCCCCCTTGCGTAGTTGTTTGGTGCGGAAACTGCACAGTAAATTCGCGGAAATCCAATACAGGCGTTACCTATCACCTGTTAGTATTTTCCTGTTCAGACTACACCACAAAAAATATATTTAAATAATTGTATTTTTATTTATAAACATTTCCTTAGTGCTTGACAAAAAATATACAATATCGATAGAATAATTTTATGTCGATAAAATTTGCAATATTTTTTCGAAATGATTTTCAGATTTCCAAGAGATCCCAACCAAAAAAAAAATTGTGTGTTCTAAAGATCGAATCATACTATTCATTTAGAATTTAAAAATAGAATAACATTTACCTGAAGTCTAAAAAGCTTTTTGAGATACTAGCTTTTGCTCACAACTTCATCCGCTTTGCAGAATGAAATAAAACTTATATCCTTCCTCAGGGTGCAGCCTATATTCCTACCTTTCATCGACATCGGTTCATTGGCTTAGCCGTAAAAATGTTACAGACAGACAGCCAGAGTTACTTTTGCATTTATATTTAAAGAAGGATTTTTTAAAGAAGGAAGTAAAATAATGAGATAATTTATATTTAATAATAATAATAATATAATCTCACGCCTTTTTTTTTATCCCCGAGGGGGTAGGCAGAGGTATTCCATTACTGGATATACCCACATTTCACGAGATACATTGGACCCCTAAACGTGATAGGTGGTGAGCCCATCGCCGGACCGGGTCTGTTTACACATGTCTCAGAATTAATTCTGAGACCTGCGGGTTTCCTCACGATGTTTTCCTTCACCGTCGAGCTAGTGATAATAATGTACGTAAGTTTTTGAAAAACTCATTGGTACATGCCAGGATTCGAACCCGAGCCTCACTGATTTTCGGCCGGCTCTTTAACCGTCCGTGCTATCACTGCTCTTAATTAATATTTATAATTTATATTTATAATTCAAATTTGTAAATTTTTGAAATCAAATGAAATTATAGTACAGGTTGCTGCATTTATCGATATCGATTGTGTGGTATATGATTACTACACTAGTCCGTCACTATTGGAGCAAATTCAAAAGTAAAATAATACGTGAGCTTTCTGATTGGCCGAGCGCAAAATGTCCTTTAAATAGGTACTATTGGTAAATTGATTGACATTTAGTACGTCATCTCATACTTCGCCCCCCGCTCCCCGATTTTTGGTTGAAGCGGTTTCCATAGTGTTTTTAGAACATTAGCAGTCTATAGGAGAGAGAAACTTTTTCTTTAAACGTCTTTGGAGATAAACTTCGAATAGGTCGATCTGGTTTTATTAGATTTGATCCCTAGCCAAATCGAAATTGCAGATAAGCTATAAACTTCCTATTTAAATAAGACATTCGTTTTATTTATGTGATTTTAAAATAGGTTCGAATTGATGAATAAATTTAAATAAGTATTGACCATTTCTGTAATAAAAAAAGGACCTACCTACCCTATCCCAGTGGCATTTCCGGATTATAGTTTTTTAAGCACAGGCCTCTTCAGTTTGTGCCACCCCCTAAAAGGTAGAAAACTATCAATCTGAAAGTGACTTGTTTGAGCATTAGCTTCGGTACGGCCGTTTTAACTTGGCTGCTCTGAACATAGGCTCCGCCTTCGCAAACCGCCTCATACCGCCAAATGGTCGCTAAAAATATTTGCGCAGACATTTGCGCCAAGTTAAAACCACCTTACTATTGCACTATAGCAAATGAACTTGACAAGTGAGCGAGCCCACTCTAAAATCTACCACCCCTATACCGCTGCCGGCCATAGGTAGCGACCTATACATACAGCTTAATTGAAAAGTCCAAGGCAAGAATGCACAATGCACGTCTTGTAGGTAATTTTTGTACCACGATTGTGACAGATTGTAACATTAGTGAGCAGTGATAGCCTTTAGGGTTAAAGAGCCGGCCGAAAATCAGTGAGGCTCGGGTTCGAATCCTGGCATGTACCAATGAGTTTTTCAAAAACTTACGTACATATTTATTCCTAGCTCGACGGTGAAGGAAAACATCGTGAGGAAACCCGCAGGAATTAATTCTGAGACATGTGTAAATAGACCCGGTCCGGCGATGGGCTCACCACCTATCACCTTTAGGGGTCCAATGTATCTCGTGAAATATGGGTATATCCAGTAATGGAATACCTCTGCCTACCCCTTCGGGGGTGAAAGGCGTGAGATTATTTACTTATTTATTTTTATTTGTAACATTAGATCACTTAAAGCCATGATCCATTGGCGAGCACAACTGCAGGCAAGCCAACGAACTTGCGAGCCAAAGGTCAAAACAGCCAATGGCTACTCCATTGGCTGTACTTAAAAGTTGCCAATTTAGCATGGCCTTTACAGTTTCTAGTTGTCTTACAGGGTTTTGTTCAGATTTTGCATGCAAGAATAATCTTGCAAAGCTAGTGCAAGATCTCAGTATTGCAAGATTTCGGGATTGCAAGATCTCGGTATACCGATGATTGCCCATCGCAGGATCGTGTTACACATGCCTCAGAACAAATTCTGAGGTCAACGGTTTTCCTCATACGTTTTTCTTCACAGACGAGTGAAGGAGGAGACTAGTAGTTATACAGTCATATACTTTTCATATCTCATACTCGGAAAGTAGTGTATGTTTGCTGAGTACCGGGTCGGAAGCGATGATTCCCACCACAGAGAGATTCAGGGCTGTGATTCCGGCCCTCGGTCGGGAAAGACTCATAGTAATTGCTTCCGGCCTTAGGGCGTGAATGAATTAAAAAAAAGAGTACTACATTTGGCAAAGACGTTTAAAGAAAAAGTTTCTCTAGGAAAGAGAATGACTTTCTTCCAACCTCTTTGAGTACTTAGTAGGGATACGAAACTTTTTACATCAATTAGAATAAGAAAAAAATGTGCGGCCTTGTGAGTGTAGGTATAAACAATAGAAAATAGCCCGCGCGCGGGGCGGTAAGCGTTCCATATTTAAAATTATAAGAGTACCTTATAATTTGGTAAGCTGTTCCGAAATCTTGTTTTTTATCGATACTAATAAGCACAGAACACCATTACTCGGCTAAAATTACATAATAATAAAGAGGAAGGATTAGTATATTATTTTTGTAATGTTATTTAGGTTAGGTACTCTATGATATAGTATTCAAAGACGTTTAAAAGAAAAAGTTTCTCTTTCTTCCAACCTCTTTGGTTGTATTGTTGACAATTTTGTTTTTTTTTGTAAGTGTTATCGCGTTTTTACATGTTTGAATTTTTGTAAAATTGTAATTTTTTTGTTTACTTTCCTTGAATTCGAAATGAAAAGTAGAGTGTTTAACGCGGGTGGAAGTTATCAATTCCTACTCGGACTATATCCGCTCTCGCTGCGCTCCGGCGTCTAAATACCTCGTATGGGAATTGATTCCTTCCGACCCTTGTATAACAATCTACTATTATGTAGGTAAGTTTTTAGTAAAGCCTCACCTGGGAATCGAACTAGGCCTCGTGTATAAAAACCGGACTTTCTTCAATTTCTATATCTAAATCAACATAAGAGAAGGAACTGACTGGCTGACTGACTGATCGATCAAAGTACAGCCAACCAACACAACCACTAGGTCTAAAAGCATGAAATTTTGAGAGCTGTAGTCCTTTCGGCATAGAATTGTTTAATGTGTTGTTGTACTGTCATTTCAGTTTTGTTTTTGTTGCTATGTCGAATAAAAAGTTTCTATCTTCTTTCTTCTTCTTTAAAAATTTATCCCGAAAATGTTTTGCGAAATTAATCAAGTCTTACTTATATCGAGCAGTGGAACTGAGAATATTGGTTGGAGTTCCAAATTCCAGTTCATCATAAAATCTTGATTAGCATAACGGAACCCCATTCCGTGTTCAGCGAATTTTGATTTAAGTCATTCTTGGTATATCTAGATCCAGATTTTCTGTAAATCAAATGGTTTGAATTCAATGTACAAATGGAAATTTATTCTCAATTAATAAATGCTAAGACTGGCGTTGAAATTATAAAACGGGATTTAAAGTTAGACACTGTCACGTTTACGTGATTAAGTATAAATAACTTGGCTTTCTAAGTTTATTAAGTCTTTATTAATACAAAAGCACATTACAGTTATTAATTAAAAATAGTTTAGTCTCATAGCAACCATAGAGTAACTTTCAAGACCCAATAGTGATGTACACCTCTGATAGAGATGTACCAACCTGACAGGCACTGTTTGAAACATATGATTTTTTAAGGTTCCGTATCCCAAGGCTATATTTTTCACAAATTATAAATATTTTCAGTGCATTTTAAATCCAGTCGGCTTTTTTGGTGTTTTAATAATTGTCAATTATACCTAACTTATTTTTTGACTTACTACTTATCTGCTTAAATATATATATAACTATAGGTACATAGTTCTGAAGAGTCTCATGGCACCTCGCACTACAAAATGTCGGTTAGTATATATTTTTTTAAATATTATTATTATAAATTAGGACGGGCCTGTTCGTCTGCTTTATTCCCACATGTTTGTTGGCTTCTTGTTCAGGTGTCTAATATTGTATTTATTTAGGTATTTTTATCAATTGTTTAGTCAAAACAACCGTGTATAAATTGTGTCCTACAAATTATTATTTTTTTTTTGACGATGGCAGCACTTTCCATTCACCTTGTTTTACATTAAAACTGGAGGTCTGGAGGTCACTTACCAATTAGTTCATCTTTTGTTGCTCGTTTTTAGGAAACGGTAGTTTCGTAGAGCATCTTAAGTAATATTTTTAAGGAGATAACAGAGTCGGATTAACTCAAAACAATTGTCTTTTTCTATTATTTGTAGACTAAAAGCAAATCTGGGTTATTTATTTACGTTTTGTTATACAATTTTCACCCGAAAAGAGTATTTATATTTGGGATAGCAGAGTTCAAAATGTATTGTCGGATTAATGGACTGTTTTTGTGACACATTAAAATGGTGTCCGCTTTCAAATGTCCGATCCACAGTGCGGTTCAGTGTTTAGTAAGTTATTCGGTCTTTGTCATCTATGTAATAAAAAAATAAAAACTCAGTAATCCGGATAACTTAATGATTGTGATTATAGTTTAACTATAAAAATATGTAATGAATAAATAATAGACTTCATTATGTAAAGATTTTGTATTGCAGGTAGGATATAAGTAGGTAGGTAGGTACTTTAAGTAATTAGTTGCAAGTAATTATGTGTACTTACGCTCTTTAAAAGGATCTTGTGGCAGCGGCACCGCGTCCTCAAAGATGTTTGTCATTCACAACCCATCAAGCAATGGAATCGATACATAATAATATATTGTCCTTGACTGAAATTCATGAAACCATCAGGTTGTGGCTTCACTCTGAGATCTTCTAACTCACTCTAATATTATTAATGTGTAAGTAACTCCAAAAAAGCCGATCTTCAGTTTTATTCTGGCTAGTTCTTGCATTTCTAGATAGAACAAAGGCTAGTTTTCAGCCAGCAACTTGACTACGCGGGCCACAAATAGTAAAAACAAAGTCATCATTCGAAGACAATGACCGGGTAACCCATTCAGGACAGCTGATGGAGGGCGGCTCGGCCAAGTGGGACGCAAATAAATATCTGGCGAGTCTAAAAAATGGGCGTTCGCTTTTCGGAGTAATTCAGACTGGAATCGGGAACCTGCCGCATTAGGCGGCTCTCCTCTTTTTGCAGGTGAGCTGTCGAATCCGTTTAGCCGAAGTAAAAATGTGGGTTGGGATTTTTTGGGCAACCAGAGCTTATTTGGGCGCTTTGCTTTTTATTCAATTGAAATTGATAGTATTGTTTTAATTTTTTTTTGTGTCAGACTAGTTATTGCCTGCGACTCTGTCCGCGTGAACTATAAGCAATCGCTAAAAGTAGCCTATCATCCTTCAAAATTTCATCAAGATCTGTCGACTGGCTTAGCCTATGATAACAAACAGACAGACAGAGTAACTTTTATTATATTGTAATTTATTAAGTAGGGAGTCCCATGGTTGGCTTGGTAGCTCGGTAGGCTCCCATGGGAGAATAGGGCCCACTTAAGCCCAGCAGTGGGCTGGGTGCAGTCAGGTAAAAATCTAGCCCATGATACTTCTAGACGAATCTAACACACTTCATTTAACAATCTTAATTGTTCATAGGTATTTATTAAGAAAACTGTAAAACGTCTTTGATCCAGAGCGATGTTACTTTTCAATAGTTGCGTCTGAGTCCATTCAACTTTTTTAGTGTGTCTATTAGGATTAAAATGAGAATAAAATTGTATAAAAGGCAGTGTTTAGAAAATCTTTGTAAAGATATATAAAACTAGCAGCGCCCCGCGGTTTCGCCCGCATAGTTCCCGTTCCCGTGGGAATACGGGGATAAAATATAGCCTATGTGTTATTCTGATGTATAAGCTACTTAACTGTAAAGTTTCATCAAAATCTGTTGAGTAGTTTTTGCGTGAAAGAGGAACAAACATCCATCCATGGCATCCATACATACATCCATAAATAAAAAATAAAAAAAACCGGCCAAGTGCGAGTCGGACTCGCGCACCGAGGGTTCCGTACAACCTTGCAAATTTATGGTTTTCGTAATTTTTCCTTTATCTATGCTATAAGACGTTGCTTCGTACCAAATTTCAAGATTCTGAGTTCACGGGAAGCACCCTGTAGGTTTTGATTCCCTTGCAAGTGTCGAAAATTTGCGGCATAAACGGCTGTATCTTTTGATTGCGTTGGCTTAGAAGTTTGATTTTTTCACAGCTTCAAGGGACAGTAGACCTGAGTAATTGATATAAATTTCAGCTTCATACCTCCACGCGTTCCTGAGAAAAAGGGTCTTGACAGACGGACGGACGGACAGACGGACAACAAAGTGATCCTATAAGGGTTCCGTTTTTTCCTTTTGAGGTACGGAACCCTAAAAAGATATATATTTTGTTTAAAAGAAGAAAATGCAGAAAGGTTTACTTTAGCTTAAAATTCAAATGATGGAACTGTGGCGTGGTAGTCTCGGACACTGATCAAGACGTTCTAAGTAGAAATATGGCAAAAAAAACTTCAACATATTTTTTTACAGTTCGCTTTCATACGTACCGGCGGGCAACCGGGCAATCGGCCAATCATTTCGGCGCCGGCTACCCGGCAACCGTATAGTATAAGTATAATCTCACGCCTTTTATCCCCGAGGGAGTAGGCAGAGGTATTCCATTACTGGATATACCTACATTTCACGAGATATATTGGACCCCTAAACGTGATAGGTGGTGAGCCCATCGCCGGACCGGGTCTGTTTACACATGTCTCAGAATTAATTCTGAGACCTGCGGGTTTCCTCACGATGTTTTCCTTCACCGTCAAGCTAGTGATAAATATGTACGTAAGTTTTTGAAAAACTCATTGGTACATGCCAGGATTCGAACCCGAGCTTCACTGATTTTCGGCCGGCTCTTTAACCGTTCGGGCTATCACTGCACTGCATTATCTGTGCAATCGCATGCACAATTGCACAGATCGTATGGGACATGGGTTCGGTGGACGGTGACATATTTTTTTTTTGTTGTTTCACCCCTTACAGGGTAGGCAAAGGCATTACGCCATGCAGCCTCGTCATTAGTTAATGATATCCTTATGTAAATGGCTCTGCTTCAGAGTCCATGCACAAAAATACAGTGTCTTTAACACTTTCTACAACCCTAACGTGCCCTAACTTGGTTATCAGTAAAATGATAGCACTTTTACTGACGACTTTATTGTGACTTTTTGAGGCAATCCAAAAATGTCCATATCTCGCATTTTATCGAATTTCCCATTCACTGCACACTTTCACGGACACTTGCCACGTAATAAACTATCACTATTATGAGTCAAAACCCGAAATACACAGCAAAATGAAAATTAAACAAAAAACATGACGTCCCTCTTCGGATTCCCGCCAAAAAGCCGTGGACGGTGACAGTTCACTGACTACTGACTGTTGACAATTGAAGTGATGTGCCCTAATGAAATCCAATCGATTTTTCTAAAGTATCGAGTATGTTTGTACACAAAATGGAATCGATTTTATACTTTATTGATATAATAATATAATATATTTTTTAAATTATATATATTGTCCTATAACGTCAAATCCTAAGGGAAAACATGTTAAAATAAAAAATGATTTTTTATCGACTTTTTAATGCAATACAAAAAAAAACATACATTATCGAATCTACCAATCACTGCAAACTTTCACAAACCACTTTCACATAATACACTATATACACTATCACTATTTTAAACCCAAAATATACAACAAAATAAAAACTTTACAAAAAACATTATACATCTCTTTTCGGATTCCCGCCAAGCTTCGATTCATCAATTTATTTTAGATTATGTAGTGTCAATCTCTATGAGTAAAAGTTCCGTTCCACGCAATACGTATTTTTAAGACATTATGTTTTATTATCTGTTGTTTATATTTGTCTTGATTTAAAGTCTGAGATTTTTATTGTTGAGATTTAGAGGCGATATTTTTTGTATTTTTGCAATGATACACACACCGGCACAATTAGCGGAACAGAAAAACAAGGGAGTATTTACGCATTTTTGCGTGTTACTGGCCGGCTAAACAAGCTTTTTTTAAATTTGGGTTTTAATTTAAAAATGGAATACTAAGCGACTGCCCTTTTTTTCATTCTTTTGTTTTAATTTTCATTGATTCATTTTTTCCACCGCTTGTCCGTTTTTAGAAGGTTCGTGAATTCCATTTGAAAAGCTTTGAATTGCAGTTTTTGAGGCTTTTGAGTTTTTTCGCATATTGATAATTTACGAGCATCTAATTATGCCTGATTTAACGCCATCAGAAATCATTAGGGCAGATCAAATGAGGAGAAATGGTCAAACCTACAGATCGATTGCCAGAAGCCTTCGTCGATCGTTATCAACGATTTATCGTAGCATCCAACGATACAGATTGACGAATGCTCTAGTGAGAAGGAGAGGACAAGGCCGGAAAAGGTGTACTTCAAGGAGGGATGACCGTTTTCTCCAACTTCAAGTCCGACGGAACACGAGACTAACGGCGGTGCAGGCTCGAAATTTACTGGAAGAGGTACGAGCAGTAAGGATGAGTGAGCGGACAGTTCGTAGAAGATTCGAAGAAGTGGGTATAGGCTCGTATGTGCCCGCCAAAGCCCCAAAACTTGAGAGACATCATCGCACAAACCGTCTACACTTTGGTCGTGAACATCGTGATTGGGACTTCGACGACTGGGGACAGGTTCTTTTTACTGATGAATGCAGAGTTATGTTAAATCAAATTGATGGAAGGCAGCGAGTATGGAGACGCAAAGGAGAACGGTATATCCAGTCTAATTTTGAAAATACAGTTGCATATGGCGGCGGTTCAATTATGGTCTGGGGAGGAATATGTTTAGGAGCTCGTACGGAGTTAGTAGTGGTCGATGGCGGGAATCTGAATGCTGATCGGTATATCAGGGAGATTTTAGAAGAACATGTTGTGCCATTTGCCCCCTTTATTGGTAACAACTTCATTCTAATGCAGGATAATGCTCGGGCTCACAGTGCTCGCACAGTACAGACATACCTAAACCATGTTGGTATAACGGTGATGGAGTGGCCAGCACGGTCCCCCGATATGAACCCTATAGAACACGTCTGGGACTTGCTAAAGAGGAGTGTAAAGTCAAGAATGCCCCCTCCCAATAATCTCAACGAGTTGCGAAACGCATTACTTGAAGAATGGCAGAGGTTGCCCCAAGAAACCATTGATAACATCATCCGCAGCATGCCCAGACGGATGGAAACCCTCATCAGAGCACGAGGAGGAAACACTCGATATTGAACAGTCATTGAAATTGTTGTTAAACTTTGGAAAATCTTGAATTTTCTGCTGTTTCTCTATAATTAAAAATCGAAGAAAAATGCATTTTGTTTAATTTAATTTTTATTTTTATAAAATTTTAAGTATGGTGTTACAAATGAATGTCAAAACATGTTAATTTAATTGTTGTTTCATTTTAAATAATATATTGTTTAAAAATTACATTCATTGTTCTAAATTCCCTCTTTTTTCTCCTTTTTTTTTCTGTTCCGCTAATTGTGCCGGTGTGTGTATTTAATAAAATATTCATAATTTTTGGAACCATCTATTTTTCTTACTAGAAAGTTGTATGCGTAAAACGGAAAGATGTGAACTGTCACCGAACCCGAGCTACTTTGTTTGTTTGTTACGGCTTTTCGCCTATCTATACCACTAAACCGATTTTAAAAATTATTATACCAAAGGAGTACCTAACATAGGCTATATTAATTTATCCCGGTATTGGTAGCTTGGAAAATTTTAATTCGTCGCAACTTCGGGTTCGAGCTAATTTAAAGGCAAGGTTGGCTTCCATTGGGATGCCTGTTGATTACCTACCCGCTATGTAATTTGCCTTCACATACGTGTTAGTATTCACACCGCATAGGATCTAGAATTTGCCGTAACTACGTACGAGTGACGAGTACGAAGAGAATCCGAAAGGAAACCAAAAGCTTGTTTCTAGGATAATCATATTACTTAGCGGCGACGTTAATTATTCACGAATCCTAATATATTCAAAAATATATATATTCAAAATAATATTATAGTTTGTGGTTGTTATTTCAGGATCCAGGATGCCATTGGGTTCTCTTTCACTGTCTGATCTCTTATTAAAGGAGTAGGTTATCTATAGGTTAGTTGGTCTGAGGTTTTAATAAAATAAATAAAAATAAAATAAATAATTTCACGCCTTTCATCCCCAAAGGGGGTAGGCAGAGGTATTCCATTACTGGACATACCCACATTTCACGAGATACATTGGACCCCGAAACGTGATAGGTGGTGAGCCCATCGCCGGACCGGGTCTATTTACACATGTCTCAGAATTAATTCTGAGACCTGCGGGTTTCCTCACGATGTTTTCCTTCACCGTCGAGCTAGTGATAAATATGTACTTAAGTTTTTGAAAAACTCATTGGTACATGCCAGGATTCGAACGCGAGCCTCACTGATTTTCGGCCGGCTCTCTATTACTGCTCTGCTAGGTTTTAATAATAATATAATAATTCGAAAGTGTCTTTGTTGGTTTGTACCTACAAGATTAAGGATAGAAGTGTTTTTTTAGAAATAGTTAGATGACCTGAAAATTACACAAGTTACCTACTTATGGAATCCCGTTGAAGCCGTAACAGCCCACTGCTGAGCTAAGGGTCTTTCCTGAGTCCTCACATATGAGGAGGGAGGCACTAAAGAGTTTTCAAAAACATTGCCCTCTTTCTGGTGCAGGCGACTAAAGATCATGTAAAGATGTAGCGCATGAGACTTTGAAGATGAAGAGTAATCGTAATAACTATATATTCTGTTTAATTTTACATATCTATCGTCAGTTTCCCTACATGGGTTATTTACTTACTGCGGTTTAGTAGGTCTGTGTATAAAATTGCCAGAGATGTAAACCGCAGTAAGTAAATAACACATGTCGTATCTTAGATAAAAGTATCTGAAATACAGATACAAGATACAAAATACGTTTACATCTTGTATTTGGAATTCTTTTAAATTTTTAATTTTGTATTTTATATTATATTTTATAATATAATAGTTATATATATATATATATATATATATATATCATATTAATATATATATTTATATATTATATATATTTTATATTTAGATACATTTTCCTGGTATCTTAGTATTTTGAAGATACTTTGTTGCCCAAGATACTTTTAATAAAATAAACTTCGCAGTTTTTCTTCCCGAACGCAACTAAACGCAGCGCATTCTCCTTTGGGGGCATGATCATGAAGCCTCATCGAAGGAAGATGAGCGACAGTATGTTTGAGGAATTACTTTTACTCAAATCTCAACTAAAACATGAGGATTAAGTCTCAATTTTAATACTTTCATATTTTGTCTTGTCACATTTGCCTGATCCTTGGTATCAACGCGATCTCTTCGAAAATTGTTTTCTCGAACAAATAAACTTATGTTCAAGTAAATGTTGTTTTCTTAAAAAAGTATTTTATCTTTAAAAAGTATTTAAAAGATAGGTATTTTGTATCTATTTCAGATACCTTTTTAGATAATTATTTGTATCTGGTATGCTTTTTTTTGAAGTATCTTGTATCTTGTATTTCGGATACTTTGTACAGGGTATCTTATACATCACTGAAAACTGCCTAGGTAAGCATGTACAATCGAGGTATCTACTAGAATTTACACTTTGATTTAGTGGTTGCCTATTTAATGCTTTGGGTATGGGTATTAATTGGCTATTTAGAACGGGTAATCTGATTTCCACATAATATGTAATAGTACTAACGTAACGCTAGCTAAATATTAGGTTATAAATTAAGTAGGTATGTATTCGGAATAATTTAGGATTTTTATTATTTGTAGGTTTAAATGTCGGGTCTGTTGGCTCAGTTTGTGTCGAAGGTCACGAGTTTGATTTCCCTTTTCCAGTTCCAGTATGTGTCAGTTATAGTGCCCGGCAAGTATCAAAATGCAGACCAAGTCTGTTCAGACTGCTTGGACGCTGCTGGTATCATGTAAACACGTCGTGATCTTAGTTACTCGGATGCTATGATCTAATCAGTGGATGGGACGGTTTTTTATGGATTCATAATCAGTGAGTGAAAATCAGTGAGGCTCGGGTTCGAATCCTGGCATGTACCAATGAGTTTTTCAAAACTTACGTACATATTTATCACTAGCTCGACGGTGAAGGAAAACATCGTGAGGAAACCCGCAGGTCTCAGAATTAATTCTGAGACATGTGTAAATAGACCCGGTCCGGCGATGGGATCACCACCTATCACGTTTAGGGGTCCAATGTATCTCGTGAAATGTGGGTATATCCAGTAATGGAATACCTCTGCCTACCCCTTCGGTGATGAAAGGCGTGAGATTTTTTTAAATATATATTTTTTATATGATTTCTAAATTAATCTGTTAAGAACCGCGGGTTCCAATTGGAACCGAGACACAATTAAAAATCTATTGTGTCTCGGATGCTTGGTCTCAGAGGTTAAGGCTAATAATTAAATTGTATGACAGAATTTATATACGGCTATTCAGTCCCAAACTAGGCCTATATACTATGGGTACTAAACAAATGATAAATCATACTTAAATACGAGTACATATTAAACAGCCAGACACGAAGCCAACAAACATGTTCATGCACACAAATGTTGGCCCCAAACAGGGATCGAACCCGCGACCTCCGACTCAGCAGGCAGGGTCACTACCAACAGAGTCACTACCGACTGGACGCTTAGAATATTTTGAAATTTATGTTTAACTTCGGCACTTCAGCTAATGTTATTGATACTGTCTGTTGCCAGAATAAATAAAATAAAATAAAATAAATTTAATATAATAAAAATTCAGAGTAAACGATAAATTTGTAGTGTATTATAAGTACACTCTTATATTCTTGTCTTCTCTTCGTTTGTTAATCATACTTTTTCTTGGCTTGTCTTGTAAAACACGTCAAAACAAGCTCTGGTTAAAGTTACATCATTTCAAAGTAACGATCTATTTCCCAGCCTCCAACAAGGTGCACAGCCCGATACAGTTAGGGTAAACAAATTGGTTGTTTGTCTAAAAAATCTTCGCGCACGACGGTGTTTACTGTCTCCATGTGTGCATACGGCACTACACAACTGGAAGTGGCCGTAACTCTTATAAATTTACATTAATTATTGTAATACATAAAACAAAGAAGAAATATATTCTTTGTACGTTTTTTGTAATATATTTGAAATTTGAATATGCTCCGAACTAGCCGATTTAAAAAATTCTTTCATCAATGGAAAACTTAATTTTCAAGAAGTAACATGGTGAAATAAAAATATGACAAAGGCCTTTTTTGAATACCAATAATGAACTCCTTATTTGCTGGACTGTTGACAGTCTAGCTGACACTGAAGGCACTAAATAGGTAGGTATAGAAATCGATTAATCACTACGCTTAGTAAGTTAGTCGGCCATCGCAGACAATACTTGCTAATCCCTTGTCTTATTGCTATCTGCTGTTTCGGAAGCACTGCAAGAATAATTATTTTTCGGCATTTATTACTCACTTTTTTCTTTTAACTGTTTTACTTTCGAAGTTCTTTTCAGAGAGCTATTGTTATCAAAATCAATGTTATCGTTCTGACAGTGTCATAATCTAACTAATAAAACAATCTCTCAAAAGGGGGGTGGGCTCACGTAGGATATTTATAGGCCATACCTCTTTAATAGCTTCGATTAACGATTGACAATTTATATTTTTTTCCGATGACAGGTTAATACACAACTAAAGCAATTACAGTATTTCTATATTGCCATCTTTTGAGCTCATCATCGCATCTACCGCAGTTTATATAGGACTGGCAACGCCTGGCGGTTTTACCCGCATAGTTCCCATTCCTGTGGGAAAACGGGGACAAAGATAGCCTATGTTACTTCTGATATTGTAGCTTTCCAAAGATGAAAGAATTTTTAAAATCGGTCTAGTCGTTATTTTTGAGTTTATTCGTAATCTTACCTCTTTATAATAGTACTAGCGACCCGCCCCGGCTTCGCACGGGTACAATGCTTATACCAAAACCTTTTGAATCACTCTATCTATTAAAAAAACCGCATCAAAATCCGTTGCGTAGTTTTAAAGATTTAAGCATACAAAGGGACATAAGGACATAGGGATATAAGGACAGAGAAAGCGACTTTGTTTTATACTATATGTAGTGATTATGTTTTATACTATATATGTGCAAATGGTAGAGCTTCGTAATGAGAATGGCCTCACGGCTCGTTCCTCCGTCTCACTTATTCAGAGAGGTGTTCCACAAGGGTCTATTCTAGGACCCGTCCCATTCATTTTGTATAGTGCAGATATAGTGAGTTGTATTAAAAATTGTGTATATCTTCAATATGCAGATGACCTCCAACTATACATCTCTTTTAAGCCCACGGAGTCGCACATAGCAGCTGAAAAACTTAATGACGATTTAAACAGGATATCCCAATGGTCACACTCTAACAGTTTAGTTTTAAATCCATCCAAGTCAAAGTTTCTAGTATTAGGCACAAAAACACAAATAAACAAGATTATTTCTGAAGATCCGACAATAGCTGTTGCTGGAAACCCTATAGATAGAGTATCGGTGGCCAGAAATCTGGGGCTCTTAATGGATGGGAGGTTGCATTTCAAATTTAATATACATGAGTTGGCTCGGAATTGTTTTTACAGGCTTAAAATACTCTACCGTATTCGGGACTACCTTAGCATTGACTTGCGCATCAATCTTTGTGACTCTCTTATTCTGTCCAAATTTAACTATGCGGACACTGTAATGGGAGAATGCCTGTTAGCTCGAACCAAGAAAGTAATTCAGAGAATTCAAAATGCCTGCGCGCGTTTTTGTTTCCCTATTCCACGTCGTACACATGTAACGCCCTTTTTAAATAAAAGAAACTGGCTGAAAATGTCTGCCCGCCGTACACTTCACTTCGCCACATTACTTTTTGGTGTTATCAAAAGTCAGAAGCCGCCGTATCTCTACGAAAAACTAACCTTTTCGCGTTGTGCCACTAGAATCGCCACTCGTCTGGTATGCACCCGACACCATACAGCAGCCTTCCGTGGCAGCTTCCGCTACGCTGCTACAAAGTGTTGGAATAATCTGCCACCGCCGATTAGGAACTGCAACTCGAGTCCAGCATTTAAAGAAGGACTTCGGAGGCATCTTCTTATTTCGCAACATAGTAGTTAGCAGCAGTGAACCAATTTAAGTACAGAGTGCAGGTGCAGTTCGTTTGTTTATAGGTAGGATTTAAGATTAGGAGTATTTTATGTACATACTTATTTTATAAGGCAGTTTATTTTGGTATTCTATTTAGTTTATTTAACTTTGTTTTATGGGGATCGTTTTGTATCAGTGGGTTATTTCTATTACTAATATTTATTACATAATAGTATATATTATGTACTTAATTATGTACCTTTATTATGTACCTTTGTAATTATATTTTAGCGTGTAGTTTAGTTGTAAGTTATAAATTTAATTTATGGGCAGCACGAGCGCGAGGCGCGCCGTCTGCTCCCGGGGCCCCGCAGAATACCAGCGCTGTGGCTAATGCTGCAGCACAAGCTGAGTGGGGTCCCATTAGGCACTTTTTTTTTTTTTTTTTTGTACCAGTTTATTTTATTTCTGTTCTTGTTCTTTGTTTCGTGTCTAATAAATTTATTTTCTTTCTTTCTTTCTTTCTTTCTTTGATTATAATTATTCCTTTATTTTGATTTTTAAAATTCCGGCTATGGTATACCTACATACTTACATTCATACAGTTGTCGCAGTGCCCTCTTTGCTTTTTAATTTAGTAAGATAAACAAGTCTCTTCCAGTTAGTATAAAGCAATTTGTCCCTCGTTTGCGTACTGAGGGAAAGATAATCGTTTTCCCCTTAGCTTTGATATACCAACTGCAAATATTTGAGCGGTGTGTTTGTGCGAGTCGGTTTATAAGGACATTGCTTTTTGCCGTCCCTTCTTCAGAACAGGATTTAATGTGTCTCTTGTATATTTTGCTTTCATTTAGGGAAATATTATTTCCATTTCCAAACTTTTATTACGTGGAATATGTAGACAAAATGTGATAATTGTTTAGATTTGTCATTAGCTGATTAGCAGATTAGATTATAGATTGCAAAGAGATTAAAATATAATAGAGGGGACACAGCGAGGAAAATTTGAAGCCAAAAGTTATTCCAAGTGGAATAAGTCTAGTACAATTTCGACCGAATGACAGCTCGCGTTCATTCTAACTGACATGACGCTTGAGCTTCAAACATGCTTCAAAGTTTTGTATGAAAATATTCCCAATGCCCCCTCTATGTCCTATTATTTTAATCTCTTTGGCTTATTGCTTGGCTTTAACCCATTTGACAATTTATTTAGATACTTACACAACCCTACAAGAAACACATAAGTACCTAACACCTAGATACCAATATCAATTAGATACTATAGTCTATTTCACATAGCATGGGTTCGGTGAAAGATCACTTTTTCCGTTTTACGCTTACTACTTTCGTCTAATAAAAATATTAGGATTAAAAATAATAATTATTTTATCAAAAATACAATATTTTTTATTAGTCGAAAGTAGTAAGCGTAAAACGGAAAAATGTATACTGTACCGAACCCATGCTATGTAAAATAGACTATAGGTACGCTATGCTAGTACTATTTATTATACTGTGGTATAGGTATAGAATCTAAAATTGGCAAGAGCAGTGATAGTCCCGTGGTTAAGGAGCCCGCTTTTCATGATGATGTTCAGTTAAGTTCGGGTTCGAATCCTGGCATGTAAGAATAAATTTTTCAAAAGCTTACGTACATATTTTATCACTAGCTCGACGGTGAAGGAAAACATCTTGAGGAAGCCCGCAGGTCTCAGAATTAATTCTAAGACAAGTGTAATAGACCCGGTCCAGCTATGGGCTCACCACCTATCACGTTTAGGGGTCCAAAGAATAAACTGGTATTTCCAGAAATGGAATACCTCAGCCTGCCCCCTGGGGGATAAAAGGCAAAAGATTGTTTAATTAATTAATTTTTAAGGTTGGCATTTAGAAGCAGAAATAAATTAATATGAATGTTTTCCGTATTTACTTATATTATTTTTTTGTCTTCGATCGCGTTATATAGGATTAAAAAGTAGCTCATATCTTTGTTTAAATGTCATCCAGTTTTGGACTAGAGGCTTTGCTGTGAAAACGAAACAAATAGACGGAGGTAATTTCGCAACTTTTGCTTTTTGACCTCTTACGCGTTGCTGGTTAGTAAGGTAGGCACCTATTGTTTTCATTTCATCAAAGAACGACAAACCAACACACATACTTTCGCATTAATAATAAATATGTAATAATAATAAAATCTTATCAAAGGATAAGATAGGACTATTAGGAAATAACTTATTTTGACTACCGTCGAGAGTGACAAGGGAATATACTATTTGAACTTTTCCGTCACATTGTGAGAAAAGTCAATCAAGTGTCCAATTGTCCCTAGCCAATAAATATATCATGGAAAAGTGTCAATATTGATTATTGAAACAGAATTTATAAGAATGAGTGATTGACTTTTGTCCCCACAAAAGTGTCAATTCCATGTGAGGTGGACTAACAAAGACTGACATAATGTATTTTTTAAATTTAGGTCATAAAAACGAAGCATAGTCTGAGTTAGTTTGTAAAACTATGTTTTTTTATCTTTAATGTGTGATCGAGTCTGTCCGCGATCTGCAGCCGAGCCGTATCACCTAGGTTTTTTGTACGGGTTATCTAGTTTGAATCCGCCATATCTAGTAATGATAGAAGAAATCATAAAACAAAAATTAATAAAACGACTTTTTGCCGAATTGAGCAGTTCCGCACGGAAAAAAAATATTTTTACAATACTACCAGAATGTGTAGTAAATGGAAATTAGTTCTCCTAACAATTTTTCTGTTGGCCTTACGAATTTTTTCGTATCACCAAGTATTTTTTGTGTAACAGTGACAATTTGTTTGTAACGGGCAATATTCATTTCTAGTAATTTGCAACATTGTAAGGGTTACTATCTAAATGTTTAAACCAACAAATAAGCAAGTAATAGTTGCAATAATATCGTTGTGTTTACAATATGCATCGTTCTCTCAACGAATGAGATGATAGCGGATAGAATGTGTGTGGTAGACAGCGGGGCGTAACGCGTGACGCAGTTAGAATACGTCGTTCATAGATGGCGTGGGGTGCGAATTAGAACGCGCTATCGTTTGGTTCCCGGCGTTTAGCCATAAGGTCGGACGACTTTTGCTTTGTATCCAGTTTTGATCGTAAGATTTACACCACTAGTAGACGGTTCTCCGACTCTTTTAGAAATCTTTGCAATACCTGGATTAGGGATTCCTGATTAGGAAATTCACAGTCATAGTATGGTACTACAAATTAGTATAGTTAATAAATACCACAAAGTAATGTAGGCACAACAAGGTCATATAGTAGACGTTACAAGACAGTATCGTAGACGTATGGGACGTACGACGTATACTAAAGGCAATTTACAATTTGAATCGTTATGCGTACTATACACATAGTTGTCTATACTATTATGTTTTACAAGAAGTGTATAGTAGAGTTAACTATCTGTAGAGTTGTCACATAGAGTACCAGAAATATGGTGGGAACAACCGAAATATCGTTACAGTAACCATATTTTTTTTTCCGTGCGTGGTTTGACTGACAGATATTATGCCTACTTTCATTTATAGGCAAAGAAAATTAATTATAATAACGCGTAGAGGGCAAAAAGCGAAGAAAATTTGAAGCCAAAAAGTTATTACAAGATGGAAAAAGTCTAGTGTGATTCGATCGGGATTCGACCAAATGACAGCTCGCGTTCATTAGGTACCTAACTGACATGACGCTTGAGCTTCAAAGTTTTTGTGTGAAAATATTCCCAATGCCCCCTCTATGCCATATTATATTTTAATCTCTTTCTATATAGGTAATATCAGTAGAGACGTCTATCGCTAAGAATAATGTATATGATGTGAATGTCTAGTGTGCTGTTTTTTTAGGGTGCTTTGATTGTAATTAATTACTTTAAGAACTTTCTCGAAAATAGAAAGAAAGACATACGAGTAGTTCCTCATATTTTTTTCTTTCTAAAGTACACTCAAGAGTACGTGGAGCTTGATACTTGAACTTTGTAACGTTCGTATTAACATCGCCATAGAGGTCAGACTCGCACTATAAGTGTAATGCTTTATGTGCTCTTGGCTGTAAAGTAAGAATGTATAGAGATTTTACGAGAGCACAAATCTACATATACGCTTTGTTTTAACTCTGCTACGGCTTAGTGTAAACATAAAAGGTTAGTTTAAATTGTCATCCCTTCGAGAGCCTATGGGCAGGACTTCAAAGGATTACTGTGAGAGGTGTGGTTTTAAACTGAGCCTTACGGTTTTACAGTTTACTAATGGGTGTCCAGCGCCTTTGCCGAATGCTATTTATTTCCGTTGCCTTGGGAATTTACACAAATACCTTCATAATGCTCACTTACGTTCCTACTTGGTGGATATTTCATCTATGCGCACGAAGCGCTTTTCAAGATCTTTTATTATGCGCACCGCCAAGGAGTGGAACTACCTGCCGGCGCGGTCTGTATTTCCGAGTTCATATAGCCCACAAGCCTTTAAGGATCGAGTGAACAGGCACCTTCTGGGTAAGCTCGTCCCATCGTAGGCCGCGTCTTTTCTCGGACTAGTCTGGAGTCAAGAGCAAGCCCATCACTACATAGTAAAAAACAAAGTCGCTGTCTCTGTCCCTATATCCCTATGTATGCTTAAATCTTTAAAACTACGCAACGGATTTTTGATGCGGTTTTTTTAATAGATAGAGTGATTCAAGAGGAAGGTTTTAGTGTTAGCTTTGCACCCGTGCAAAGCCGGGGCGGGTGGCTAGTCATTAATAAAAAAACAGAAACCTTGATCAAAATTTTATGCTTCTAGACCTGGTAGTTTTGGCTGTGCGTTGACTGATTAGTCAGTCAGCCAGTCAGTTTCTTGTTATTACAATTTATTATTCTATATCTATAGGAAAAACAAGAAATTTCAACTCAGAATGCATACTTTTATTTGCATCGAAACTTGTAAAACTATTCATACAATACATATAGGTATTTGACTATTTTACTTCATAGTTTATTAGCTGAAAATAAACCCGTGCGTCGTGAGCTACGCTATTACAATTGTGGCAAGAAAATTTAATTAATTTATTTAGGGCTTATTGTTCAATAGTCAGTTAAAAGTTATCTGAAGAATAAACATGTCACTTTTCCTTTCTATAGTGTCAGCAGTATCAATATATTCTCAAGATAAGGTTTAACTGACGATTGAACAATCAGCCCATAGAATAATCTATCTGTTAACAAAAGAAAGTATCACCAAAAGTGTACCCAAAACCCACCATCATGAATGAGGCATCAAGGGTATGGTAGCAGGTGTCAGTCTAATATCACCAAAAGAAAAAGGCGTAAGTGAGTGAAAATGAAAATGTATTTATTTCCGTAGGTAATTGCTAATTACACTTAGAAAAAGTCAATCGTCTTATAATAAGGCACTTTGAAGTTGTCCATGAAGATTGGCTAAATGTTAACAGCAGCCCATATCCACAAATTCCAAATGCAGTACCCAGAGAAGGACCAGCAAGAAACTCAAGGGCAGTGTGACAGTATACACCTATGTACAGTCAAGAGCACGTGGAGCTTGACACATTGGACTCTGTAACGTGCTTATGACAATCGCCTTAGAGGTCAGACTCGCACCACAAATGTAAAGCTTCATGTGCTCTTGACTGTACCTACAGTACGTAGCAGCAGTAGTGAAAGCCCTGTTAAAATGGATTTCCAGAGCATCACTTTATAATATTTCAAACCAGTATTTGTATAGGTACATGGTCCGACAGATAAAAAGTTTACTTACATTATACTTTTTCCTCTCATAAAAATTCCACGATACCGCAATTGAGGAGTGGTCTGTTAATCTTTCAGGAAGAGTTACCCAAACAATGCGATCCTCAATATTTCATAAGAAATATACAGTGCGCATGTGAAGAGTGGAAGAGGACTACGCATGCGTGGAATTCAATCAAATATGGCGGAAAGTGCCCGGTTTCCAACCCATAGTAGTAACTAATTTTGATGTAAATCAAAATAAAACAGTAAATACTGGCTGAAAAACGGAACGAACGGAAAAGTTATTGAATGGAAAAGACGAAAAAAACAAAACATTAACTGTTTTAGGATTCCCCAGCAGATAACGAGCGATGTACGTTGAGTGTTCTGGATATTTAGGACTGTGTTGACAGATCAGTGACAATCAGTGAAGATGAGTTACTGTAATTTTTTATGTGGATTATCTGGGCCCCACTGATACTTACTTTGTGCGGATAGTGCAGAAAGAACCATTCCCTTTGCTTCAATAGGGAACCAACTGGAAGATTTTCATAATTAATGAAAATAAAAGGATTTAAAGGCACAGGCTAAAACTAAAGGTAAGGTTTTTTAAAATTATATTTGTTTACATTTATTATTTGAAGAAATCAAAAATAATGTAAATTTACAGAATGATATAAAAATAATGTAAATTTACAGAATGATTTCATACGAAGGTAAGTTATTATGTTAAGTATTAGAACTTTCATCTACATTTTATAGGCAATCACACTATATTTTTGAATACTAGTGTACGATTTTAATTTAGGTCAATACATGTATCAACGAATTAAAAAAAAAAAAATATTGGTTTGACACAAAAACATATTCTAACCTAAGGTACCCGTAGGTCAAATAATTTGTAATGTGGACTCACCATCTTTCACGATAAGGGGTCCGATAAATACAAAAGTTATAAGTAGGTATTTCTAGGAATAGAAAATTCATCTAAGAATGGAATATCTCTGCCAAACGTCTCTGGGATATGGCTTGACAGTTTAAGAGTAAATGACGAAAAAAAAGGGATTTTCAGTCGTTTTCAAGTGGTCCGGCATGCTAGTTTTTAACCGACTTCAAAAAGGAGGAGGTTATCAATTCGTCTGTTTTTTTTAAATGTTTGTTACCTCAGAATTTTCGACTGGGTCAACCGATTTGGATGATTCTTTTTTTATTTGAAAGCTGGTGCTTCCAGATTGGTCCCATTTTAATTTCGTCCAAAGTCGGCAAAAAGGGCAGTACCCGTTCTGACAATGGCATCTATGAGAAATCCATATTAGTTGAAGATTGAAGTCGGTTTTTTTACTCTTTATTTATAGAACGCGAAAGAAGTCACACTCGTTTATTAAAAATTCGTATATTTCGGAAAAAACATTTCGAATTTTATGAATACCGCTCACGCACGGAGTTGTCTAGATGATAATAAAATCTCTTGATACGAGTAGTTTATGAAAATACGCCGTAAATACGATCATAAAACGTTTTCTATAAATATGAAACGTTTTATTATGTTGTTGATATTCTTGGGACAAAACCACCTATAATTCTTTTGTATAATATTCTTGAGAAAAATGCAAGTTAATTTATGTACATGTTTAATTATATGTCATAGGTAAATAATACCGGACACGTGGAACTACGATAAATCACGTCACTAATACCGGTTTCCTAGTTAAATGTCGACGAAATTAATTTTGTGTCTTACAAATAAATCCTTTCTAGACTGCCTAGGTTATTGTATGACTATACAATAGCTAACTAAATTGACTCAAAGGTGTCTAAATAAATAAAAAAAAAAAAAAAAAGGTGTCTCTGCATTTATATTACAAAAAATTAGAGCCTTTTGTTTTGATTTTTTTGATGTTTATTTTAAAATGTTTGCGAAGGCAATTATTGTAATTCGCGTAAGTAAGTATGATTATTTTTCTTGGAAAATAAATGAAAAACTAATGATAATAGCAATATCACCTCTAAAATATTAGCTTGACAAATATTCAATTGTAAAAAAAAAAATTGGCTTACGACGTTATCACTTTGGCACTTGTCATGATACTTTTTGGGCTCTAAAACGAGAGAGACGGTGAGCCCATAATAATCTATACTTACTAATATTATAAAGAGGAAAGATTTGTATTTTTGGATGTGTGTGTGTGTTACAAATAAATTCAAAAAATTCTGGACCGTTTTTAAAATTTTTTTCACCAATGGAAAGTTAAGCTAATCCCTGAGTAACATAGGCTATATTTTATTCCCGCATTCCCACGGGAATGGGAACTACGCGGGTGAAACCGCGCAGGACCGCTAGTATATTATAAAAATAAATGCGTTTTATTTATTAGTCTGACCGTGTGATAGCGGGGTTAACCTAAACAAATTGCAATGTTATCTTGCGATGACACGTGTAGAAGCATGCAACGAAGTGATATACGACGGCGATTAAATTCGTATAATTAATATACCTACTACAACAATCGACTTGGAAATAAACACAGTTGTATTTCTAAATGTGTAGGTACTTCTATGCCATTCACAAACAGGCCCCCTAGCCAAGTGGCATTGTACAATCTAATCGAATGATCTTTTAGATTGACATGTATGGGATTGACATAAGCACTTGCCAACGAGCGCTAACGCTAATGTCAATCTATAAGATCATTCGATTAGATTGTGCAATGCCACTTGGCTAGGGGGGCTGGTATTTTAACACTAAATTCGTTGCCTAAATCCGGTACAATTTGTTATTCTGTTGCGTAAAGTCTTATTGTTTATTTCGTTTGCTTCTGTGAGGGAGAGTATTTTTTTTTAGCAAACTCTCATGCCGCCATACTTTTATCTTTGTAACATCGTATAAATTCGATATTTCTGCAAAAAAATTACTCGTACCTAAACTTTTGGTGATAATACACGTTTCATTTCATAATACATAAACTACAAAAGTATCTTTGCTCGAATGTACTTTAATAAGCAAGCGTATTCTAAATTTATGAATGTTAATTACAAAAACCATGATTTTCCTGTAAACGTAAGAATTATACCTACTACACTGTTGAATAAAAGTTAGTAGTTTTATTATTATTATTTTTTATTTTTTTTATTAAAAAAAATAATAAAAATTAGTAGTCACTTACATAAATTACAATATTTCATATTATTTAAATAAATTTCATTAAAAACGTTATAAAAGCACAGAGTAGTTAATAGTTACTGTAAGTAAAAGTTAAATTCATGTTATAAGGACACATGTAGGCGCAAGCGGAGGCGCGGCCGCTGTCGATTCAGCTGTCAATATAGAGTCGCCCCAGTTTTATTCTACACCGCGCTTTTTTCACACTTCTGTATTGTAACTTGCCTATTTCGTATTCATCATAGGCTTCTGTAATAGCAACTTATCTACACTAATACCACAGTTCTAATACTATAAAAAGGAAAATAACTATAAACTGAAAATTTTAAAAACTCCCGTAAGAAAAGACATTTAAACAACATTTACAAAACATAGACCTAACATAGTCCTAAGTTTCATTGTTACTAATATTGAAATATGGATGGAAACAAGTCCGAAATAAATTTATTATTATTAAACACAAACGGCTGGATAGATTTTCTTGGACTGTAGCCAAGAATCAAGTCACCTTCCAAACAAAAAGATAGTCAAAATCGGGCAGACAGTTTTTTGGGAGTATGTTGAGTATATTTTATTAAAATTTTCCAATGGATACGGCAATTAAGTGGGTGAAACTGCGGGAAACATCTAGTGATTAATAAAAACTGTCAAAGTCAAAAGTTTTTATTTAATGTAGGGGCTTATAAGTCCTCTTATTGAAAGTCATTGCGAATCCACCGCTTCGGTATGTATAGTTGTACTGTAAAACCTTATTCTATCCTATCAATACGTAAAAGTATTTAATCGCGTAGGTAAACACGATAATCATAATTAATATGTGATATTAATAAAGCACACGTTTCAATGTATACTTTTTAATATCACTCGATGAGTTTACAAAACGCAGTTCGTCTCACTTCTTGTTCGTGCGTGACTTTATTTCGTTATTTATTATCTTGGAATAATTATAATTCATTGTATGTTAAAATCACTTGTTAACAATATAATATCTCTTGTTTATAATTATATTCTGATGAAGAAAAGGCGCAGGAACCAGAATAACAGCATTGTTGACTAGGAGTAAAGTCAGGAATTTGATTCGTTGCGATAAACATTAATTTAGTCTTCATAATCGAGTTTATGGGAGGCAGAAATTCGTCTTTCAATAACCTCGACACAATACCTTTTGTGCGTGGTGTCTATTGTTTCTCGTTGCCGTGGAGTCTATAGGTCGTTACATTTCTGCCCCGTTTATATAACATAACAGGATATTCCAGAAAATATAATAGTCCTTTATAAAAAATCGCAAAATAAGTTACTTTGCCACTTTACTTATTGTATGGACTTGTCGTATCGGAAGAACGTTAATAGGTGCACTGATTAAAAAAAATTAATAGTTTCGTTATTGACTTAAATTTTCTTAGCATCCCTAAAAAAATCTAATTATCTAAATATGATAAATTGAAGTGTCTGTCTGCGATATAAGATTTAAGTGAAATCTGACTTAAATATAAATATCAGTTGCTCGAATTTGTGTATTCATGAAAGTTTGTTTCGTATAGGCTCCGAAACCGAAACGGATTAACGCATTTTAATGAAAATTCTAGAAATAAAAAGGCAAATTAAACTAAAACGTTGACAGCCTGTTAAATCTGATCTAAACTGTTCTGATTAGTGGTTGAAAAGAGTTAGGATTTTAGTCAACCAATCTTCCCTCCGATCGATTCACGCTCTTTCGACGCGGTATCTTTACCGATATTTCTAGTGTCATTTAACTTTTTTCTATTATACTCGAGATAGGTATATAGTAATCGACTGTGAAATCCAATCGAAAGAAAGAAACTATAGCTAATATAAGATTTAAAGGTGTCAACAAATTTTAGTTAAATTTGCCTTAGTTTAAGTTTTGTGTATGTTCCATTTAGATATCTTGGTTCAGAAGCTATATTTTTATTTCGATAAACGGGAAGCGTGGTGGGTCGCCAGTAGCGAATATATGTAAGTACTCTCCTTTTATAATGTAAATAATAAAGGAGTTTATACGAGCCTTCTTTGTTGGTAATAGTGAATATGTAGCGGAGGAGGAAGTTCCATTATGCACATGAGAATAATGTAAGAAGAATTTAAAATGCGCAATGAGTGTTCTGAAAAGTTTATAAAGGTGTATTTTTGTTTACATTTTTTATGCCTACTCCATTTTATTTTTATTTAGGGATGGAAGCTTTTTAAAATAATGAAAGCTGGATTTGTCTTACAAAAAATAAAGCTTACTAAAATATTACAGATTATATAACTGTTAAGGATTAGATCTAAGTAAGTACATATATATTTTTTAAGATGATCCATAAAATTACCTTTTAAATATTGCAGTGCCATTAAGGGATAGGTATCACATGGATTGTAATTACAAAGGTAGGTACTAGTTTTTGGGATAAGGCGTTGAAAGAATTTGCCGAAAATGGATTAGAATATATTTTTTAAAATTATATTGAAATTATGTGGGTTTTCCCCCAAATTGATTTAGTAATATTATTGAGATTTTTAACAGGAAACTATTAGTAGGTCATCATAATGTAGATATTAGTGAAATCTTTTTTATAATCGGTACAGTGGTTCCAAAGGCAACCCCTAACAAAGAAACACAATTTCACCTTTTTATAATATTAGTACTTACCTTAAAGTTGGCTACATGAAGAAAATATTTTCGTATTACCAGTATTACTCAGCAGACCCTAGATACCCCGGTATACGGACGAGTGATTTCCGCTATACTTTGTTGTAGCGAGTGAAACCCCGGAGCGCAATTAGCATTTCAATAGTTGTGATTACCTACACAAATTGCTTAAATCTTTTCCTCCAAAACAAAATTTGTGAATGTAAATCCCAAAGAGGTTTTCATAATTAATTCTTACAAATAAAAATAGCTAAGAGAGAATTCATTATAAACAAATTCGGCTGAATATTCCTTTTCACGAAGCCGGGCGGATTTCTGCCTCTTTACCCAGTGGCAATAAAAAGAACAGGTTACCGTATTTATGTTCCGGATTGATCCGGATAAAGGATGGGGGTGGACCAATTGATGCTTGGAACACGCGTACGCGATTACGGGTCAAAAGAAACCTTTAGAACCTATTTAATTAGGTTCATGGATGGAGGTATTCGAAATAATTACGGGTATTCAAAAATTGTGTTGATTTTTTCTTTATGGCTGTTTACATGAGACCAGTATTATGTACTTATATAATTATGTCTTAGGAGCATGAGTAAAACTTTTAGTATGTTTCCTTTGAAACATACTAAAGAAAAGAAAATATTTTAATATAAAAGAAAAATTGCGTATGTCTAATACTCTAGCTAGGTGAAATTAGTATTTGAAAACATTAACGGTTGTTTTATGATTATGATTATCGGTTTCACGACGAAATATGAGTGGTCCCTTCGATGCCGTTACAACAGAATATGAGTCTATATGTATAATTGTAATAATTGTTTCCCGCGACTCCCCTGTGTGCCCTTTTACTTCAGGTTATTGAGTTCCCTAGGAACCATGTGCTTCTCTGGGATGATAATACCATATTATAATTATACATCCTTCCTTCAAATGTAAACTATCGTCCTGCCAGGATTCACCAAGATCTTCCACCAGTTTAACCCTGAAAAGGTAACAGAGAGAGTTACTTTCCCATTTATAATACTTGTAGGATAATGTAGGATAATCCGTTTTCCTATAATCCACGCAAACCAACTCCATATCTGCAATTATGGTATCTTTACTGGTTTTTCGTATCCGGTATCCGGCTGATACACGAGAATGTATATTCGGTAGATTCGCCCTTAGTCCGGTAAAAACGGTCATTTCGAACTCCCAATCCTCGCTCCCGTATGCCGTATCACAAAACACGGCACTCCGTCCATCACGTTATCCGGACGTCCGGGGTGTAATCCGTTTTTGGCCGATGACAGCCCGTGATTTGTGATTTGACAAAAGCAACGTCATCTATAAATCTGCTTGCTTTTGGATCAGATTTGCAATAGTAACAATAATAAAATATGATTAACTCGTTGCCAGTGCCACTACCAGTCAAAAGTTGGGATTGAAGTTCACAGAAAACAGAAACGGAATTTTTATCTATTTTGGTAGATGCCTCATGCCTTCATCCCCGGTGGAAGAAGTAGGTAGAAAGAGGTATTCCATTGCTAGAAATACACACTTTTAACAAGTTACTTATATTTTTTTGGATCCCTAAACAAGACAGGTCTTTGGTGCGGTTGCACATGCCTCAAAATCTATTCTGGTACCCCAAAGTTTCCACGCTGTGTTTTCCTTCACCATCGAGGTAGTGATACATATTATGTGCGTTGATTTTAGAAAAAAACTCATTTTTACATGCCCTCACCACGATTCCTCATATTTGACGCGTAGGTGGTTGATAAAGATTTGGGTACTTAGTGAATAGAATATTCGTTTACTCGAGTATTTACAAATGGTAATACGAGTATTTGGCTTAATGATGTATTCGGCTTAGTTTAGACGAAGCGCGTCTGAACTAACGGAGCTAAATTTGCAATTTTATAGTAGATTATACAACAAGGGAATAAAGCACTGTTTTATATCACGGGCGCGACATTGAATCCTGAACGTAACGAAGGACTCCCAGTTTTACTCCCGAGCGCAGCGAGGGAGTTATGATTTAATTCCCGAGCGAAGCGAGGGAATTAAGACTGAGTCCTGAGTTTAGTGAGGGATTTAAGCGCCCAAGACAAAAACAGTTTTATTCTCGAGTTATATACTCTACTTTTCTCACCTTATGCGAGACAATAAAATTCAATTGCATGGTAGTAGATTATTGACAATGCCTATGGCATCTAGTAGGTATAATAGACTCTGAAGTCAAAGTACTTTCATCACTCGACATTTTCGATATTCTTTTTGAAATGTTAAAGCTATAAAATGGATACAGCAACTTGTTTCTGCCGGCGTGACCTAGGTACTTGATTTAACAATTGAAGATCGTGCGAATCTAGTTGGTCGCGGCTTCGGTTTTCGAAAATCGAGTTGGCCACGACTGCACCACATTTTGCTTAACGAAATTAGACTTTATCGTCATAGCAATAAGGATTATGAAAGTGAAAATTACATTATTGACCTAGGGTTATAATGATATTCCATACAACATTATAACCCGGTTAAAGCCAAGGAATATAATGTCTTGCTTTCGGTGACGTTTATATGATATATAATCCGGCTTTGTCGAGCATATGGTGTGAAAAGTCAATTGAAGAGTGCCTTGTTATTATATTAAGATAAGTAAAGTATTTGCACATGGTTCATTAATACGTCTCATACGGGAATTCCGCTGTGTGAGATCCAATGTACGAAATACGACTGAGATTCCGAACTCACTAATCTCGCAGGTTACGCGAAGATGCGCTCAGAAGGAATCCAATTGACTCCTTATAGGCACGACTCTGGAATAACCTAGGGCCGCTGTACGTATTCAAAAACATTTATCAAACAAAATCGTTTATTTTTTATTGGTATAAGATATACACTTAGAAACGTCAATATTTTATAGTAACAAGGCACTCTAAACTCGCTAAGCAAGCAAGGCAATCACTTACTTATATATCTTTGAACATCCGAGGTATTTGAATTCGAAAACAAAATAGCACAGTTGTTTTGGTTTTATGATAGTCTATCATTGGTAAATAAATATAATTACCGCTACAAAATTCAATAAAAACTTGAACAAAAGGCATCACAGAAACTATTATCATAAAAATAATTCATGTAATCGTTAAGCTTTTGTCTGGCTTTTAAGAGATAAGCTTGAAATAAATGAAATAGTCTTTCAAGCGTGTCATAACGATATCTTAAAGGCAATTATTACTTTTGAGATTCTCTTTTTATTTTATGAATGCTAATTTATGAATAGTTTCATCTAATTACTAGTAAATCGTTATCTTCATTACGATTCATTCTAAGTAATAATAATAATAAATCTTTATTTCTCTCATCACAAAGGTAAGTACTTCTTAGTAGTATTAAATATATTAACATGTCCTTTGTGGCGAGAGCTGGTGTCTATACTAGACCAGGCTCCGCCCTCTCTTGACCTGATGTAACATTGATTAATATATTATTTAAAATACAATAAAGTGGTGGAATAGAACAAATAAGGTAAACAAAGTAGATTGTTTTGTGTCATTGTCAAAACAAATGCATTGCAAAACAGTAAAACCACAAGGATATAATTATGTTATCTATTTTACAACCTTCTTAAAAATATGACGTATTTGGTATGTAGAGCCAAAAGGATACACGAGATTTTTTTTTAATATTTATTTATTTAACTTCATGTACCAAGAAAATGTACACATGGCGACCTTAATGCCTAAAGGCATTATCTACCAGTCAACCATCAGGCTGAGCAGAAATTGTTAAATATAGTCATGTTAATGAGGGCTACATATTTGTGCCGTTTGGGGTGGAGACCATGGGACCGTGGGGTCCGGGGGCCCGGCAGCTCCTCAAAGAGCTGTCAGTGCGTTTGGTCGAGGCTTCAGGTGACCAGAGGGCTGGCAGCTATCTCTGTCTAAGGATCAGCCTAGCTATCCAGAGAGGGAATGCTGCCAGTCTTCTGGGCACTGTCCCACATGGTTCCTCTTTGGAGGACATTTTTTATCTGTAATTATTGTAAATCAATGTATATTTTCTTTGTCATGTTAATTGCAATTTACAAAGTCTATGTTATGTAGAAGCTGCCGGTTATAGGTTGATTTCAAATATTTCAGTGTGTAATATTATTATTTAAACTGGTCTGTGGTAATATTTACTACATTTGAGTTATGTATATTAGTACATAGCTCTACTTTTTTTTAAGTAAAGATACCAAATGAATCTATTTAATAAATAAATAAAGTAAATGAATATTTCACTTCCCCATCACACCCTATTTTTTACCAGACGGTAAAAAAATCAGGCGCTATATTTCTGCCCTTGGTAGGTACAATGTGCAAGTCCAGGGGGTCTAAAAAGGCCGTTTCGGGTGAATCATAATAGGATCCTATTTCGATTCATATTCGAAATTTTCACCAAATACGAATCTGCTAATGAATTGAATTGTCAGTGAATCACTAAAATGAGGGACCATTTTACGAAATTTAGAGGAATTGCTTAGGATTTGCTGGGAATTCATAAAAGAAGGAATTGCTAGAGGAATTGCTCAAAGTGGCCATTTTAGACCCCCAGTTGACTTAATATAGATAAACGAAGCAGTTTACCAAACCTAGTATGAATAAACGCAGTCTCGTGAGCAGTTTACAGTTCTCATTTTACCAAATGTTGTACAGTCAAGCAAAATAGGATCAAAAATAACTTGTGACGTCACACCCCATTACACTTGGCTACAGCTTCATAAACATTAAACAAAACACATAAAGGTGACCTTTTCTTCGTAACAGTCACCTTATCGCCTAGCGGCCAATAACACAAAAATAAAACAATAACAACGAACATTACAGATCGCAATAATGCGAATATTTCTAGTTTTACAGGCGATTCAGCCTTCGAATTAACCAATATCGGTTCATTAGGGCAGTAAAAGGAGCCCAGATAACGCTTAGTGACCACTATTCAGTAAAGAAGAGTTTATATATAGTCGCGAGCGTCGGGTGATAAGTAGGGTTGAGAACTCATCAGATATTAATATTTGTTTTGGACTAATATTCGAAGATAATGAAGTTTTTTTTAAAGCACACGTAATCTTTTTATCAACCAATCATGGTGTTTGTATTGGGGGATGAGTATTACTTGTATAGTCAAGCAGCAGTGTCCCACTGTTGTACGAGAACAATAGATGGTCGTGTTATGTCTACAATTAGTGGATTAACCAGCAAATAAGCAAAGGTCAGTGGGTCTAAAATGGCCATTTTGAGAAATTCCTCTGAGCAATTCTCCTTTTCTGAATTCCCAGAAAATCCTAAGCAATTCCTCTAAATTTCGTAAAATGGTCCCTTATTTTAGTGATTCACTGACAATTCTATTCATTAGCAGATTCGTATTTGGTGAAAATTTCGAATATGAATCGAAATAGGATCCTATTATGATTCACCCGAAACGGCCTTTTTAGACCCTCAGGGCGCTTTCTCTTCTAAGTAACTTCTTCGCTCCTCTATTTTGTCGGCGTTGTGGCGCATTTTGATTGCGATATAAATATTTTGAAGCGCAACACCGAGTGAGCTAAAATTTTGTGCGATGTTAATATTGTTAGTGCTAATGTCATCTCCAAATATTGTTGGTGTGACATCTGTGCCTATAGTCAACCGCAAACAAAATGGCGCGGCCGCACCTTTTATCTTTGGCATGTTGTGTAAAGAAGCGTTTACGAGCCGGGAACCTATGGAAATAAAATAGAATACGGTGTTTAACGGCGGGGCTATAAAGTGGACATTCAAATTGGAGCGTTCGCGGCAACAGTTTGAGTACCCATAAATTTGCCACTCGTAAATCGCATTCATAGCTTATTTGTCGACTCTATTACGCTATTGATACGCTTTCGATGGATTTTCGTTGGGACGAGAGAATCACAAGTAGGTTGCTGCCCCATAAGTACAAAAGCTGTGCATATAAAGTGTTAAATAACATAGAACCCTAAAGAGTAAAAAACCGACTTCGACAAAAAATTTGCGCACCTACTCAAATTTAAGACTTATAGAGTTTTCTCATAGATGCCATTATCAGAACTGGACGAAATTAAAATGGGACCAATCTGGATACACCAGCTTTAAAGTAAATAAATATTTTCAAAATCGGTTCACCCTGTCGTTTCCATGTTTGTGTGACAAATATGTAACGCAAGTTTTTGCAAAAGTCACTGGTCAGTTTTTGTAAAAGTCACCAAAACCTGAAAGTAAAATAAAATATACCTATAGTCGGCCTCGGCGCATGCTAGAGAGTAAACACTGAGAGAATCCCAATATAGGCACGTATTAGCACCATGGTCTATTGAGACTAGGTCCTCTCTTCCAAGTTGATTTTAGGCATACGAATACTTTATAACGACAATTCTTGCTGCTTTGGTTAAAGAAACATGGGAATGGTAGAATATTTTCGTGTGAGTTTAGCACGCAGTGTCATTTCTATAATATTAGTAGCTATATTCCCATGCTCTACGCACTAGGGTAGGTACGTCGCGTTTTAAGTTGTCTCTTCACACAATGGTACCATTGGCAGGACGTAGTTTCAGACCTACCGTATGGCCGAATTTTCTGAAAATACTTGGCGGAATAGGCAATATTATTGTGCCAGTGCCTATGAAATAAAAAAAACAAAGGTTATACAATATACATAGGTCATTATTTGCATGAGAATTTTCGACTGCTCGCCTAATAATAAGAAACCTTAAAAAATATAGAGTTGTTTTTCTTATGTCGTCATAACGGAGAATACTTATAAAATTTGATAAGTATTCTCCGTTATGACGACATAAGAAAAACAACTCTATATTTTTTAAGGTTTCTTATTATTAGGCGAGCAGTCGAAAATTCTCATGCAAATAATGACCTATGTATATTGTATAACCTTTGTTTTTTTTATTTCATAGGCACTGGCACAATAATATTGCCTATTCCGCCAAGTATTTTCAGAAAATTCGGCCATACGGTAGGTCTGAAACTACGTCCTGCCAATGGTACCATTGTGTGAAGAGACAACTTAAAACGCGACGTACCTACCCTAGTGCGTAGAGCATGGGAATATAGCTACTAATATTATAGAAATGACACTGCGTGCTAAACTCACACGAAAATATTCTACCATTCCCATGTTTCTTTAACCAAAGCAGCAAGAATTGTCGTTATAAAGTATTCGTATGCCTAAAATCAACTTGGAAGAGAGGACCTAGTCTCAATAGACCATGGTGCTAATACGTGCCTATATTGGGATTCTCTCAGTGTTTACTCTCTAGCATGCGCCGAGGCCGACTATAGGTATATTTTATTTTACTTTCAGGTTTTGGTGACTTTTACAAAAACTGACCAGTGACTTTTGCAAAAACTTGCGTTACATATTTGTCACACAAACATGGAAACGACAGGGTGAACCGATTTTGAAAATATTTATTTACTTTAAAGCTGGTGTATCCAGATTGGTCCCATTTTAATTTCGTCCAGTTCTGATAATGGCATCTATGAGAAAACTCTATAAGTCTTAAATTTGAGTAGGTGCGCAAATTTTTTGTCGAAGTCGGTTTTTTACTCTTTAGGGTTCTATGTTATTTAACACTTTATATGCACAGCTTTTGTACTTATGGGGCAGCAACCTACTTGTGATTCTCTCGTCCCAACGAAAATCCATCGAAAGCGTATCAATAGCGTAATAGAGTCGACAAATAAGCTATGAATGCGATTTACGAGTGGCAAATTTATGGGTACTCAAACTGTTGCCGCGAACGCTCCAATTTGAATGTCCACTTTATAGCCCCGCCGTTAAACACCGTATTCTATTTTATTTCCATAGGTTCCCGGCTCGTAAACGCTTCTTTACACAACATGCCAAAGATAAAAGGTGCGGCCGCGCCATTTTGTTTGCGGTTGACTATAGGCACAGATGTCACACCAACAATATTTGGAGATGACATTAGCACTAACAATATTAACATCGCACAAAATTTTAGCTCACTCGGTGTTGCGCTTCAAAATATTTATATCGCAATCAAAATGCGCCACAACGCCGACAAAATAGAGGAGCGAAGAAGTTACTTAGAAGAGAAAGCGCCCTGAGGGTCTAAAAAGGCCGTTTCGGGTGAATCATAATAGGATCCTATTTCGATTCATATTCGAAATTTTCACCAAATACGAATCTGCTAATGAATAGAATTGTCAGTGAATCACTAAAATAAGGGACCATTTTACGAAATTTAGAGGAATTGCTTAGGATTTTCTGGGAATTCAGAAAAGGAGAATTGCTCAGAGGAATTTCTCAAAATGGCCATTTTAGACCCCCAGTTGACTTAATATAGATAAACGAAGCAGTTTACCAAACCTAGTATGAATAAACGCAGTCTCGTGAGCAGTTTACAGTTCTCATTTTACCAAATGTTGTACAGTCAAGCAAAATAGGATCAAAAATAACTTGTAAACAGTGATCAGTGTTTTACAAGGATAGGTTTGAACCCTTACTACCTTGCTTATGTTAACATAGGATCCAACTAAACTAAGTTATTACAAAGTTATGTAGGTTAGTATTATTACAAGTGAGAATTTTAATCATTCGTTCTTATTTTTGTAGTAACTAAACCATATTTTTTTATAAATGCTGTAAAATTAAACTCATGCAAGCTTACAGTAAATATCTACATGTACACTAATATTAGGTATAAAGGGGAAAGATTTGTATTTATATATGTTTGTAACGAATAAGCTAAAAATTTCTTATGGAAATCAATCCGTTCCTATGGAAATTCCAAAAAAACTCATCTTAAAAGTTACATAAGTCCAGTGTCAATCACTGTGGTACGCACGGATGTGCGTAGATAGGTCAGTCAGTCAGGACATTTTTCTTTTCGATAAAGCGATATTTTTGTCAAACTGGCCAATACTGTCCGCAAATGGGTTTTTAAAAACAAATGAATAATTCAAACAATAGTTTTTAATTTTTTTCAACTTTTAATAATTATAGTGGTATGCCAGTTTTACGTCGCAATTCCAATATACTCCACCGTTCGAGTGCCAGCTACTGTTCAATTAAATTGGACCCCGTCCTGTCCACTCGTGACCGAACATGTTTCTATCTATTGTACCCTGTACTAACACGTTTCAGTGAGTCGAGGTATTTCTACATTAGGTCTCTGAAGCGCTTTTGTATTCTAAAGTTGGAGCAGAATTTTCTAGAGGTCTTTTGTGGGAATTCTCGGTGTAAAACTTTAGAACGCGGCTGCCATCAAATGATATAGCTATTCGTTGCACCATGCTCGGTGGTTGCACCTCTACAGTACGATTCTGTATGTTAATTATCTATATTATATAGAAGACTAGCAGCGCTCCGCGCTTTCACCCGCGTAGTTCCCGTTACCGTGGGAACACGGGGATCAAGTATAGCCTATGTATTATTTTTAAAAGCTTTTATTTAACTTGCAATGTATGTAACTATGTATGTTCGGGTGGAATCTTGCAACTCAATTTTGAAGCAGATATCTTCAACCGATTGAGCTGAAATTTGGTATACTTATGTAAGTTCGGTGACAATGCAATATTATGGCACCACCGAGCTGATCTGATGATGGAGCCAGGAGGTGGATGTGGCAACTTCTCAATGACTACTCGTAAACCCTTCGAGTTTGGGCTCGTATGATTCGTCTTGACAAGTACTTTAATACTAGATGGTAACCAGGGTCTGATGATGGAGCTGGAAGATGGCCATAGGAACTCAGTAATTAAACGACATAATCCCATCGAGTTTGGGCTCGTATGATTCGTCTTGACGAGTACTTTGGCATTAGATGGTAACCAGGGTCTGATGATGGAGCTGGAAGATGGCTATGGGAACTAGGTGATTAAACGACACAACCACATCGACTTTGGGCTCGTATGATTTGTCTTTACGAGTACTTTTGTATATATGCATGGTTAGCCATGTGACGTCATTCTAAATCCAACTAAAAAGTAAAAAATAAATTAAGAGTAAAAAATATTTTTTAAAACAAGCTTTTATTTTAATGCGCTAAAAAGAATAAAATAAAGTTTTCCATTAAAACTTTGACTATCCTTAAACGTCATTACACAATTTACTGTGTAATAAAAGCTTGTCGCGAGATATATCTACTCATATAGTAAATATATTAATAACTATACTTAACTGATTGAATAAATTTTTTTCTTAAACTTATATTTACTTAGTCTAAAAAGAAAATTCTTTTACTTAAATATGAGTACTTAAATCTCGCGACAAGCTTTTATTACATAGTAAATTGTGTAATGACGTTTAAGGATAGTCAAAGTTTTAATGGAAAACTTTATTTTATTCTTTTTAGCGCATTAAAATAAAAGCTTGTTTTAAAAAATATTTTTTACTCTTAATTTATTCATGTATAAGCTATATAACTGTAAAGTTTCATCAAAATCCGTTCAGTAGCTTTTGCGTGAAAGAGGAACACACATCCATCCATACTAACTTTCGCATTTATAATATTAGTAGGATATGATTATTTATTTTACATAATATTGAAAGTAAAGAAGTTGACTGGCTGACTGATCGATCAACGCACAACCGAAACCGCTGGGTCTAAAAGTATGAAATTTTTAACAAAGGCATCTTTGGAAATACCCACGTTAAAGGGAAACCGGATTCAACGCCCTCAACGTTTTTTTTAATCCTGTCATCTTTTCAACCGATGATACCTACACATGAGGAATTAAATTCAATTGTCATAGTTTATTAACACACGCCTTTTTTTACATTACAGAAGATTTTGAATTGTTTACTATTAATATACCAAATTATTTTCCTACGAAATAACCCAAATTACCAGGTATCTTCTCAAGGAGTTATACGAATGTATTTGTATGCAATACATTACGTATAAACCCCACTACAATAGATGCTTGCTCTGTACCGCAACATAGTAGGTAAGCAGCTAAGCATACCGTGTTACAGATAGCGCACGCTCGACGTCGCCTCGCCTCAGTCGGAAGCGGTCCGTGTCAGATTACACATTCTAAGCACAAAGTGTATTTTCTATCGTGTCTATCTTCTCGACGCCTTTTTTATTCGACTGCACTACAAAAAGGTTTTGCCTGTGTGAGTCTATTTCAGCAGCCTGTATCCAAAAAATAATTTACAGGGTGATTCGCGTTACACCCGTGCCGGGTCCGTACCCCGTACCCCGTACGGGGCCCGGTCAAATATCTATAGTATACTTTTGGTATGAAGTGATTCATGCTTGACCGTGCCTCGTCCGGGCCCGAAATGGCGTCGAAATGTCGGGGGGTATTTGTTTAGGATGATTCACGTTACACCGTGCTCCGTACGGGGCCCGGCACGGTGTAACGTGAATCAGCCTTAATGATGTGTCGTTGGATTTGTCTTTAGTAATCCAACGACACATCATTAAACCCTGTTGGCCTGGCCTCAGTTGGTAGTGACCCTGCCTTGTGAGTCGGAGGTTGGGGGTTCGATCCCCGATTGGGGCCAACATTTGTACAGTACTAATACTAATACTATAATACAATATGTCTGTTGGCTTCGTGTCTAGTCATTTAATATTTATTTAAGTATGTTTATCAGTTGTTTAGCACCCATACAGGCCCTGCCTAGTTTGGGACTAAATAACCGTCTGTGAATTATGTCCCACAGTTTAGTATTATTATTTAGGTATGGCAGAAGAAGCATGAAAGTAGAATAAAGGCAATGGAATAATTACGTTAGGACTAACTAAAGTCCCGCAGCATAAAAGCCCTCCAACTTCTATGTGTAAGTTTGTGGCGCTCGGAGGCGCATTTTCAAACTGCTGTGTGCTAAACAAGTTTCGTTATTCATGCGCGATGAATTTACTATGAAGTTTGTGATGCAACTACGTCCAATATGGAGGCTTTTGAAAGTTACTCAAGTGTTTGAATACTCTTCGACACTAATTCGAATAAGTGCTCTTGTTTTGAGATCGGGTCCTTTTACTTTCACATCAATCTTTTAAATATAATAGTACAATACAAACAGAAATTAAATCCCACCAGAAACATTTTCATGTCAAATGTTGCCAAGACGAGACAATAATATGGCGTATACCAGATTCTCAATTTATCCGATCATATTATTCATAAAATAAGATTCTGTAATAATTTGAACGACGATTTGGCTCTTTATAAGATATCAGAACTGTTTACAACAAAAAAATCAGGAGATCTTTTTACACAAACGAAATCAAAGATCCGTTCTGTGGAAACCTTTTTCTTAAATAACGCTATCGTACGCACAAATACTTAGCCATGACGATGAAGATGATAGGTAGGTATCGGAGCTGAAGTACGTAAGTGCCTGACTAAGAAAAGTCGGCATATTGGTAAAAGATGTAGGTATGAGTTTACAAAAAAGTCGGCAAAATGGGAAAGTCGGCAAAAAGGGCAGTACCCATTGTAAATACGTACGTTTCCAAGTGTGTATTCAACTTGCACCAGATACCAAGTTCGAAACAGGAGGTATTGTAAGTGCAGATTAATAGGTAATGCCATTGAGATGGTTCCCAGTTGCAATTGTTAAACTATGCCCCGTGGTGCTCGCGTAGACTGTGAACTGCAGGAACGTGCTGCTGAGTGTACGTGTACACTCCGCTTCGGGTTAGGGAGCACAAGTATAAATTTATCTAGAATTATTTAAGACTTCGGATTTTGTAATTACAAGTTATAAATTGCTCTAACACTAAGTAACTTTATTCTTTTTTTACAATAGCGGCAGGGTAATGTTTTTTTGGATGTTTACTTGTATGTCAACAAACGTGATGTCATGAACTTAAGTACTTAGGTCATAATTCGTCGAAGGTAGAGGTACTTAAGTAATTACAAAATAATAAGAATCGGTCCTCAAATGGAATTATTAATATTTCTAATATCAATGGATATGCCATTGATCGCAATAAAAACATAGTTGCTTTATTTGAGTTATTTCGTTGTATCGAAGAAATTAGTTAGGTAGGTACCAAGGATATGGCAAATATTCAATTCAATTGAATTCAATTATTTATTTGCTTATCACTCACCATGAGTACAGTTTGGTACTTAAGATTAGGAACATCTAACACATGTGATACCCCGTAGTCGCACTGCAATATACCTACAAAATTATAATATAATAATCTATATAAATCTTCTATAATCAAATTTAATATTCGCATCCGCTTCCGCAAAAGCGGAGCTTCCGCATAGATTTGGACGTCGGCATCCGTATCCGCATTAATCAATATGGATGCGAATGTAATACAAGTTGCAACGTAAGGGAAGAAGTGCGCGTGCCTTTCGCATGTAGGTAACAATGACCAATGAGAGCGAAAAAATTGGTGACAAGATCCGACGGGTTTGTTGTGGTGCATCATTTGTTTATAACAATTACTTACTAATACAAAATGAGTACCTAAGTGAAGTTAAAAAATAATAGGAGCATTATACTTAACACAAATTTTCAACAAAAATGTTAATGTGTCTTACTATAATACTTTATTTATATAAGATCTTAAACATCACATCGCGGATGTGAAAAAATCGTCATCCGCGACAACCCTGGTAGGTACCTATTGAATTTCCAATAAAACTTAGTCGCGGGTATGTTCAGGCTGTTCCGTTGTATTGAATTTCCTTTGTCGAGTCTAACTGTACACTGCACCACTCAGTAAGAGCAGAAGGCAATAATCGGATAGAGCTCGCACTGCCGCCATTAGGCTGCTGAGTGTGTCCTTATGTTGAATAAAGTATTGGAGACGGTTTGAACTGCGCCCCCTTTTTTCTGCACCTAATGTACTTTTTCACTTAGGAAATTCATGTCGTTGGTGAATGCATTGCGTTAATACAATGAAACAAAACTTTAAGGTCATCTACAACGGTTCTTGGGATATACAATTAGTGTTAAGTCGAAATGCTAATATTTTAGCGGAGAATATGTTATTCCGCAAGCCTAGGTACAGTCAACAAAGTTGTTAGGGTTACATGGCCAGTAACTAAGAATTCATTTTTCTGGGGAAGTCATAAATAAATCTTATTGATTAATGTTTATTTCGAAAGGTATCTTTGATCCCTATAATTTACCAAAAAAATACTATAAATACATTTAAGGCTTTAAGAGAAAAGTGAATCTTAATTTTTGGAAAAATGTAACACTAACAACTTTGTTGACTGTACTATCTAAAAAGGCGATCTTTGAATATGTGACTGCTTCTAATGGCATTGGGTTACCATTCAATTTGACGTTTGCAATTTGAATTTTGACCCGAAATGGCGCCGTACGCGCATTGAGAATAGAGATTAACAGTTATATTTTTTTATTGCCATTGCAAAATAAAATTGAATATGTAATTATTGGCATTTTTAGGGTTCCATACCCAAATGGTAAAAACGGGACCTTATTACTGAGACTTTGCTGTCTGTACGTCAGTCTGTCTGTCACCAGGCTGTATCTCAAGAACCGCGATAGCGAGACAGTTGAAATTTTCATTATTTATCCCGCCTGCAATACCTTCTAAAATTGAAGTTTTATTTATATTAAGTAATATTTTATTACTTGCTTAATAAAAGAGACGTTTCATCTTGGGCCTGCACATTGTACACCAGCGTGAAATATAGAGAAAAATCTAGTAATTATAAGAAAAATATAAAAAAAAACATTTCCATCTATTTAACTTGCACATAAGTAATTAAACTTCAATGGATCCGCATGGAATCATATTAAAATAATACTATTTCTAACTTATTAAGCCCAATTTCCATGTTGTTGTGTAATTCACGTCCGACAAACATGAAAATAATTTCAATTGTCATTTACCAGTCAGGTTGCAATTTAGTTACCTAATGAAAAAAAAAAGCTAGTTCAATGAAAATTCAAGTTTATTGTACAACTAAACTACACAAATATGAGCAAAATCATGAATAAAACTATAGTTATTGTATTTATATTTATCTAAAACACTGGTGTACCTACATGATGCAGGCCCAGTCCCCATACATTCATGAAACGTCTCCTTTAAGGGCTACTCTTTCAGTAATTTTTTTGAGCAGTTTGGAGTTTTTTAAAGGTAATGCCATTAACTTATTTTTAACGTTTTTTAATTGGCAACTTAATGATAAAAAAGTTACAGACTTGGCTCTACATGGGTTCTTACACCTTTTTACGGTGGCAATTATTTAAATGTTTTTGGTAGAATTCGCCTATTTATTTTGCATTCTATCGTAATAATAGGAGCAATACTTTTTTATTAATTATATTATTAATTATATAATACTAATTTTTCACAACAATACCTAATGTATATTTGCTGTATGCTATTAAGTTTGCTTATTTATTTTAAAATATAGGGGAAAGTAGATATGCTTATAATATGTAGATACGAGCTTGAGCTATCAATATTTCCTTTGAGCACTTCGCAAGCAGACTCATAAAATCGCCAATCTGCAAAGCATATTTCATCACAACTTAGCACTCCCGAAAACAGATTTGCGGGCCGCAATATAAATTGGCCCGCAACAGACGGCGGCCCGAGGTTTGTCAGCCCTGACGTACGACCCAGGTGTAGCATCTCCCGTTGGGTTATTAACGAAATTCCCATACCTTTTATGTTCAATACACAGTTCGCGTCACAAAATTGAGTCTTACACTTATTGTAAATGGATGTCAAAATTGTGAAATAAATATTTTTTTCAACACACTTGCTCATAAAGTGGCTCTAATTTCACTGCAATTAGGCACATAATGACACCTATAATCAAACTGAGACTTTTTGTTTGCTATTATTCACTAGTGAGTTATAGATTTTTTTTTTCAATTTTGTTGCTAGAGTTGCTTTGTTCTTAAAAAAGTTTCGATACAAAAAAGATCGTATTCAATCGTACTAATAAATTAATACACAAATATGGCTTGCTCATTTCATGCAACTTCGTATTTAAATAGATCATTTCAACTTGTACGTGTTTAATAAACAAAACTTTCACTCAAATATAACTTTGGTTTTCTCTGTAAAAACTTTAAATACCCCATTTTGTACGTGGCTAAAACGCTATCCACGACAAACCAAAGAAAAAGAAACCTAATTTTTTTAGTCCATGGCCGATCGCCATTGTAAGATGCGAGCGCATAGGAAAACGAGGCTGTATGGGCCTAGATCCTTTTGCCTTTTCCAAATTATATAAATAAAAAATTGGAAAACCAATTAATTTTCCCCGCCATTGCGAATGATTATTTTAAAATGATTTTTTAGTATTATTTATTCACAAGTGTGTTGAAAAACGTCGTATGATACACGTGTGTATTGATGATTACCGTCCTCGGCTCTCTTATGACCCTCGCCTACGGCTCGGGTCTCAATGGCGCCTCAGCGGTAATCACCAACTTTACTCACTTGTACCATAATGTACTATTTCAACACACTTGCTCATAAAGTGGCTCTAATTTCACTGCAATTAGGCACATAATGACACCTATAATCAAACTGAGACTTTTTGTTTGCTATTATTCACTAGTGAGTTATAGATTTTTTTTTTCAATTTTGTTGCTAGAGTTGCTTTGTTCTTAAAAAAGTTTCGATACAAAAAAGATCGTATTCAATCGTACTAATAAATTAATACACAAATATGGCTTGCTCATTTCATGCAACTTCGTATTTAAATAGATCATTTCAACTTGTACGTGTTTAATAAACAAAACTTTCACTCAAATATAACTTTGGTTTTCTCTGTAAAAACTTTAAATACCCCATTTTGTACGTGGCTAAAACGCTATCCACGACAAACCAAAGAAAAAGAAACCTAATTTTTTTAGTCCATGGCCGATCGCCATTGTAAGATGCGAGCGCATAGGAAAACGAGGCTGTATGGGCCTAGATCCTTTTGCCTTTTCCAAATTATATAAATAAAAAATTGGAAAACCAATTAATTTTCCCCGCCATTGCGAATGATTATTTTAAAATGATTTTTTAGTATTATTTATTCACAAGTGTGTTGAAAAACGTCGTATGATACACGTGTGTATTGATGATTACCGTCCTCGGCTCTCTTATGACCCTCGCCTACGGCTCGGGTCTCAATGGCGCCTCAGCGGTAATCACCAACTTTACTCACTTGTACCATAATGTACTATTATGAATTTTTTTGGCTACTACATTACCATTTTTAAAGTAACGTACCTTAAAAGGGAAAAACTGAAGTCATAGGATCATTTTGTTATCCGTCTGTCAGTCAATGTCCTTTATCTCTGGAACGCGTGGAGGTAAGAAACAATAGACACTAGATACCTACTGAACTCATATTCTCCTGGGATAGTCTAGTCACTTTATCCAGGAGAAGATTTTGATTTCACCGACAATGTACGGTTTAGTGTGCCTATTTAGGCACAACGCGGTAGATACTGCCTAATAATGAAACAGGGAAATTATATCAATTAAAAACCCGAAAAATCTATATTTCATATAGTTTTACGTACAAAAGAACAGAGATCGAAAAATCCGTCCGCGTTCCGGCCATTTTCACAAAAGTAATGTGACAATACCGAAATCCAATTTCAGGTGTCGCCGCCGATAAAGATTTAGCATAAATCAGTGATATAATCCAATATTACCGCGTTTTAGCCTCCCCGACGCCTAATGTTCCGCCATTGAAATCTCTATTCCAATTTAAATGACTTATTTCATTACCCCGCGTTAGGGCTGCGCGGTTTCTAAAAAGTGGATCTATTAATCGATAAACACGCAATCGATTAATTTAGGATTCCTATGATTCCTACCCCTTAATTCAAGCATACGAGTATCATTCAGAGAGAGATATCTGGTTTGAGATCTTTGTTTATATTTTACCTAAGATATAATGCTTATGCCTGTGATTATCTATAAATTTAGTTATTATACCATTAATAAATAAAATAATAAAAATATTTATTTCGCAAACAAAAACGGTACAAAAATTTGCTCATATTTGCAACCTTCTATTAAGTGAAGTACACCTGTATCAGAAGGTCGCGCTCCTCCATATCTTACATTAGAAAAGTAAGTACCTACTGAATTTGTTCACATATATAGTGACTAAAAGAATAAACATAAAATAAAATAAAATGTGCCAAAAATAGAACATGAAGTTAAAGATTTTAGATTTAAGACCATTGTTCTGTTAAAGTTATTTAGAAAAGAAATCTTATTAATATTCTTGTAGCGTACAGTCTAGAGTGCAAGAACTGTCAGAACAACATCAAAGTAATTTTATTGCACTGCACAATAAGACCTTGTGTACATAATCTCATATCGTCATCATAAACTCGTAAAATCCCACTACTGAGCTAAGGGAGGTAAGAACGTCTACTTTACTGTCTTGCCTACTCACAACCAGTATTAGCTTCTTTCTTTTAAAGTATCTTTTCGTTTTTTCTCTACCGAGTGCAGTTTACCTTAAAGCACAATGAGAAATCGATAAATTGTTCGAGAGAGCATCCCACCCCTAAGGCATCGTGCGTTAAGGCGGATTTCAAACGAGATCTGTGAGCATAAATTGAGAAATTGATAATAAAATTTTAGTACCCACGTATTACCGTCGATTGCTATTTTATATTGGGGGTGTAGTCGGGTGAAAATTGTGCCTGTGATTGAATTATTCGGGAAAATTCGACTATTCGAGAAAATTCGATTATTCCTTTTCGATTATAATCAGACGTTGATCTCTGATTGATAGAGCTACTTGAAAGCTAAATATTTTTCTACAGTAGGTAGATTTTTTAAAATACTTTACTATTGTTATTCCATACGAAATTCCAGATATTATAAATATTAAAAACTCTATCGCTTTAAAGGTATTGTCGACCATAAAAAAGCATTTTCGAGAAATTTTCTCTCCACAGGACATCAAAGAACTCTATTTAGATCAAAAGAATAAAGTAATGATGAAACATGAGTGATCTTTTATCATAGAAATTGTCTGCACATTATTTTATTTCATATCTCATTTCTGTTCGTTAGTTTTGAAATTGTTTGTTTTGTGGTTTAATATCAATTTGACGTCTCATTTATTTTCTACTGTGGAGTTTTTAGGGTACCGTGCCAAAAAGTTAGGTTAAAAGGCACCCTCTTAGTGTCACGTCATCAACAAATTTGGTAATATAAAATAGTTTTGTCCACCTTTAATAAAAAATTATGAATTTTTTTTTCATTGCAAAAAAAAGTAAAGTTTTATAGTGATTTAATAAAATAGTCTTCTTGGAATATATTTTCATTAATTTTTGCGGCATAGTTATTAGGAGAAATATCTAAAACACCATCCCCTCTATTTCCGAAGATTGGAAATAAAAAAATCGCAAATGAATAAATAAAAGTTAGAATAAATATTTTTAACATTACAATAAGAATCTAACGATTTCTCTTACTAGTTCGAAATCAGTAATTATATTTCTTACAAAAAACTATAACTTACAGTATATTGAATATTGAAAAGTGATTTTTATTTCGTAATATTCTAATTCCTTCGAAGGTATGGACTATGGGAACCTCTATGCACAAGTCCAACTCGCACTTGGCTGATATTTTATTTACTCATTCGTTGTTCATCTTAACAGTCTGCTGGATACTAAAATACCTAATGTCATGTCTGTTGTAGGACAAAAGACCAACAAACTTGGTTTGTTTGCAAGCTTCTTTATTTATCTGATTGCACCATAGACATATTAATATGTCTATGGATTGCACGAACGAAGACGAACTGTGGTTTTTGTGTGTATGAAGTATGTGCGCACATAATATATTTTGTGTAGCCTAGCTTTGATTTTACTTTTCTTTATGGATGTCAATGAAATTTGCCACACATAGTATTATTATATGTATATCAACACAGCGACAGTGCTGTATTGTGATTAACCTTGCATTGTAGACCTGTGCTTATGTAAGGATTCAGATTTTTAGTAGCACAAAATCACTAGGTTAATCACGAGTGTGTGACATATTTATTTATTAATATCCTGTCTCAGTTTCAAAGTGTAAACCAAAATAGGACAGCACCATCTTATGCACATACGTTAAACGACAAATCTAGACTCCTAATAGCTCCCGCAAATGCAATATAGAAGCGCTCGTTAACATGGCCTTAATAGCGCGTGGGAAGTTTCCAGAATGTTCGAGAACTTGCGATTAGTTCCAGCACTAACCCCGCAAGTAGCGCGCAAAAACACTGCGACAAGTGCTCGGTACTGAACTTTGGTGCTGTGGCTTTATTGGTTTCCATGCATTAGTTTGAGTTTTTGGTGGGGTGAAGAACACACCATAAAACAATTGGTTATAATAATGGGCTGGCAGGTACACCAACAAACAGAGTTGAATAAAACAGAACACTTACTGTAAATGCCATTTTCGGGTTTTTGAACATTATTTATTTCTAGCGACCCGCCCTCGCTCTGCTTTGATTTGTCAAAATAAAAGTTAACCTGTATTAGTCAGGAATAATGAAGCTTCCTACAAGTAAAAAAAGTATCAAAATCGTTTTACTAGGTAAGATTATCCCCAACATCCAACAAATTATTAGCTTCAAGACAAAACACCACAAATCTTGATTGTGTATAAAAGGCATTAAAGAGATTAAATATATTAACATCTTCTGGTGCAGTCAGGTAAATACTAATAAAGATTTAGCCTAAATCTAACTACACCGCGCACTTACAACATTGAGGACAGTAAATTTTGCTTAAATTGAACTTGAAACAGCAAATTAATGTTTGAATTTGGAACGACTTAAATTCCAAATGTTAAACGGAACGTAAGTCGTATATGACAACGCCTAACAAATGTCCGAGTATTCGCGGTCACGTACCGGGACAAAAACCGGGTATCAAACCAACATTCCGTTGCAATTTAAACGTACAAAATCTGGCACAAGTGTCAGTACGAGTGCAGAAGGTAGATCGTATTTTGTAACAGCTCTCGACAGAAGAGGGCGTACGGAGTATGAACTCGAACATATTCTGTGGATTGTGTGGCCACTTCGAGTGCCTGTAGGAATAGATTCGCCGTTTGACCAATTATGGTTTGGCTTCTATCTATTAAAAGAAATTGGTGCAGAGAATCTGGATAGAGCTACCGTTCTTCTGTGATCTTCCGTGTGGAATTCCAGACACAATATATTCATATGCTGTTTCTACGCACTTTAGGAAACTGAGGTACTTAAAGAACATTTTATGTGCGTTTATAGTGCAATGAATGCTATCAATTTTGAGTATACATTATGGTTGGAAAGATAAAATGGTACTTACTTTACTTACCTCAATACTCAATCGTTTATTGCATCCCATAAGTTTACATAGGTGGTCTTAACTAAGTGAGATCAATTTATGGACCCTGTCTAGGGCACAGCAATAGTAGAAGAGAGGACTACTTTATAGATTTATGTTAAAGTCAATGAATTTAAAATTAGAAAAGTACAAGTATAAAGTTTTTATTTAGGTTTAATATTTGTGACTTAAAATTTATCATCGAAATATTCTTTAACACTGTAGTAGCTTTTGTTTACTAGCATTTTCTTTAAACTACCTACTTCGTCCTTTCAGTATTAGGTACCTAGTTGCTGCTGATTGAGGACAACACGTACAAAAATGTTAATCAAGATTATTATTTTACCAATTAGCGACCCGACCTAGCGTTGCTTTGGATTATAATAATAATATAATCTCACGCCTTTTTATTCCCGAGGGGGTAGGCAGAGGTATTCCATTACTGGATATACCCACATTTCACGAGATATGTTGGACCCCTAAACGTGATAGGTGGTGAGCCCATCGCCGGACCGGGTCTGTTTACACATGTCTCAGAATTAATTCTGAGACCTGCGGGTTTCCTCACGATGTTTTCCTTCACCGTCGAGCTAGTGATAAATATGTACGTAAGTTTTTGAAAAACTCATTGGTACATGCCAGGATTTGAACCCTAGCCTCACCGATTTTCAGCCGGCTCTTTAACCGTCCGGGCTATCACTGCTCTTGCTTTGGATTATATGATATATAAAAAGCTTTCTTGTTTATCAAAATCCGTTGCGTAGTTCAAGAGTTAGCGGATTACAGACGTGGATAGCGCCTTCATTTTATACGGTATTATGTGAAGAAGCTCTTTTAAAACAGACCATTTGTAGAAGTAACACAAGAATATGAAATATATATGTGATAGTAATAGCGAAAAGTATTAAGCTATTATTTTAATAAACTCTGATCTGACTGACTGTAGTTCATTGACTGAGCTTCTTCCTTGTATAAAATTAAACCTGCAGAGTGACAACACAGTTGTTTATTTCGCTACTTGAGAATACAGAGTGAACGCTTACACAACACTAATAGAGTTTTTATAGACTAGATGCGCGTGGTGGGGGTAGCACACCCAATCACCGCACATCAACTGATCTACTATCACTTTTTGCATGTACTTACTTTATTTGTATTGCATGATTAATAGTATTAATACAAAGTTACTAAATTATTACATTATTAAATTATAGCTTACATTCGTCCATCCCGACATTAGGTCGCGTCCCTGCGACCTTTAGGCTTTTAGGACGAGGAACGCAAGAAACCAGTACCTACACAACTGATAATATTCATTTCTTTTTATATATAAAAAAAATACCGAGGCTACTATTATTACTGATAGATTCTATGACATTATGATATATTCTATGATATTATACCCATACTATAACATTAAGCAAATTATATAAAAGAACACTTCATTAATTCCCTGCGACCTTTAGAATGGACCACGTAATATCCAATAATTAACCATTTTTGACTATATTTTTTTGTAAACAATATAATAAATCATTAACTGTTTATGACTATATTTTTTTGTAAACAATACAATAAATCATTAACTATTTATGACCATATTTTTTTTGTAAACAGATACCAACGCTATTTATGACCATATATTTTTTGTAAACAATACAATAAATTGTTAACCATTTATGACCATATTTTTTTTTGTAAACAATACAATAGATAAATCATTAATTATTTATGATCATATATTTTTGTGAAAAGATACGTACCAAATACCAATGCTATTATTCTAACAGAGATTCTAAGATATTGTTTCCATACTATAATTGCTATTGCTATCTATACTTCAATGCTATCTATACTTCAATGCTATCTATACTTCAATGCTATCTATACTTCAATGCTATCTACACTTCAATGCTATCTACACTTCAATGCTATCTACACTTCAATGCTATCTACACTTCAATGCTATCTACACTTCAATGCTATCTACACTTCAATGCTATCTACACTTCAATGCTATCTACACTTCAATGCTATCTACACTTCAATGCTATCTACACTTCAATGCTATCTACACTTCAATGCTATCTACACTTCAATGCTATCTACACTTCAATGCTATCTACACTTCAATGCTATCTACACTTCAATGCTATCTACACTTCAATGCTATCTACACTTCAATGCTATCTATACTTCAATGCTAACTATACTTCAATGCTATCTATACTTCAATGCTATCTATACTTCAATGCTATCTATACTTCAATGCTATCTATACTTCAATGCTATCTATACTTCAATGCCTCGATGCCCCGTTGCCTCGTTACCCTGCTGCCTCGATGTCGCGATGCCTCGTTGCTCCAATGCTCCGATACCGCGATGCTGCGATGCTCCGATACCGCGATGCTGCGATGCTCCGATGCCGCGATGCTCCGATGCCCCGATGCTCGGCTGCTCCGATAACCCGATGCTCGGCTACTGCGATGCTCCGATGCCCCGATGCTCGGCTGCTGCGATGCCCCGATGCTCTGCTGTTCGGCCCCCGGCTACCCGGCTGCCCGGCTGCCCTGCTGCTCGGCTGCCCGGCTGCTCCACTGCCCGGCTGCTCCACTGCCCGGCTGTTCCACTGCCAAGCTGCTCCACTGCCCGGCTGCTCCACTGCCCGGCTGCTCCACTTCCCGGCTGCTCCACTTCCCGGCTGCTAGACTGCCCCGCTGCTCCACTTCCCGGCTGCTCCACTGCCCGGCTGCTCCACTGCCCGGCTGCTCCACTGCCCGGCTGCTCCACTGCCCGGCTGCTCCACTGCCTGGCTGCTCCACGGCCCTTCTGCTCGGCTGCCCGGCTGCTTCAATATTTCAATGCTATCCAATACTATCCAATACTATCCAATACTATCCAATACTATCCAATACTATCCAATACTATCCAATACTATCCAATACTATCCAATACTATCCAATACTTCAATACTATTCAATATTTCAATACTTCAATACTATTCAATACTTCAATACTATTCAATACTATTCAATACTTTTCAATACTATTCAATACTTTTGAATACTTTAATACTTTTGAATACTTTAATACTTTTGAATACTTTAATACTTTTGAATACTTTAATACTTTTGAATACTTTAATACTTTTGACTACTTCAATACTATTCAATACTTCAATACTATTCAATACTTCAATACTTTTCGATACCTTTCAATACTTTTCAATACTTCAATACCTTTGAATATTTCAATACTATTCAATACTTCATTACTTTTCAATACTTCAATACTATTCAATACTTCAATTCTATTCAATACTATTCGGCTGTAATTCAATACTATTCGATGTAAATCTGAAATAAAGTATTATTATTAAATACTATTCAATACTATTCGGCTGTAGTGCCTGTAGTTCAATACCATTCGATGTAAATCTGAAATAAAGTATTATTATTAAATACTATTCAATACTATACGGCTGTAGTTCAATACCATTCGATGTAAATCTAAAATAAAGTATTATTATTATTATTATTCAACACTATTCAATACTTTTCAATACTATTCAATACTTCAATACCTTTGAATACTTCAATACTATTCAATACTTCATTACTTTTTAATACTTCAATACTTTTCAATACTTCAATTCTATTCAATACTATTCGGCTGTAATTCAATACTATTCGATGTAAATCTGAAATAAAGTATTATTATTAAATACTATTCAATACTATACGGCTGTAGTTCAATACCATTCGATGTAAATCTAAAATAAAGTATTATTATTATTATTATTCAACACTATTCAATACTTTTCAATACTATTCAATACTATTCAATACTTTTCAATATTATTCAATACTTTTCAATACTATTCATTCAATACATACATAATCTGACTGATATCTCCCACTAAGGTAGGCAGAGACAATAGACTACCACCTGCTAAGATCCTGGCAGATCTCTCGTGCCTCATCAGAATCCATCAAACGACTCATAAGATATATCGCCGATCTGGTCGATTTAAGTACGCCTAAGTCGTCCTCTACCGACTCGCCCATTTACAACACCCTTGTATAATATTTGTCTCGCTGGGACTCATTCATCCGTTTAATGCGACCAAACCAACAGTCCCTTTCAAATCCTATTCACTATATCAACTTTCCAGCCGCAACGCTTTCGAATCACACTATTCTTCACTCACTACTATTCAATACTTACTCCAATTTATACAATAATAATGCACACACGTCGGTAGAGCCAGTACTACAGTTACAATATTTCAATACGCATATATAAAAAGACACTTGTTCATTAATAAAATTAATCTAACAACATAATTCTTAATATTATACCATCACTATAACCACTCATTACCATCATTATCTTGACAGTTTATCAAAGAATCATAAAATAATTTACGTAATCCTTATATAGGCATATTTAAACTCAGTTGCCAGTACCTACTTGATTTGTCACCATTATTAATTGTCAGACTCAGAACCACCAGCACTAGATTCGGTACTTTAAAGTGGCTGCATCTCTCACATGTCGCTTCAGCATGAGTACCTACTTCAAAGACATGAAAACTGTGTCAAGAAAACTTAATGAATTGCTTCGAGAAAAGGATAGTACGACCGTGCCGCTTTTTGCTCGACTTGGCCCGACTACCGTGCCCCCAGATTGTGTCTCTGAAGATTACTCCTCCAAAATAGAAGATGAAGGCAGAGTTACACTGGCCAAGGATCGTGAGAAAACAAGATTTAACTTGGAAGACAAGTTATCTGTACCTGTACGGCTTCATTGTACATACAATTGTTATTTTCATTGCTCGGCGACCCACATTACCTACTCTCGGCGCGGTAACATGTCTACTTAGCGATTATTCTAATTTAAATACTGTTACTTATCTATCAACTCGAGAAAAAGAAGTACCATCAACTGAACTGTACAATATTAACTTATACCTTATAAACTTTATTAATAGTATGTTGTAGCGACACTACATAGAACGCGCCAATAGAAGGCCGAGTTACATGGAACGCGCCAATAGACAGCCGAGTTCTAAACCGCGCTATCGGAGTTTTCTAATGAGTTTGTATAAATACAACTGTCCAACATCAACCGTTGGACCGCGGCCCAAAGGCACGATCACCTCGCCTTAAGGAAGATCTTCCCTTTTCACTATGGAGAAGCATTCCACCTCCGCTCCTCCATACTGGTGACCCTCGACACCTGGACATCAGCGCAACCTTCTGGAACACCTGGACTTCAGAAGCATCATCGCCATCACATATCACTCCTACAACAACCTTCACTCAAGGTCAGCAGCAGCAGTCGCACAGCAAGCCAGAATCTCGCCCAATCAGGTCCATACGCAGCCGACGCACCGTGCTACCTGGTCCTGCAGGCTCATCACTCACAGCGACAGCACTCGGCCCACGCACAGTTCACCGCAGCCCACGTCCGGATCTACAGCGGCTGGTCACCCTCGCCGGCGTGGCGGTCTCTGCACACTGAACTACGGGCACTTCAACAGTCGCAGCAACCCGCTCAGTCTCGAATCACCGCAGACTTGGAGCAGCACTGGCACTTGCAAGCTACCTACAAAGCAACGACGCAGCACAAGAAATCGAATCGACCTCCGGTCTTGGAGGGGGAGTGATGTAGCGACACTACATAGAACGCGCCAATAGAAGGCCGAGTTACATGGAACGCGCCAATAGACGGCCGAGTTCTAAACCGCGCTATCGGAGTTTTCTAATGAGTTTGTATAAATACAACTGTCCAACATCAACCGTTGAACCGCGGTCCCCAGGCACGATCACCTCGCCTGGCGGAAAATCTTCCCTTTTCACGATGGAGGAGCATTCCAGACTCCGCTTCTCCATAATGTGTTTGTGATCTATCCGAACGCACTCCAACAACTGAACTATAAATAACTTGACAGCGAACTAGTGCTTTTTATTTTCCTATATTATAGAATTTGGAATTTAGAGTGCCTTTTATTTAGATTGACTTTTTTTTAAGTGCAATGTAACTTGGATGATTTTTATTTTCAAAATTTACCCTCCAAACTATATCTACCTACTCACCAAAGAGTTCCCACATCAGACATTTTTTAACAAATCATTAAATTCCAGCTAACACACATGCCAAAATACTAGAATTGGCCACTTCAACAATTACTACCTTAAAATAGAGGCGTTTCCGCCACCGCAACTATAAATATTGTAGGTATAGGAACAAGCGTGGTCACCCTTATATTTCTAAAGTATTCCGATTGAAACCCGCACCTCGTCCTATTAATTTGCTTCGCAAACTCACTAAAGGTTGATTCTGATAAAGAACTTGATGATGAAACTTTTTACCATGGCATCACTGGCGACCCAAACGCAGTTGATATTGTCTAAACATATGCTCATTGAAGATTCACTTACTGAATCATTTCATTGAAATCCGCACAGATGCGGACGATACTTTTTTTTTTATAAAATGTAGGTAATACTTTTAAAAAATCAACCAATTTACATCATGTAAATATAAACCTACAAGCAAAACGTAATGAGCCTAACCTATTTACAGCTTACCCCAATTCTTTGGTAATAACAACTTACAACATTTCAAATAATATAAAAATATAAAATAATACCTCTTTTATAAAACTGAAAACTTTTCTTATAAACAAATTTCATAATGGCATAATATTATGAGTTCTTTTAGTATAGTCCAAAATTTAAAAATATTGACTATGTTAACGAAACAATTATTATTAGAGGAAATATACTTCGACTTTAACTTTTATACATATTAGCTATATAGTTAAAAATTATGACAATCTCTATAGATTTCCTTAGCGACACCCCTACACGGTGCCATAGAATATACCTCTACCATGTACCCTAAAATCTTGTAATACCTACATATTGCATGCAAATAAAATAATAAATTTGATTTGAACCAAAACCGAATTTGCTACAGTCTGAGAGACAGATCAGCAATATAACCCCGCCACAATGGCAGGATGACCACAATATTGGTAACTGTCGCTAAAGTCGAAACTTTAATGCCTTTAGGCATTAAGTTCGCCATGTGTACATTTTCTTGGCACATGAAGTTAAATAAATAAATAAACTTACAGTCGTTCACTATCCTGCGATGCGCTATGAACCCGATGACTGTTCCAACGGCTCCCTCTCCAAACCGCACTGCAACTGCGGTAAGCGCCGCGAGAATCATCTCGCCGAGACTTGCTTTGACCCTGAAATCCCATTAAAACCCAGCACAGCGTGTGTTCTACTTTTGTAAAACGCATCAAAGTTAATATTTGACAACTCTTGTAATTTTTGTATAAGCTTCTAGTGAATAGCACACACCTAGATACTACCCCATTTAATGATTATAATGTATTACGTATTTCTTATGGTGTAGCAATACATGTATTAATATTTAAAAATAATAGGTAATAGTTGCAATCATAATAGAAATTCAAAGAAATGGACAAAATGATTTATCAAAAGAAAATAATAGATTATAATCGTTCTTGTATGTACATAAACCTATTTACTACATATTTTGATTTTATTATATACATTTACGGTATAAAATAATCTCTACACATAAAAAAGCAAAGAAAAATTCTTACCGATTTGACGTGGATAACCCCTCTTCTGAATTTATAAAATTAAACCAGCAGAGTGACAACACAGTTGTTTATTTCGCTACTTCAGAATACAGAGTGAACGCTTACACAACACTAATAGAGTTTTTATAGACTAGATGCGCGTGGTGGGGGTAGCACACCCAATCACCGCACATCAACTGATCTACTATCACTTTTTGCATGTACTTACTTTATTTGTATTGCATGATTAATAGTATTAATACAAAGTTACTAAATTATTACATTATTAAATAATAGCTTACACTTGCATCTATGTATTTATTGCAAAATTCATTTTAATGATCACTGAATAAATTAGTGGCTTCAAGTGTAATGTAATCGAGACATTTTCAGTGAACCGGGGCTCGGGATAACAAACTGATCAACTTTACCAATAATTTATTTATTTGCAGTCTCAATCAGATAAGGAAAACTTTCGAAAGCGAAGTGAATAAACATTTCGATGAAATTCGTTGCTAATACTTCTGATACATAGTTTTATTAGCATTTTTTTGCATTATACTATATATTGTTTTTAGAATTACAATGGTTTTAAAGAACTTCTAATCGATATCGATATTTCTTGCTAATAGGTATAAAAATAATTAAGATACTGTGTTTGAGTTCTGAATTGTTTGTTGTAATAGCTTGAATTGTGGTAATAGCTTTCCAAACAATACCAATTGCTACTCTAATAAAAATGCCTCCTAATTTTTCAGTGTTGTCTTCTGTATAAGGAATCCATATCAGTTAAATTCTAATGTCATCGTAGAGTTCTTGACTGATTTTGGGACTGACTGACGTAAGACTGCCTCCAAAAGAACAGAGTATGTAGTTAGATAGGTACTACTTTAGTCGACAGTTTCGGCTGGCCCGGCTTAGCAATAAAATGATAAATGCTAGAAGTCTATAATTTGAACTTACAGTGATAATTGATAAAGCCCTAAAGGGTGCTCTAATTGGTCAATAACCTCAAAAGGGAAAAGTTGTTTATTTATTGAACAAGGATTCTCTAGATAAGATTTTTGACGTCATTTCATAGGAAACAAAAAAAAATAGTTGAATGCAAAAGTAACTATGAGTAGCAGCAACAATAAATCATTGAAGGTATTTACCTTCCAACCGGTACAAACCGAAACATAACTACCCAAATTCCCTTTTAAGATATGAAAAATTAATTATTAAAATGACGACGGTCTGTAAAATTATGTAGACAGTAATATGACCCACCGAACTCTTATATTGGCGGTATTTTCTTAAGAATTTATGGTATGGTAATATAAACGTTATCTCTTTTCTAAATTTCTTTCTCCGTTCCTTAGGCCCGCCTTTTACTAGTAAAGCGGGCTTATTTTGGTTTGGTTTGCTGATTTCGGGATAATATGCTACTACATAAACACAGGCAACAAAGCCTATTGAATTGAAATTGCCTTTACGGCGAATAAACTACCGTTTTCCTGACGTGTGTCTTTCTTTTTCAGATGGCAGCCAGATTCAGCCTGCGAAATTTCTTTAACATCATCAAACGATGCTCCGAACTTCGTAACTGAAGACATGCATATGCAAAGATAGCTCTAAAATGGATAAAAATAAGAAGAAAAGTCATGTAAATGGAAAATACAAGAAGAACGGAAAAACTGAAAACTATAAAGTTGACGATGAAGTTATAACAACGTGTTGTTTGTGCGTTAAAACGAAGAAAAGCAAGAAAAATAATCTTGTTGCCGGCTGCGTTACCAACTTGGGTATCTTCATCGTGCTTCTAGCTTACACTTTGCTCGGAGCTTTTATTTTCCTCGCAATCGAAGGTACTGCAGCGAAAGTTCATCAAAAGACTCTAGCAACAACGTCTTACCAACCTGAGAATCCAAAAACTTCTATATCCAAACTTAACGGAACCATTGCTCAAGCAAGTGCTGAGTTGAGATCTCAAACTGTGGAAAGTATATGGGAGATAACGGTATCTCTGAACATCCTGTATAAAGAAAACTGGACGAGACTAGCAGCGCAAGAAATAGCTAGGTTCCAAGAGAAGCTGGTGGCAAGGGTAGCGGCTGATGTGTCTGCACAATATGGAGGAGCGAGAGCCTTGGAATCAGCCCCTGCATTGGTGGTCGACGAATATGAATGGAATTTCGCCAAGGCTTTTCTTTATTCTTTGACGGTCTTGACTACTATAGGTAAGTGTATTTAAACTAGAAGAATTCATCAATGCGAAATGAGAAGCAACCTGTTAATAAATCTTTATTCAAATTATATTCGCTAGGAGCTTCATTAGTTAAGTCTTCTATTTCAGAAGCTAAATAAATGAATGCCGTTTTATTTCAACTAACTAACACTTTATAAATTTAAATAACCTTAGAAATCCCGTTATGTTTGATATCTCGATGCTTTTGAAAACTTTAGTCAATATTTATGGAATCAAATGCTTTTTACTAAACTATAAATCTACTTACTAGCTGTTAGCCGTGACTCCGTCCGCGTGAAGTTTAGGGTATCGCGTCCCCTTAGTGTTCCTTTCTGGAATAAAAAGTATCTCATATGTTAATCCCGGTTATAAACTATCTGTGTGCTAAATTTCACCCAAATTGGTTAATGATTTTTACGTGATTGAAAACCAAACATACAAACTTTCACATATTTTAGTAGAATCTGAACTACTAATAAATGTGTCATGGTCTTTAATTATGATTTATTTTACAGGATATGGCAGCGTGGCACCTAGAACAGCACTAGGAAAAGTGGCTACTATTGGATATGCCGTCATAGGTATCCCACTCACTCTCCTCTATTTATCTGTCGTTGGAGCTTTACTATCGAGGTTGGCAAGAAGCGTATTCAGCAGAGCTCTCTGCTGTTGCCTCTGCACAAAATGCGGATACTGTTGCCTCGACGAAAGAACCATGACTTCCAAAGAGAGAAAGGAAAAAGTGAAAAGACAAGACGATTATAGAAGTCAAACTTTGCATCTCCAGGAACCTTACTACGTACGGTCGCCATCGGGTACTATAATATCGGCATCCCAAGCGCACAGCGTCAGCACAAACTCAATAAAAGACAAAACTCAAGGCTTGGGTTTTTTGAGGGACTGTGATTCAATGAGCTGCACTGATACAGATTCAAAAGTATCCTTGCGTGGTTTCTCTATTCTTGCCCCAATCGCTCTGTGTCTGGCAGCAATCTTCTCTTACATCTTCTTAGGTGCACTGGTCTTGTACCAACTGGAGGGTTGGAGTCCAATCGATGGTGTTTATTTCTGCTTCATGAGTCTCAGTACCATTGGATTTGGACATTTGGCTCCCGGTGCCACTCAGAAGAATAACGCTTCAACAGGGACTATTTGGTTTTGCTCGATCTACATTATGACGGGCCTGGCTCTCACTGCCATGTGTTTCAACGTTCTTCATGACGAGATTGTCCATCGTTTGAGGCATCACGAGAAGGTATTAAAAGCCAATTCTCAGAAGGCCTTGACCCCAGAGTTTCTGCGTCGATCTTGACGGGATGAGAGTGGAAATTTTACGGATGATACGATGATGTCGGAAGGGGAGTCATTGCCAGAGGTACTGCATCACGTTTCTGAGTCGAGATGTGAGGGGGGTGCGGTCCGACGGTCTGTATATACGCTTCGAGAAGAAAAGGAGCCGGAAAGAGTTACTCCTATGTAATTTAGACAGTATTGAGTTATTTATAGTCTATTTCAGGTAGCATGGGTTCGGTGACAGTTCATATTTTTCCGTTCCACGCCTACTACTTTCGACTAATAAATATATTTGATTAAAAAATAATTAATATTTTATTATGTTATCTTTGCAAAATTACAATATTTTTTATTACTCGATAGTAGCATAAGTGAAAGGGAAAAATGTGAACTGTCACCGAACCCATGCTACGTGAAATAAACAGTAATATTGTTTTTATCGTTCTATTTATTATCAGATGCCTGAAGGAATCCCGAATACATTATTTATTACTTCAGTCTTCCAGTTATTTATGATTTGGGGCAGGTATATTGCTTGAAGAAGCAATAGTTAAAATTCTTTGGGCATCTGAAGTTATGTAACTGGATAGAAGAATTTTGTATATTAGATAATATTCGTCCCCAATTTGATTGAGTATGAGTAGTTCGATGTAATATTAATAGTGTAATGAAAGACGTTTGATAAAATAAAGTTTTGAATAAATATCCTGAATAAGCAAATAAATGACTGACCACATTATACATCCTTTCTTAGATTTATTATTATTAGTAATCAAATGGTACATAGAGGTGTGTCGTATTGGTATGATTTAAGGTTAGACATGTATAAAATAGCTTAAGAAACTAATTTGTAAAATTATCTCAATTGCCTCGTTTTGAAATAAGTATTTAATAATTGATTTTGATGGACGGCTGTTATTGAACCAAAATTTTATACAGGGATATACATCATATTCGCATAACAGTTCATTACATATAAAATTTTGTGATATGATTATTTTTTTGTTTTAACCCTACTTTTACTTTATGAAGATTTAATCAGTGTTGATGTTTTTTTTAAGTAAACTTTGCGGACGTTTTTATTAATATTAAAATGTTATAAACCTTTCGCACAGCTCTATAATGAAGGAACATTTCTGCTTTACTGCCATAAATATCAAGACTGATTAAACATTCATTATTGTAGCAATTAATCCATTTACTAATTAAGTATAAATAATGCCAAAGTTAATAGCTAATGTAAATACAAAGGCAAATAAGATGTAACATAAGTTGATTCATGTAAATAGACACACGGTGTGCTTAAGCCTATTTTCGTTGGAACTTGGCTATGACACTGCCGTGCGCCCTGACTTAAGTCCGTCACATACATTTGTTTTCCTGATTCCTTTTCGGAAATCCGGACTCCAAACGCTCAAAAAGTTTTGTGACATTCTGTAACTTGGATTTGTTGCATTTGGAGGACACAAATCGAAAAACGGATTCGGATTTCGAATTAGGAAAAAGAGTAGTGACGGTACTTATAAGCATGTATTATGTAATGTAATGTAATAGACTTAACCCCTAATATATAAAGTTGTGTGACAACTAAAAATATGTTTATAGTTTTGTTTAAAAAACATTAGTTGCCATTTTTTTTCGGAATCAGTGATTATGATTAGACATAGTGGGTTTGAGGTTTAGTGTGAATTTAAAAATTAAATGACATTTATTGTCTGATTGTATTATTAAATTATTGAGGGATGAAATCTTGAGGATAGTCGAATAAAGATTGAAACATACGCTGGTGTTATTATTTTCGCTACATATCTACACTAATATTAAAGAGAGGATATATTAGAACTTTTATTTGTTTGTATTGAATAGGCCGAAAATACAGAACATACTTTTGGTAATGGAAAGCTTACTTCTCTGGGGGTAACATGGGGCTATAATTATCGAACTGGAATTTTACTAACGGGCCATTTACACGAGGGCAATCCACTAAGACTGCATACAAAAAAAACGTGAGGACAATGGAATGGATTGTCCTTAAGTTTTTGTCAGTCTTAGTGGATTGTCTTAGTGGATTGCCCTCGTGTAAATGGCCCGTAACGCGTATGAAATCGCGCAGAACAGCAGTAAGTATACAATTTATTAACAAATACTAAAATAACCACGTGGTCCCTTGACCGGCTTCTTAGCCGGCTTAGCGAACGCAATATATAATAAATACACAAGCTCTTATCTCGCAGAATGAATTACCAAACCGGCTACTAATCTATACTAATATTATAAAGAGGAAAGATTTGTGTTTTTGGATTTTTGTATGTTTGTTACGAATAAACATAAAAACTACTAGACCGATTTAAAAAAATCTTTCACTAATGTAAAGCTAGAAGATCTCTGAGTAACATAGGCTATATTTTTTTCCCGTATTCCAACGGGAACTGGAACTACGCGGGTGAAACCGCGCAAAACCGCTAGTAATGTTATAAAGAGGAAAGATTTGTATTTTTGTATGTTTGTTACTAACAAACTCAAAAACTACTGAACCGATTTTAAAAATTCTTTCACCCAATGAAAGCTAGAAAATCCCTGAGTAACATAAGCTATATATTATTCCCGTTTTCCTACGGGAACGGGAACCACGAGGGTGCAATGAAACCGCGCAGAACCGCTAGTCATTTAGTTTTATCTATTTTAGTCTATTAGTTATTAGAAGAAGATTATCAATCTACTGAAAGTGGTTGATGATTTGTGCAAAAATTATTCTGCAAAACATTTCAAATTTATCGTGGAAATTAGGGTTGGTAGTGGAATACATACCGAACGGGCCAAAGGCCTCAGAATTACGTTCATAAGTATTGACCATTGAATACTTGCCCCCTTGTAGGAGCGTATAATGTTTTTGGTCCCAAAAAAATTTGACCTTTAAAATTATAAGAGTAAGGTTTGATAAACGATAGGTACACCATTTATTTATTTATTATTTACCCTCCTGAGCCAATCCACTATACAAGATTACAAAAATGTATACTAAGGCATGGTTTTTCAATAGTCAGTTAAAAGTTATCTGAAGAATTAACATCACCTGTCACTTTTCCTTTATATTATGTCAGACAGTGACAGCATCAATTTATTCTCCAGATAAGATTTATCTGACGATTGAAAAATCGGCCCATTAATATACAATAAAAGTTAAAAAAACACACAAGAATACTATAATAAAATAAACAAACTAAAAAAATACAAAAATATAATTATAAACATTCACAAAAAGACAATACTTCCTTGCATACTCATCCATACATCAATCAGCAAACACATCAAACCAAACACGCAAAAACTACTGAACGGATTTAGATGAATCTTTACAGTTATATAGCTTGTACGTCAGAATAATACCTATACCTACTATATTTTATCCCCGTCTTCCACGGGATCGGGATCTGCACAAGTGAAACCGCGAGGCGCTGGTAGTATAACAATAAAGCTGTAATTGTATTCTTTTTTGCGGGTCTAGTAAATAAATAAAAAAATGTATAAATAAAGTATGAAAAACTAGGTGTAAACTTACATGTAAACTACGATAGATACATTTCATCAAACTTTTCCATTGGGCTGGATAGACCGCTTCTTGCTACGAACCTGGCAGATCTTCCGTGCTTCATCCAGATCAAACGATTTATGCATGCTTGTCAGTTTTGTGTACACTTTATTTGGTTTTTCTTTAATACATCGCTTAGGTTATCCTCTACCAACAGACCCACTCACTTGTATATGTTGCGTATGGAAAAATAACACACCTACCTACGTAAATGCCAAAAAGAGAAAGAAAAAATAGGGGAAAAGGATGTTCCATGTCTCTGCACAGAGTCGTGGGTAGAATACGTATTCAGCATTCCACAGCCTTTCAATGTAAAATTTAAATTCTCCCTTTTAGGGCGGCTCAAAAGTGCCATGCGCGGTCCACATCGCAATGTTTTTGTACTCCTTGAAGGGTTCAACAAAAGGTATTTCGTTTGGGATGTTTGTGGGCCCATGGTGTATTGTTTTGATTTCGGGTTAGTAATTCATGTACACAGAAATCGTTTGTTTTTATTGTTTAGCTATTGCCTGGGAATTGTCTTGGTTTCGTAAATTAATGGAAGTTTTGTTTACCCATTACCGAAAGGTTAGAGTTACTGTCTTTTCTTACTTCTCGAATTAAATTGTTTTCAGTAGGCTCAGATTTGGAGTAGATATTTAGCTTTAACGTTAAAATAACGACTACAATTCAAAGAATGTAAACATTAGATTACTGATATCTCTCTGATCAGTGATCCTGTTTGCAGGGAATCTACGACCATATAATATGAGTCTTAGGTTGTCCATCCTACTTCTTGTTCGAAGTGAAGGAAAAGATCATGAGGAAATTCACCCCTCCGTGTTATACCTGAATCAGAACTAACGTGAAACTAACTCTGGGAATTACGGATTTCCTTACGATGTTTGATGTTTGTTTGTCCCGCGATGGACTCAACACTTTTCACGTTTAGAATTATTTCAACAAATTAACAGAGCAGTGATAGCCCGGACGGTTAAAGAGCCGGCCGAAAATCAGTGAGGCTAGGGTTCGAATCCTGGCATGTACCAATGAGTTTTTCAAAAACTTACGTACTTACATATTTATCACTAGCTCGACGGTGAAGGAAAACATCGTGAGGAAACCCGCAGGTCTCAGAATTATTTCTGAGACATGTGTCAACAGACCCGGTCCGGCGATGGGCTCACCACCTATCACGTTTAGGGGTCCAATATATCTCGTGAAATGTGGGTATATCCAGTAATGGAATACCTTTGCCTACCCCCTCGGGGATAAAAAAGGCGGGAGATTATATTATTTATATATTATAACAGAGGGAAAATATGACTTTCAGAATACCTATGTGAACCCCGTTTGAAGGATAGGTATTTGACATAATAGGAAGAAATTTCGGTTCCTAGATAGGTTATAAAGTTAAATATCATGTATAGTATAATTAGAATAAATATTAAACTAATATCTATAGCCTTCAAAGATAATAATGATCGTGAAATGAAAACGAATTCTAACAAATAAAAACATTAACTTGTCTTGAGCAACAGGGAGATATTTTTAATATTGTGTAAATATTTAGCAATAATGAATCATAGTAGACACAAAAAAAAAACAATCGTCTTAAAAATATTAAATCTACTTTAATCTTTACCCGTGTAACTGAACAACGGTAGTAGAAATATTTAAAAAGAAAACAACATTTTCCTGGTGAAATTAATGTCAATTTTGTTGAAGCGAATATATTTTTGCGAATGTCCTAACATTTTTTGTTCGGTTTCATGTGTAAAATTATTTTCTCCTTTATTTTGTGATGTAGGTATACTTATTTTTGGTAAATATCCACTATCTGCGTAAACAAGTACCTAGGTATCGAAACTATAAGGACGAAGCAGAAAACAACTACTGAATAATAACATAGAACTATAAAGAGTAAAAAAACCGAATAAAACGAATTATACTAAAAAAATACAGTCGGTTTATACACGGTTGAAAACAGGTGTTAGCCAACTCCTAGAATTTATCAAGTTTTATTAAAGCCAGAGAATTTTTGCGATTACGAATGGAGTGTTTTGATCGATCGATTCATAGCGTAATATTAATATTGAAATAGCTGCTAAATTCTAGTGTAGCAGTATTAAATTTGTTTTTAATATTTTGGACTAAATAAATATTGGTAGGTATTAATCAAAAATTCCGAAGCTCTTGAGATCATTAATATAATATAGCTTCAGGCCACGCACAATGTGAGTAACATTTATAGGTAAAATATACAGGGTGAATTTTTTAAGTGGGCGTGGATGGCTAAATCAGAAACTATGAGGAATAGCGAAAAGTACTCAAAGGAGTCTCGGGCCTGATTTTTATGAAAACTAAAACTGCATGTTTGGATTTTTGAAAATTTAATATTCCTAGCCAGGAATCAGACACGTTGATTTTGAAAAAAATAACCAAATCGTGTATTATTACACCATTCGATAGTGCCGCTAATAAGGATCGAATTCTGGGAAGAAATGACATACGGCAAACTTAAGGGAAATCTTGGATTTTCTAATTTCATTTTTATTATTATCTCTTCGCGGTTAATTTTGTGAAGATGACCGTGATGCGGGTCTGTGTTGAGAAAAATAGTGAGCATCATTTCGGACAAGGTACAGGTAATGCAGGTATGAATAAAATTAAAGCACTTAGTCCTTGGGGGATATATTTCTGTAGTATATTTTGAACCACAAAGCGTGACAGGTGGGAAGCCCATCGCTATTTAAAAAAGACAGTCCATTTAGAACATAATTTATGAACACATTGTTCTCATTGATCAACGCAGCGCCAGTTTGCATAAAAAATAAATGTACGGACATACAAGAGACATTTATTTATAGTGATAAAGCATGTACGTCCAACGGCATTAACGGTTCTCGCGGCGTAACTCATTATGGGCTGAAATACCTATCCATCGTTCGCAAATTGTAGCGTGAATATACGCGACGTGAAACTTGTTTTAGACGTTTTTAGAAATTAATGCTCTAATGCATATCAGAATGTTGCCTCAGGACGTATTGTCCCATCTTCAGATGATAGGGTTGTGACTTTTGACTTAATACAAAATTTAAACGAATTGCGATATAATTGTGTCAATAGCATATTATACAACGCGTAAAAGAAAAAGCGAAATTACTCATACACCCCTATTATAACATTAATATAAAAAAAAATATGATGCATTCGTACTTTAGTTTTGTCTAACCAAAGTTCTTAAATAAAGAGCAATAATGGTACTGTTTCCATAGGAAGCCCTAAATTCAGTTAAGTGAATACATTTTTCGGAAAATTTGTAACCATATTTAAAATAGCTGAAATCGATTAAGTAGTTGATACTGAACAAATTAATTTTAGGAATTGCGCTTATTCTGTTACATGTTGTATATCCCTCCTCGAGATGTTAGCTATCTTCGTTTTAGCTAGCTAACGTCGAGTTATTAATAGATGTAAGTATAGATGTAAGTTTTGCAAAATTCATTTGTACATGCCCTCGCCAACAAGAACAGTAGCAATCATTTTCTTTTTTTGCAAATTGATTGTTACGTATCAGGTTATACGAATAAATAAAAATGGCACCAAAAAAATAAATATTCGAGTAAACCCCGGAAGGAAATCACTCATTAAAGCCGCTATGAAAATCGTTGAAAACTTTTCAGGCTCACGAAAAATATTCCCGCTCTCAACGAGTTGCAAATTGAAAATACAGAGGCGTCGGTTATTGTTGGCGCCGTCACGTAGCAATTTTGAAATCAGCCATACTCCAAACTATACAGGGATGCTTACATGCGATTACTTCTACCATTGCCTAGAAACTAGATTGTAAATCTGTCTATAGTGTTCATATTCTTAATGTGTATCCCTATAGTGTGTAATAATCCATCCCATAAAGTTATATGGAATGGTGTTTTGCAAAATAACACCAGGCCAGAAATCAATATTCTATATACATATCAACTATTTACTTATTGGCCGATACAAGTAATAATAGCGTTAAAAAGTAGGTAGCAACTTTAAACGTAGTACTTATAATTTTTTTTAAACCTAGATGGCAAGAAACAAAAAAAATGTATTATTTCCTTTAGATCATAAACGTAATGACAAGCAGCAACTTGGAAATCGATTTTGAGTTCACTTACGACTATGAAATACGACATTGTAATTTTCTGATGAACTTTGGCCTTTTTAACTATAAGTATGATTATTGCCAAAAGTAATGACGAAACAATAATCCAAACAATAAATTATATTGTTCTCATAATAAACTGCTTTATATAATTTATTTTATTTTTGTACAATCATTTTACTAGTTTATAAATAAGTTATTACATTGCTTTTATATTTTATTTGAATTACGAAAACCATCACTGACTATTTCAAATTTCATCATAAGCGCGATTATTTGCGTCGTTTCCTATTTGATCATAATTTTCTCTGAATAAAATTTGATTTTCCATAGAATATTTTCTTTCCATGTCCATTAATTTATAGTTGAAGAGTACTTGATTAAGAACATTTTGGATCCAGTTTATCACAAAAAAGAAGAGATAAAAAAACGGAAAATTTTAGAAATATTACATTCTTTCATGTTGAATCGGGTGGAAATGTAATCCAAGACACGTATAAGATGTAGAGGAATCTAAAGAATGTAGGTATAGCATACGATAGGTAGCATCCGCCATATTGTTTTTTTTGTGACGTCACCCACCCACTAGAACTTTCACTTCTACAGCTAATGTACACGATCTATAAGTACGGCTAATATAACGACACCGGATTTATTAAAATATCGTAACCTCTATAAGCTACAGACGGCGGTGAAGAAATAAACTCACATAATACTTACGGACAAAAGTGAGTAACGATAGACTAACAATGGTAAACTTTCATGTGGATTTATAGTAAACTGGCTAGCGATTTTCACGGCGAAATAGCCGCGAATTGCAACGCCGCTGTCGCTGTAATGGCTTTTTGAGCCGTTATTGCAAGTTTGGACATTCGCCACAGTTATTATACGAAAAGAATACACCCAGAACTCGGATACGGAAATTGGATATTCCTTGAAAAGACTAATTTCATAAATTTAAGGGTTTTTCGAGCCAATGTTCTGCCCCCCTAGCCAAGTGGCAAACTAAACTTTAATTCACTTTATTGTAATACTTAGTTAAGAACTACGCATCGGTGACTGTACTTCTTTAGCGTGTTGTTCCAATTTTACTTAGTCCCATTAAAATGCCAAGCGACAATTCGAATGCTTAGGTATTTAAAATTTGTTGTTGTTGGAAGAAAATTATCTTTAGGAGAGAAACTTTTTCTTTAAACGTCTTTGCATTTGTCCTAACCTACTTAGCTTACTTGATTTAGAAGAATCTGCTAGCATATTGTCTATTTACAACTTTAATCGCAATCGGTTTCATTTTGACGTACGTTGGTTCCTCCGTACCTACGTATGTACCGATTGTCTAAGTTGATTAAACCATGAACGGCACCCGCGTATCAAATGTCAAATAAAAACGATTTGGCTTACAGTTACAAATAGTCAATAAGGCAGGGGCCTTACACATATAGTTATTAAAACTACTCGTATGTATCGATTCTTCATTTAGTTACCAACCTGTATTCGTTTAGGTAGGTACTATCAAAATTGAAATTAATTTATTTTTTTGCAGCTCCACAGCAGTGTTACTGTCACTGATCTCCACAATGTAGCTGATTACCGGCCAGTTTCTTTTATACTTTTAAATTTGGAATATTTTACTGTTTTTGTATGTTTACTTTTGTTTTTATTTTACTGACATTTGGATTAATATACGTGTAACAGTCAACGATGGCATTTATTTCCTATTCTGCAACACTTGCTTAAAATAATTCAAATATTGAGGCGTCAAAAGTTAAACAGTGATATTGCCGTTACTCACGCCTGCCCATTTAAACGTTAAGCGGATACGATAAAACAAAATCAATTTGGGGACTATATTTCACGAAAACCTATCCTATTTCGAAACACCACTGTAAAAGGAACCTTAAATCTTCAGCTTTAGAGACCATTATAACCGTTTGAATACCTAAGATGGCTTCGTTTAAAATGATTTAAAATCGCAGAGTTTTTCAAGTGTACGCTTTTAATAATGCTTTGTTCGTAAATGCATTGGAGTTAATGGAATTTTTGAACGAAAACGGTCAGTACCTTTTTAGTGTTTCACGTAACTTTTCGCTTTCAATAAAACGTTGGAATTGATAGTTTTAACAAAACTCTGGCGAATGGTTTTAAAATAGGAAAAATGGTTATAGTGCTTAAAACCTTTTTGAATACTTTATAAGTATCTTTTGGGTGGATTTTAGATTCACAACGATGTAAATAAAGAAGGTACTTATACATAGAGAGGCCTAGAAAATTAATATTCATTTTCGTCTTTGAATTTACCAGCATAAACATATCATTCTTAAATGTAATTTTTTTGTTTGAAATTCAGTTTAGAAACAGACTTTAATTCCTATAACCTAATTCAATCAATCATACCAGGGTGTGCAATGACTTACACAATCTAGGTAACGGTTATTTGTCACTATCCATGCTACAATGCGTCACAGAATAATCGCAATTCCTGATACACCCCAATTAGTGTATTGATATAAAAAAAATATGACGCATTCGTACTGTAGTTTTGTGTAAAGAAAATTCTTAAATAAACAGCAATAATAGTACGGTTTCCATTGATAGCCCTAAATTCCTATGCTAATTTATTTTTCGGAAAAAAAAATACTTATATTAGAAATTGCTGAAATTGATTAAGTAGTCGATACTGAACAAACTAATTACATATAGTAAAACAATACTTCGGTTTGATTACCGTTCGGTATCTTACCTATATCTCACGCTTAATAGTCTGAAGAAAATGTTGGTGAAAAGTGGATTCCTACTTTAACAAATATAATATCACTGTCAACTCCATAGTAGATAAGGTGGAAGCATATACATGACTGATATAATACCAACATAATAAATGCAAGACCAAGTCAAGCTGAAAATTTAATTGACAAAAGATTTGCGTCATCTCGCAAGAAAATAACTCGCACGATTGGGCTAGTTGGCACCATTTCATTTTACCTATGTATTGCTTCTGCCGCGCGCATGTTTATTCCTCACTGCAGACCTCCTGGCCCGAAGGAATTCTGGTCAAGCCCTAAAACTTTCTTTAAAGACATTTATATTACTCGCTGTATTCTATTTTGTATTTTTTTTTGTATTCATACCTAGGGAAAGGAATTTATATCTATGGGCCAAAATTCCTGGTGTTTATTTGTATGGGAGATGATTTTTTATTTATGTTTGTTCCGATCTGACGTTCAAAGAATGAGAATATTGATTTTGCAGAAACGGGCTATTCGTGCAATTTATAAATTGGGTCTAGGATATCTTTAGGGGAAAAATTCAAGGGAATTAATATACGCCACTGGCGTCACAGTAGGCATATTTACAAAAATTTATTGTAGGTATGTTAAAAAAAATATATCACTAACTACATAAAAATAGTAACAGACATTGTAGAAACACTAGAAATAATAATGAAGTGGCTGCTTATATTAGTAGATTTTCTAAAGTTACCAAATCGTATATCTAAAAAAGGTTAATGTATATGCCTTTACAATAAGATTCCCATTGAATCACAAATTTGTCTCTTGACAAATTTAAAACAATAATTAAGCAAAAATAACATTAAATAAAGCTAAAATTACAGACTACTAAGTAGACCAACATTAATGGGATTAACAGACTCGACGCTATGTGAGGCTATTAATTATAATTACTATAGTAAACCATATTTACTAGTAAGACATGTGATTCAAAAGAGCTGCCCTTGAGTTTCTTGCTGGTTCTTCTCAGGGAACTGCATTTGGAACAACTAGCTAAATGTACCTAAACAGCAGCCCATTTCCACCGACGGAAATGGGCTGCTGTTTAGGTACATTTAGCTAATCTTCGTGGACGAGTTAAAAGTGCCATGACTTTAAGTGTAATTTTCAATTACCTACAGAAATAAATACATGTTCATTTTCATTTTCATGATCCTTGTGTAGATTTACCCCTAAAAAGAACGAATTTATTTTCTTGTACGCTCATTATAATTTTAAAGTAGTTGTTTTAAAGTATAACATAGTTTTGCAGATGCAACGGCCTTTTGTTCCTAGTCTGTTCGTGTCCGGCGGAAGAAGATGCACTATTTACCCGCTACGAGTCTCGCTCTATTGTTAACATGATATTATGTTATGTGTATTTAACTGTATGTGTATGCAACTTTACAGTTATTTAACTTATACATCAGAATAACACATAGGCTATATTTTATCACCGTATTCCCACGGGATCGGGAACTGAGCGGGTGGGGGCGCTGCTAGTATGAAATAAATACAAACTCTCACGGTTTATCTTCGAAGGAGTTTCCTCCTTTTATTATTTTTATTTATTTATAATGTATAATTATTTTAATAAAATTGTGTATTATATTAAAAAACCCCAAAATAATGTTTGCACTATTTGATTACCCAATCAAGTGTATCTTAAAGTTATAACTAGTTTTCAAGATTAATGACATAAAAAAATATTTACATATTTCCCTTTACCTATAAAACTACAAAAAATGAGCCGAGAAATGTGTAGGCACAAGTTTAGTGTTTCAATAGCAAAGGAAGGCGAATCGACGGGTGTGGCTAACGACTGTCGTACCAGCGTGATTTGATCCCGAGTGAGTTGTGGCGGTCGCACGCGGCTTATTGGAAAGAATTGTCTTGATCAGATATTGTATCGCCCGTCTGAGGGTTTGGAAAGCAACACCTTCCAGATGTTAAGGGATCGACACGAAAATTCTATAGAACTTGCTTAAAAACTACTGTAGCCTAGATCAGTGACCGGTAGATACAGATCGGTAAACACCTGTGTACTAACAACATTGCATTTATTAATAATAAAAAAAAACTACTTTGAACAGAAAACTAAATTAAGTAAAAAGCACTAGTCGCCACTACGATTTTCGAAGGTTCCCCTCAACTTCTCTGCGATGCCATCATCAGATCCTAGTTTCCTTATTATGGTACCACCATATGCATGGTACCGCATGGTGATGCAAACGTATCTAACGACATCCCATTTACTAAAATCTAATAAAATTTAACTCAGACATTACTATGGCTAGTGTCCGCCATATTGTTTTTTGGGACGTCACCCATCCAGTAGCACTTCCACACCTAAGACGAATCTAACGACACCTCATTTATTAAATACCTTCTGGGGCGGTCGGGTAATAAAAACTTCATCCAATTTAGTCACTTCCTTCATTCATGTTCATTCATGAACGCAACCAACCAACGGAGATACATGTACCTATTTATTTTTGTAATGTCTTCAGACTAAAAATGTTCCTATCTTAACAAGTATTTTCTCCGAACACTTTTTTATTTCCATAACGCGCGTTGCGAAAGGGGGCTAGACGGAAAAAAATAAGACCAAAAGTTGTAATGACCGACACTTTTTGCTGTAGTTGAAGCTCTATGATAAATCTAATAATGATGATGAGATGATGATGATGCTGGAACTTTATTCCATCCGGGTGTCCCTTGACACCTCGCAAGTTCTTTTAATTTTCATACACAATTACATAATAACAGGCTCTTATTTTAGCTCTTCCTATCTATACCTACTAATATTATAATGAGGAATGATTTGTATTTATGTGTGTTTGTTTCAAATAAACTCAAAAACTACATTACCGATTTTAAAAATTCTTTCACCAATGGAAAGCTAGAAGATCCCTGAGTAACATAGGCTGAGAAGAATTTTTTTTATGTTTGTACCTAACGAATAAACTCAAAAACTACTGACCCGTTTTAAAAAAATCTTATCTAATGGAAAGGAGTAAGACAGACTTTATTGTATCCCCTCACTCACAAGAAACTACACCTGGTGAACCCGCTGAGAGCTGCTATAGTCATATAAACTAAGTACAATTATACTTATACCTATTGAGTATTGAAAAATTTATTTCAAACGATTTCTTCTTTTATTTCAAAGGTTATACCTACTTTCAGATTAATCCCGTTCTTTTTATTTAAAAAAAACTTACAACCTAATACTGATTTTTTTTTTGAGTCGTTAAATTTTTTTTAATACACACGGTTCCAGTATTATTTAGGTAGGTAATAATACTGAGTTAAACAGGATTAGCGTAGACTCAACAACAATTGATCGCGCCGTGTATTAATATGGAAATGGTGTCATCCAAATTTAATTAATTTCCAATCGATCAAAGTAATCTACTCAATTACAATTTGAGCTTACAGCACACATTACGCGCCTACATGGAGCTTAATCTCATTAGTATAATCATATTTTAAAATCATGTAACATTAAACGTCAATAATAAAAATACTTTCAGGAATTATCCCCGAGGGGTTAAGCAAAAGTACCCGCCTTTTTCCAAAGTATTTTTCCGATTTCTAAAAGTTGTACACTTGCGTCAAAACCTGTTAGGTCCAAAATTCTTAATTTTCTACATGAACTTAATTTACATTAAACTAATCAAGTTTGAGCGTTTTTCGTTTACTATTTTATTGCATAGCAAGATTCACATATTATTATGATAACTGCGACACATAATAATTAATAAATTTATAGTTCATTATTATCTTGTATATGAAATATGTGAAATAGTTTTTGAGTTATGAGGGGCCGTATAGTGGCTCCAAATGGTTCCTGTAATATTACACAAGGTGCTGCTCGCCGTTCTGTTACTTGAACTTGGATTGACACGCTACCGCGTGTCTAGAGCATTATTTGAATTAAGTTTCTTGACGGCTTCGTTCGAAAGTTGTACCTAGATATAAAGTTGTTTGTGTTGTTCGTTTCTTTTAACCGACTTCAAAAAAATAGGAGTCAAATTTGAACCGATGTCAATTTTTTTATTCCTCAAGGGTGGTCTCATATAAGTTTTGTGAAAATTTGATGAAGAACTTGAGGTGGAGAATGGAACTCCTCAATAGACTAGCTATCAGTGTAATAGGTTTAGTAACAGTAGCTAATGGATGTTGAATATGCAAATAATAGTTTTTTTAGAGATATTCGTTGAAGTAAGTTTGTATTTTTTTTATTTAAAATGTTGATTATGTCTTGAATAAGTTCAGAAGAAATGTATTCTATACGCCTGTATACTTGTAGGTTGAAAATAAATACTTCAGATGATTATCTTTAGACTATAAACGAGAACCATTAAAAATTGAGCAGTTATAAATAAAAACAATTCTTAGCCAAAGTCGTTTCAACAACGATCAAGATTAACCGTTTTGTAAATCGCCAATTTATCTGAACATTAATGCTTTCTTTTGTTTTCTTATAAAGAAAACACAAAACAACCGGAAAAGAATTTTCTATCTCACAATCTCCGCGTTCTAGACAATATTCCGGCGATAAAAAGCGGTTTAAAAGAAAACTGTTAAAGGAATCAGCGGAATCCTAACGATAAACAGAAAGGAAACGTCTTACGAGATATTTATCGGTAAAATATTCCCCCCACAAAGTACTGCCCGGGGTGGGAGCTCTTAAAATGAGTAGGACCGCGTTTCTGTTTCTCCGGCAATCGTGTAGACAGTTTCACATAATGAGATGGCCGAGACCGTTATCGCGTTACGGACAAAAGGGTTGAACAAATTTGCATTGCTTATACTTTTGTCTCGATCTTTGTTATTACACTAACGCCCGGTTTCCGAAAGGGAAATCCTACTAACATTATCTGACAGACTGTTAAATCTCATTTTAGTTGTTCTCATTGGTTGAATAAAATCATAACTCTTTTCAACAACCGATCAGAACAAAGAACATGAGATTTATAGATTAATTGAATTTGCTTTCGGAAACCGAGTGTAAATCTAAGGCACTGCGCAAATGTAGGTAGATACTGTATGCGTTTCCAATGGACACACACGGATTGCCGATAAAAAAGTGTTCAGTGTAAGCAACTAGGGACTAAATGTTGTCAGTTAAATACAGAAACATAAGGACCGAACAGTACCAGTGTCCAAATGTTACCAGTGTCAAGAAGTAACAACCAGCGAATGTCCGGTTACCGTTACTGAACACAGAAACAATGGTCCCTAGTGATGGTGTCATGTGTCAGCAATCCGTTTTGCGCAGAGGTAACTGTGTTAAACTACATGGTTTGACTGAAAGATATTTAGATATACTAAGGCATAGCCCTTGAGGATATTTTCATACAAAACTTTAATCTCAAGCGTCAGGTTCGGCTAGTACAAACGGGAGCTGTCGTTCGTACGTTACACACTGCACTTATTAGGTACCTTAGGTAACAAGTTTTGGTTTAAGATTAAACTGAAGAAGTGATGAAACTTCATGTTTTATTATTTTACACAGACACACACACAATTTTTGCTGGATCGGATGTTTTAATCCCGAAAATTTTACTGAAAGATTAGTACGGATAGATAATTCTGGAACCTACTTAAAATTTTTTATTTTTATTTTGTTCTATTAACGTATAGTATTTATTTCTTACTCGTCTGTTTATATTCCATTTCATTTATGTTCATTGTAAAGTGAGGACGTGCAGTACGATGCTTGTTTGTAACCGGTAAGATCCAAAATCTTCTATTTACACAAAAATCCAGTAAAACTGCTTTCTTGGAGATTCGGGAATCATCCGTGCGTAAAGACGGCGTGTGTAGGAATTCTATTACGTTTGATAGAGTTCATCACGGAAGAACACGCTTATCCAACAATAGTTAATGACACTGCTAACATTCCCTGATTGAATCAAGTTGAGGTTCTCACGGTTTTGTTCGTTTTCCTTTTACTTTAAGGGAATTTAACTCGTCTATACTAATATTATAAAGAGGAAAGATTTGTGTGTTTGTATCTTTGTTACGAATAAACTCAAAAACTAATGGAGCGATATTAAAAATTCTTTCTCCAATGGAAAGCTAGAATATATTTGAGTAACATAAGCTATATTTTATTCAGGTATACCCACGGGAACGGGAACTACGCGGGTAAAACCACGCAGAACCGCTAGTTTTAAATAAAGCCTTACCAGAGATCATATACATTTTTGGCTAACTACTGTCATTATTAAAATCAAGGAAAAAGCCCCATTGTAGTTATACTAATCTTCCGCTTAGTACAAGACACACAAGAAACGTGCTCTTGTCTCGATTTAAATAATGGCAATAGTTAGACGTTTGAAATGTTCAGAGTAGTATTTTACTATAGTCGCTATAAGTACTAAGACGATGTTTTTAGCACTTTTCGCTCATTTTTAGGGTTCCGTACCTCAAAAGGAAAAAACGGAACCCTTATAGGATCACTTTGTTGTCCGTCTGTCCGTCCGTCCGTCCGTCTGTCAAGACCCTTTTTCTCAGGAACGCGTGGAGGTATGAAGCTGAAATTTATATCAATTACTCAGGTCTACTGTCCCTTGAAGCTGTGAAAAAATCAAACTTCTAAGCCAACGCAATCAAAATATACAGCCGTTTATGCCGCAAATTTTCGACACTTGCAAGGGAATCAAAACCTACAGGGTGCTTCCCGTGAACTCAGAATCTTGAAATTTGGTACGAAGCAACGTCTTATAGCATAGATAAAGGAAAAATTACGAAAACCATAAATTTGCAAGGTTGTACGGAACCCTCGGTGCGCGAGTCCGACTCGCACTTGGCCGGTTTTTTTTTAAACTTTTTGTACAGAATTTCGTGTGTGAATCTGATTCGCACTTCTTAGTTATTTGTTGCGAGGATATACTCTCAAGACTCGATTAATCAACATAAAACCAAAATACACTTTATTATACCTACTCAGAGAACAGTGTAACAATTCTGTGATTAGTCACAAACAAGACGTATTTCTTGAACCGAGTAAACCCACACCACATCAATACAATAACAAAATAACAACAAGCATCACAGGCGGCCCATAAAGTCATACATAAGCACGATGATAGCTCACCTGCAAGCCATGGGGCGGTGGACAGCTTCCAATTACGGCGATTTACGAGCCCAGCGACGCGTACACCCACGCTCCTCCGGGAATTATAGAATTTCACTAGACGTGACTTCACTACATATTATAAAAAACAAAGTCGCTTTCTCTATCCCTATATCCCTATGTATGCTTAAATCTTTAAAACTACGCAACGGATGTTGATGCGGTTTTTTTCAATAGATAGAGTGATTCAAAACGAAGGTTTTAGTGTTAGCATTGCACCCGTGCAAAGCCGGGGCGGGTCGCTAGTAACTATATATAATTTAGGTAAAAAAAATTTTAAAACACAAACATAACAAAAAATAACGTCACTCTAACTCCATTTTTTGTATTTGGAGTGACGTTATTTTTCGTGTCACTTTCAGCAATTCTTTCATTTGATACCCATATTGTAGAAGGGCATAAAAATAACTAGTCCGCCATCTTGGGTGTACCGCCATGTTGGATTTAGAATGACGTCATAAAAAATTATAACTGAATTGGTTAAAAATATCTGCTTCAAAATTGAGTAGCAATATTCCACCCTAAAAACATACATTGGAAGTTAACCAAAGTTAACTAAAATTTAATAGGCAGTTTAAATTTTTGACGTCAACGTTTCCTGTACAAATATTGTATTTAGGTACAAGTCATAGACGTAACAAGATGGTGAGATACGTGGTGAGATACGTTCATAAAGCTCTACTCTATCTATGGCCCCTGCAGGTAAGTGTCGCAAAGGAGAGTTACAATGATAAATCAGACTTCAGTACTGTGCTTATAGTAATAAATACAATAAGTCAATATCTAACTTGCCACCTTACCACTTCTCGACCATTATTTAACCTTCCTATAGTTTTTAAATTAGTGTTGTATGGTAGATCTGCAGCAGACCGTTTATTTACAGGATCTAAGACAGGAATGATAGACAATAATAAGACAAAAATAGCTGTTGATCTCTTTTGTTTATGTGCGGACGGCTCATTTTTGGGTCCCAATTCAAACCCAAAAACGTCAAAATTAAAACTTATATGGTACCCAAACGCAATTTAATGCTTTCGATAGGTCTGCTGATTTCCATATTTTCTGGGCTGACGAATTATGGATGCCTAGTTGAAAGTATTTTTATTATCTTTGTAAATCCTCTTATATTTAGTCAAAGTAGGCAGAGTGGCATCTTAGTTGCTACTTAGCGATGTTTATATTGTAGTTCTATCACTTCTAGTAACAATATTTCCTTAACAAATGGTCTCTTCAGAGGGTACAAATTAACGATAACGCTGTATACTGGCTTTATTTATTTGCCTTAATTTGAGACTAGTACCCCATAACGACGTACTTGAATTTTAAAAGGTCTGGATCAAGTTTTACATAAGAACATTTTGAAGACGTTTATTTCATATATTTATTGTGAAATACCAAGGTTTTAGTACTCGAAGATGTAATGTATTTACCAGTTATTAAAGTTATGTCATACTATGTCTTCATAAAAAGCCTTTATAGTTAGTAATGGTAAATAAATGATAGAATATTTTGCAAATAAATGGTAACTTCATCGAGTAAGCTCAACTATTCTTTAATAGCTGCTATTGAAATAGGCAAAGGATATATGTCAGCCGGCAGGGTTTGTACTTGTGATAATTAATCGTGTTATAATACAAATATATATGTATCTTATAAATATATACATTATCCCTAAACCTGTCAAAAACTCTTAGTATAAATTATATCAGCAGCAAAAACATGGTGAGGAAACCCGCAGTTTCCAGAATTAATTCTGAGACAATATATGAAACAGCACCCGTGGTCCGGCGATGGGCTCACCACCTATCACGTTTAGGGGTCTAAGGAACATACTGGTGAAGTGTAAGTATTTCCAGAAATGGAATACCTACCTCTGCCTACCTCCTGGAGGATAACGGAGTGAGTTTTTTTTGAGTAAAATTATGATTTCGTATTTTCAACTTTCTCGCACCTTAATTTAAAATACTTGACCACGAACGGAAAACGGTGAACATAAGACTGATATTTTACAAGTTTAATCGACTGATTTTCTATTAAAGGTACGTACCGGATGGGGCATTTGATTTATGGAATAGGGAGGGACTAAGTGAAGACTTACAGGGGACGGTCTCCGACAAGTAATGTATGATCATTGGACACCTCAATTAAGCAGGTTATTCATGTAATTCAATGATAAAGGTCTGAGTTATGGTGTCGATTTAGCACCAACTCACGGCTTATTATTAGGTTCTCTTTGGTAATTGTATTAGGATTGACGACGATGAGTGATTACACTTTGAATAATAAAGCTTCTTAAGTGGCCGTATTATTGTTATAAAGAAAAATAAAGGTCTCAACTATTCTCAAGTTCTATTGTTTATTAGGAACGTTGTATTAAGAGGATTCATTTACAACGCGATAGCCTTATAATGGTTTATTATTAAGTTACAGACTTTCAGAGACTCTGGCAAAACATTTGTATCAATTAACTATACTCGCCACAGCCTAGCTCGTCAGACATAATATGCGGGATTATAGACAGTTCCTCGTGACGTCACGCGTAGAGACGTAGTTCCAATAGAGTTGCTCGAATCGATATTTATGGGCTAATACTGGTAAAACAATAATGTTTATCAAGTATTTAAATAACCAAGTAATGAAGTAGAGCCAGCAGCAGATGGCAGACATAACAAGACAATATAGTAATTATCTACGGTAAAAGTTAACCAATCGTAAAGGTAAAAATGATGGCAAAGGTGTTATAATTATCAGTTCCCAATGTTTATAACTGCTGTCAACTTTACGCAAAATGTTTATGTATACCTGAGAACTTGACATTTTGAACGGAATGAAAATTAAGACTTAAAACTTTTTACAAAGAAGAAACAGCTCAAAGATCCGACTCAACCAATAAAACATTTCAATACGAAATACATTAACACATTTCTGAATAGTGACTTTATTTCAATAAATTCCTTTTACGAAATGAACGAACCATCTTGTAGTGTAATTCAGTAATAGCAGGAGTTACAGTTTGCTTTCATATTTCAGATTTGCAGCCATATTTTAGATTTGTTTGCTGAGCGTTTGGCGTTTTGAGTGCGCTCTACATACGATGCGATTTGAGAATTATGTAAACTATAATTTTATTAGAGAGTCACGTTGTGCCACATATATCAATTTAGTTATGTGTAAACAAAATTCGGGCATATATATTTTAATACCTAGTGCTGTAAATTGAGAGTATTTATTTTATTTATTTAACTTCATGTAAGAAGAAAATGTACACATGGAGAACTTATCGCCAGTCAATCATTAGGCTAAGCAGAAATAATTTGGCAGAATTGGCTGCAAATAATAAAAATAATGAATGAAAAAAAATATTTGTCTTAAGCTAAATCCTAATACTTATATTATGTTGATGTAATAAAGTAATACATACTACTATACATATATATTATCCTAATAAACATAATACAAAAATACTTACATTACACAGTATTCAAAAAATTTAATTCTTACATCTTGAGGTTTTCGTGGTATGATGATAGCTCTTAAAATTAAAGTAAAAGTGTAAATAATAACAAGTACTGTAAATAGTACTTTCCATTGTTTCATTGATGTTGCGGAAAATTATTCCGCAACATCAATGAAACAATTTGGTTTCAAAAAATTGCAACAGTCTATACTAATAATCTTTGAAAGTCCATGAAAGCAAGGACTTTCTAAAAACCTTTACAGTAGTTGTTTGATTTTGTTTTTTAATGTATAAAGTTGAAAAACTTTACGTTTTTATCCACATGATTCGGAGTCAGAAGGGATTATGGAAAATGCAAAATTGAATTACGAAAAATTGACATTTCAAATTAAACCTCTTTCTTATAGTCTCTTGTATACGTACGTAGAACTTAAACACAAAATTATAACTCAAGAACGGCTGGACCGATTTTAATTATCTTTGATTTGATGGATTTGTCTTCGCCCCGAATAACAGAATAACTATAAAAAAAGGGTTTTCTACTTCTGTTTTCACTTTCTACCATCTTTCAAAAATCACTATTTCATAACAAAGTTAGTTTTAGTTTTAAATCGAGCGACTGCAGATATGGAATAGAAAAGTTTCTTACACCAAATAATAGTTGACAGTACTCGAAAATATTATAACTTAATTCGATATGATCTCAAAAGTTTTAACCTACTTAAAAAAGGTGGAAGGTTCCCGATTCGTAGCGTATGTTTTTTTCTGGTATATTTTCCGTCAAATCTAAAGCGATTTCAATTTTTTTTGTTTAATCTGGTATGGTCTGGTATATAAGGATGGTTGGTCCCATACAAAGAGATTAAAATATAATAGGACATAGAGGGGACAAAGCGAGGAAAATTAGAAGCCAAAAGTTATTCCAAGTGGAATAACTCTATTTCAACCGAATGACAGCTCGCGTTCATACTAACTGAAATGACGCTTGAGCTTCAAACATGCTTCAAAGTTTTGTATGAAAATGTTCCCAATGCCCCCTCTATGTACTATTATATTCTAATCTCTTTGGTCCCATATAAGTTTTATAAAAATATGATGAAAAACTTCAGGTGTAGAAGGAACTCCTCAACGGACATCAGCAAAGCACTCGTTGTGAGTTTTAGGTTTAGTAACAGTAGGTCATGGATGTTGAATATGCAAATAATAATAATGTTTATGCCATTCGTTACAGGCAGTTTGTATTTATGTTCCAAATTTTGATTATTGCAATATAGCATAAAGGCTAGTTGACATAACGTACATTATTATCCGACTGCAGTTGCAACTGACGGAGGAAAAAAATTTCCGGTGTTTGTCTGTGTGTGAATTGACGTTAGTAGTAGGTTAATAGATTTTAATAATTAAGGTTTCGTTAGATTCGTCGTCATCTCAGAAGTGTTATCTACTATATAAAAATAAGTCGTGTTTTCCTTCCTGACGATTTAACTCGAGAACGGACCGATTTTGATGAAACTTTTTGTGTGGGTTTGATTGGGTCCAGGGGTGGTTTATAGCAAAGAAAATTCAGCATTGCACCCGTGCGAAGCCGGGGCGGGTCGCTAGTCTTCTACTATATAAAAATAAGTCGGGTTTTCCTTCCTGACGATTTAACTCGAGAACGGCCGGACCGATTTCGATGAAACTTTTTGTGTGGGTTCGAGTGGGTCCAGGGATGGTTTATAGTAAAGAATATTCAGCATTGCACCCGTGCGAAGCCGGGGCGGGTCGCTAGTTGACTATATATTTACACGAACGCATCAAAAAGAGGGTTTTGTTTTAAAATAATTCATGTGCCTTTTAACACAGTCGGGTTTTTTGAATTTCAATTAGGTATTGTACCTGTGTCTGTTCTTGTTTTGCCTTTTGAGGGCTCTAGTTTAACCGAAAACAAAGTACTGGACATTATCTGTAGGCGACTTTAGAACAGCGGCTGGCGAAATCGGGCGGTACTGATTTATGTAGTTGGCAAAGATTAAAACAATAAATCGAAAGAAATGCGAATAGGCAAAATATATTACAGAGTAGAAATCTTGAAACATTGTCTTTAAAATTAAATTTTCTATTATATAAATACATATGTAATAATTTTAATATTTTCTTTACTTGAAGTAAACATTTACTTCGATAAGGGTATTCAAATTCTATTTTCAAAAAATATATTGGTAAGTTACTCCTATTTATACAACAATTGGAAACCTAACTTGTAGTTTGTTTTATATTTGAAAAGAATAATATTTTGTTATGAGATTACTTATGCTGCTTCTTATTCTTAGCTATAACATATTCGAAAGTCTCAATAGCTGTAGCGATTTTCATTTAGCGATGACTCTAACCATATTGACTCTATAGGTTATAGAACTATTTTATTAATATTTAAATAAAATAAATAATTATAGTTTATGTAAACTAAAAAAAAAAAGGTTTTGTATGTATGGCACGCGTCATTAAAAATCAAATAAGCCCAAACTCGAGGGGCTTCTGAGCCATTGAGGAGTTGCGATATCCACCTCCTGGCTCCATCATCAGATCAGCTCGGTGGTATCATAATATTGGATTATCACCGAACATACAAAGTGGAGCTCACAATGCCACAATAAATTATAACATGCTATAAACATTGCATTTTGCGACCGTACACAAAAACACAATGAAATACATCAAATACTTTAGCTACAAGAATTTTTTTTTGCTTTTATAATTTTAATCATGCTGTAGATGTTCGTCTTGTGTTCGAATTGGACTACCGTAGGTCAAGGAACTGTGCGTACAAGAAAAGGCTAATAAGTTGCAGATGTAAGACAGAGAAAGTACGTTAACATTTGACACCAACGTGACTGCGCTACTACTACTACCCATTCATAAATCCGAAGTGTGAAAAGGAAGTAAACTATGATTTTTCGCTCTAACTTTCGCGCAAGGTCACAGTCAGTAGGTTATTAGATCATCCAGTGGCTTACTGCACGTCGCGTAAGGTTGTTGCATGTCGGTTCACCCGCGCCCGAATTACGAAAAATTTTGTATTCAGTGAGTGAATATGCGATTATTATTTACAAATTATTTCTCAAATTTGACTGAGTCGTCACGACGACGAAAGCAGTCGCTCCGCGCCGCTGTGTCCGTTTTTACCGCCAAAGAAGCCGCCTTCGAGCTTCGTACCTAATGCCGCGGCAGCCATTAGGCACGCGCCTCGCCACCCGCGCCGCGCGCCAGGCGCGGGCAATGACCGCGACGGTGCCGTTCTTGCGGAGTGAGTCGCAAAGGTGTTTTTTTAGTTTACATTATTAGGATATTTAGTTTGTTTGAAAATTTAACTTTTTTTATTTTTACATAACAACTTTAATAAATAATTTATGATATTTTATTCAACTAGTAGCGATAGCGAGTTCATTTATTGTGGCAGTGTAAGCTCCACTTTGTATATAAGTATGTCAAATTTCAGCTCAATCGGTTGAAGATATCTGCTTCAAAATTGAGTTGTGAGATTCCACCCGAACAAACATAGGCATATAAACATTGCAAGTTAAATAAAAGCTTGTAAAAACCGATCTCTGCTTCTTGGAAATAATATTTTATTCAAAACCAACAACTTTCACTAAAAGGCGGCGCCCAAAGGCGTTTTAGACCGTTCCGGTGGGAAATTTGCAAAATCCTTTATTATCCGACGCCTAGGTCATAGAAAAAATCTTCGGTCTATAGATTTCCCAGTATCGGCCGTGAGTTGATGAGCCAGTTAGTTAATCAGGTCTTTGTAGAATAGAAAAGAAAAAAGCAATTCAAAGAATATGCCCTTCCGTAATGACAAAATCTTTGGTATTTTACAGTCCATTGACGATTCTGGAGCATAAATCAAATTTAGCTAAACTGTCGCCCCAGCACAGTTTGATGTACAAAATACAATTCGATAAATTATCGATGATTTATTTAACGAGATTGTTCGCTTTTCGACACTTGATTTAAGTGTTAATAACCGAGCATGGGAATGCTGAAAATAAATTTTTGTTCCGTTAATGTTAGCGGAATCGGGTTCCGTATTGAAAAAGTTTCCGGGTTATTTATGGCACACATTCATATTGATTCTGTGATTTATTTACGTTTCGCACTATAACATAATAAATGTTTCATAAAACGGTTATTTTTGAAATTTATATATCGTATTTTGTGAGGAAAAAAGTTTCATAAGCTAAGCTCAGGATGTTACGTTTGAATGGAAACTTTTTCACTACAAATTATGATGTGAATATGACTCAAAGTAAGTATTTACAGTGTAAATAAATAAATTTATATCATTGACGCGACTGGGTTTCGAAAGTAGACAAATATATTAAATCGTTTGTACCTACCTTAGCTTTTGTATGACTGTATATAATAAAACAATAAATGAACTTTTTGCAGATACAATTTTTCACAGATATGTTGGCTCAGTTGGTAGTGTACCCGGCCTTCTAAGTCACAGCTTGTGTGAGAATTTCTGTGCTTGAATATGATTGTTGATTTCGATAACAATTAAGTAATTTATGTGGTTTCGTATCTGAGTGTTTATATGTTTAAGTACTTGTAACAGTTGTTGATTACCCATACCACAGGTAAATAGTCTGATAAGTTAATATGTGTTATTTGATATTCCGAAAAATACTCTATAATTCCGAGAGTTGCCGAGAATCAAGATGAATGGCGTACAATTAGAGAGGCCTATGTCCAGCAGTGGATTGCTATAGGTTGATGATGATGATGACTCTATAATTCAAATAATTTGTACACAGGTACATAGTTAAGGGCTCAGTGAAAACTATTACCGCGCAATGTTATGTCCCAGTCAAGCAATTACCAAAACAATTGTTGTTTAAATTGAATTCCAGGCTTACCATTCACGCAACTATCGGCCGGTCATTAGTCCGCAGCTGTCGAGACGCCTCGACATGTCGCAGACGGTAATTCATGACCTCACGGGGTTAGGTTAGGTTCATCGTATCTTCGTATCATAATTACAAGAATATCTTTTTCTGGAAGTTGTTCAGAATTTGCCAGGGTCCATTTATAACAAGACGCCGAAGAAATGAAAACAAACCTCGCACGTCTAAATTTATTAAATCGTTTAGAATACAGACTGTGCCAAAAAAATAGACTCATAATACTTATAAAGGCATACATTAAAAAAAGTACCTACTTACAAGAGAAATTCACGTCTGTGCTTACGAGCACATATTAATTCGTCAAGCACCGCGCGGTTCCAATGCGCACCGTAACAACTGAAAGTCAATAAAATTGTATCTATGATTCTTGGTTTGAGAGGTTATGAGAGATTCAGCGCGCGTATTCACGGAGATTCGATTATTCGATATTCAACTCGGAATCGGAAAATCTGTCGAATCCATATGTCAAATATGACATTTGTGAATAGCCGATCTCGAAACCTTTCGACAGATTTTCCGATTCCGAGTCAAATATCGAATCTCCGTGAATACGCCCGCTGGTCTGTGCTTGCGAGAATGTCATAGAGGGTAAGAAATATGCCCTTCAAAGTAGACTGTAATAAGGACAGGTTCGTATAGAATTACATGTTGATTTCTTACGTCGCGAACGGCGATGATAAAAGGTGACACGGTTATGTCTACTGGTCGTGTCTCGTTTGTTATTTACATATATTTTGAGCTCTTGAAGCGGCTACACTTACCTACTGACACTCTTTAGAATGTATCGGCATCTTTTTACCTGATTTTATATGGATAATGGTAATGTTTTTCAGGGTTATGTTTGTATTCAGTATTCTTATTTATTCCTTTGATCAGTCTGTGCCCTATACAAGTTGTAGTTAGATGTTAAATACACCGGTTTTTTTTTAAATCTATTTATTTACGGAGGGCGATAAGACATAATTGTTTAACTGCATCAGGACAAGAAAATGTTTTATATATTTATATGGCGTTTTATACGTTTCAGTTTCAGTCTGGTTTTTTAATTGTGCCTGAGGTCTTCTCATTCAGTGACAGATCAACCCTACTTGACACGGTGGCATCTGTTTCACTGAACTACAACCACTTGGCTCTTTGCCAGTTAAAGGCTATATTTCTATTCCAATCAAAATTACAACCAAAAAACTCTACAGACCAAATGAGGTCAACATTTTTATATAATTTGGGCTAAATGGCCATGGTAATGCGGGGTCTCTTAAAGAGTTGTGAGTGCGTTTGGTCGAGGCTTTAGTTGACCATAGGCTGGCAGTTAAGCCTGCCTAGCTAACTAGAGATATGCAGTAATTTTTTTTGGAATTTTTGCACTCTGGGTTCGCTACGCTATGACGAAATATGTTTTATATAATTACACTTCACTTAAGACGAGCTATCGACTATTGGTGTCTTCGATAAAGTGCAAATATTGTAAAAATGAACGTTTTCTTTGTAAATAAATGTATTTCACTTTATTAAACACTAGCGGTTTTGCACGGTTTTACCCGTTCCCGTAGGAACACGGGAATAAGAATATAGCCTATGTTACTCAGAGATCTTCTAGCTTTTCATTGGTGACAGAATTCTTAACCCTCCGTTAGTCGCGTGGGGTCTTTGAAAGCCCAGGTGTTACAAAAATGTAAAATTTAAGCTATTAAAACCATTTCAGCACTTCAATATTTTAGGTACCCTCCTAAGTTGGATTACATTTGCTGCACATCGACTCTGAATTCAGATCTCGCGTAAGCGCAGCGTGATATATACGTGTTTTGTGTGGACGGGCTTTGAAAGACCCCACGTGACTAACCGCGTAAGTAAAAATATATATTTTTTTAATTTAGATTTTCTTAGTAGCCGGTTAATTTATGTATTATTGTTTTAGATTTTATTAACTAGAAATGAACGAAGAACAACAACGTCGTATATTAAACTGGTTAGAGGATGAAAGTAATGATGTTTAAGGTGGTAATGATGATGAAAAAAGTGAAGTCGGTATATACCCGGATAAAAGGCGGTATATACTAGTGTTATCGCATATAGATTGATAAAAAGGAGAAATTCCTTCATTTAGTTGGATTTAAATATATTTTTTGTGATTGTGATCTGAAGAAGAGAAATTTATGTTACTATTTTTAGATTGCTAGTTTAAGGCAGAAATAAAAAAATATGTTTACGTAACTAGTGGTAGTTTTATTGTTATTAAGTTAATCACCAATGATTTGCTTATATAATTAGGAAAAACTAATTAAAAAGATGTATTAGGCTGATTTTTTTTTGGGGTCTTCAAAGACCCCACGTGACCAACCGCGTAAACAAAAAATGCGCGACTGACCGAAGGTTAAAATCGATCCAGTAGTTTTTGAGTTTATTCGTAACAAACATAGAAAAATACAAATCTTTCCTCTTTATAATACTCGTATTAGTATAGATAACTTTCTCCGGCCCATGAATTGTACTAACACCTTTCCTGATGCTTTCTCCCCTCGCAAATAAATTTATAAGCTCAAGGAGCTCGAGAAATTCAGTGGCCGAAAGAAGTGGAATGGCAGACAGTTGGACACCAATTGATTTATACCTGACAAGGCAAGTTGGGGCGCGATGGGCAGTAAACCTGGCTGGACTGCGCTTGTATCGACACCTGTCTTGGCTAACGCTAGGGTTATCGCAACATTATTTTTTCTTTTATTTTACTAGCTTTTGCTCTCGACTTCTTTGGGGTTTGGAGATTAAAAGTAAACTAATGTCGTAGTCTAAGATGCAAGGTACCTCCTTGGCAAATTTCAAAAAGATCGATTAAGTGCTTTAGCCGTTAAAACGTTACAGAGACACATACTTGCGTATCCGTACGATAAAGCATACAGATCTCTACTGAACGCTCTCATGAATATTCTAATTTTATAAATATTTTCTAATTTTTAATTTCCTGGAATTCGAACAGCTCAACACAACATTCAGTCATTTCTGTAGTAATAAGCCTTTGCGTTCTCTTTTTTATCTTAGGGGGTTTTAAGATGAATCTAATAGCACGTCACATACGATAATATACATTATAATTATAAATACACCCGAAAATATCACCCTTTTTCAGTCGATGAGAAAACTCAATTTTGTAGGATAGTTCTTCCCATGGGTCAAATTGTTGAACCGATGTGTTAGAATTATGAGGATTCCCAAAGGATTGAGCTATCCCCATTACTTTTGTGTGTTCCATTAATTCTCGGGCTGTAGGTACAACCTCTGGGTTCCTATCATATATGTATTAGATATACTGCAGTTCAATATTTTAAATAAAAAAAAAAACTGACTGTAAGGAATAGCACCAAAAAGATTACAATAATACATTTTTAACTCGATTACTTCAATATATTATTATTAATTCAAGGCATGTAAGTACTCTATAACAGTCAACCGAGATAATGTATGTTGTAAGTAAATAATTTGGCATCAACTAGATGGAACTTTATAGGACAATCAGAAAAAGGGTGATTGTAGTGGAACACCTTGATGAATTCTTACATACTAATCCATTTTGTCAACCCTGTCTATCTACGCCAGATCGCTGCGTTGGTCGTCGCTTATCACATTTATTTTGCGGTAACTTCAAGTTTTATCACGTTTTATGGAGCCATCTTAGTCACCGCTCTGAACTGTTTCGAATTAGCCTAAACAAACAAATAATAGCATTTATATTTTCCAAACAGATATATTCTACCCAGGCAGTCAAATCTATTTTTTGTTTAATTATTCTCACACAAATAAACAAATTAATGAACTGAAAAATTACTAAGAATGGAAGCTTAAAAGTTGGACAACTTAGGAAATGGACGAGCTAGGAAGTAGGCAGTTTAAAATTGTAACGTTCACGGCATAGGAATATGACCAAACAGTAAAGTGTATAATGTCACCCGGAAGGAAATAAAAATGAATAAATCAACATCTATCTATACCGAACTGCGGAAAAATATCATCTACACTATATACTAATATTATAAAGTAGACGAATAAACTCAAAAACTACTAAACCGATTTTAAAAATTCTTTCACCAATGGAAAGTTAAAATATCCCTGAGTAACAAAAGGTATATTTTATTCCCGTATTTACACGGGAACGGGAACTACGCGGGTGAAACCGCTACAGAACTGCTAGTATTTTATATTTATATACAAAAACTGCTTTGGCTCTAAACAGCTAGTAGGTACATAACAAGTTTCTAGATAATCAAGGGTTAGGCCCGGAGAATTGCGTATTCTCCTATCTATCATATATATCTAGTTCAGATAACAATAATTATGACCACTAGTAATTGCGTCAACAGGCTATTAAATAAACAAATTGGTATGTAATTGTTATGTTTGTAAGCTTGTCCATGCCATTGATTAACTACAACAGAATCAACAGATATAGTAACTAAGAGTAAAATTGATTCAAAATTCAATAAGTATCTACCTATGTATACTTTTTTAAAATTTATTTAAATAAATTTAGAATAAGCAGTGGTGCTACTTAATAACAACCTCGCCAAAGTTTCACGTTTGATGGCGAGATTTATTTATACTCCACTACACATAATAAAACATTTTGATTTTGATTAGACTCAATAATATTCAGTATTAACCTGCAATGCGTTTCATGTGTTCAAAATAGGGTATAATAATAATAATTAATCCTACAATTATTTTCTTTCATAACTGGCAAAATGTGATCCGGTATTGTGCCATAAAAATGTAATTGTAAAGTATATGATCATGCCTTTTTCCCGAGGGGATCGCAGAGGTATTCCATTCCCAGATATACCTACTCACTTTGTACTAGTATATTTTTTAGAATCCTTATACGTCGGAGTATTAAACATGCCTCAGAATCAATTCTGAGACCTGCGGACTTCCTCACCGTGTTTTCCTGCACCGTAGAGCTAGTGATGAATATGCAAGTAAGTTTTTTTCACTATGATAATCATCATACAGTACATTTGTTTATAAAGATAACATATATTTTTTTAAATTACATATATACATATAAAAAAATGCCCTTCAAATAAAAGGGAAAAGTGCCCAGAACACTGGCTGCCTATAGTTTCTGAGCTATGTTTAAAGTTTGAAGTCTCGGGCTCAGACAAAAACACAGATAAAAAAATAAGTAGATGGTGTATGTACATGACAGATGATGAATTATCCATAAAATCGAATGAACTTTATAATGCTCTGCAAAAATTATCTAGTCTCCTTAAAGAATTCACGTTTTAAATTCACTGCAAACTTTAAATTCAAGGATCGGACAAGAAAAATGTTCACATCTCTATATCAAGTAGAGCTATTCGCTAGAGCTGAGTTTTATCGAGCTATCGGAAACTTGCGATAAATTGTAAACTTACTCTTGAAAGTGTTGTCTTTTGTTATCCTCGTCTTAGTACGTATGTTTACGTAAAGAAATGATACGGTTGTAGTAACGTCTGTTTGTTTATTGTAGGCAGTGGCAACTACACAACCGAATAATCTTTGAAAATGTCTCGATATAAATAGTGATCAGCAGCCGTATCGCCTAAGTCTCATTATTACACGATATCTAATTTGACGCTGATTTATTTAGAAATAATAGTAAATTATGCCACACAATACAAACACGGTTATTTAGTCCCAAACTAGGCAGATCCTGTACTATGGCTACTAAATAACTGATTGACATACTCAAATAAATATTAAACACCCAGCCACGAAGCCAACAGACATGTTCATGCACACAAATGTTGGCTCTAACGGCAGGGTCCCTAGAAGGCAGGGTCACTACCAACTGAGCCAACCAGCCCGGGGGGTAGGCAGAAGTATTCCATTTCTGGAAATACCCACATTTCATGAAATGATTAACAATCACAAATAATCTATACTAATATTATAAAGAAGAGGAAAGATTTGTATGTTTGTGTATTTATTACGAATAAACTGAAAAACTACTGGTCAGATTTTTAAAATTCTTTTCACCAGTGAAAAACTAGAATATCCCTGAGTAACATAGGCTATATTTTCTTCCCGTATTCCCACAGGTGAAACCGCGTAGAACCGCTAATCAATCATAAATCTTGTCTCTATACGCGGACGGTGCCATTTTGAGTCCCGATTCAAATAGCAAACGTCAAGTTGAATGTTAAACGCAAAGACTTTTAAACAAAAAGTTTCAGAATTATTTTCTTCCAACCTCTTTGGTTAAACGGTAACCAAAAGCCACTTGATGCTTTCGGATAAAAAAAAAAAGGTCTTACATAGTAGGCCTGCCTTTCTGGTAATATAATGTTTATTAAAGTCTTAAAATAAGTGTATTGTTTGTTATAATACAGTAATCGAAATGATTTTATTAAAAGTAGGGATTCTAAATATTTTTTTATACTTAAATTCATACTTCATCGTAAATTGCGTGACATAATTTGGTTATTTTTCGCTGTCGTATTGCGCAAGAGGAAATCTGCTCTAAGTATCAATGTCATTCATATAATCATCTTGTTTGTAATACTCCATTTTGCAAATAACCTACTTGTTTAACATGTTGGATATGGGACACATGTCATCGACATAACATTTAATTCAGATTTGGACTGCTAGTTGTAACAGAAAGCTATAAACGATAGTCTTAATGTAGTAAACTTATATAACTTCATTGAAAAGTTCGCTTAGAGTCATTGTTTACTTACAACAAAAATAAAAAATATTTTATATTGCAATATCGCAAAGAATCTGATACTATCTGAGAGTTCAAAAGTATTCTCTTACACTATTAAGGAAGTTGAAAGAAAAAATGGCCAAGAGTTAATGGTGATTTGAAACGAAGGCTCTTGTTTAAATTAATCTTTTTCTCATACACTATAAAGCACTAAGACTATACACACACACACACATATACATATATATATATATATATATATATATATATATATATCTATTTATCTATCCCATAGACATGTACAATTTGTTTTCCAAGGTTTTCTATTCCCGGAAATACCCACTTTTCACTAGTCATTATCAACCCCTAACAGCCCAATGCTGAGCTTATGGTTTTTGATTACACATAAGGAAGTACCAGTATTTAAAATACATTAGCTGATTGGTAAATAAAAGAAAACTTTAGTCTTCTCATAAAGAAATTGATCTACAAAATCTTAAATAAACTGATTTTCGAGATGAAAAAACATTCAGGCATGCAACATGCAGGCATACCTCTGCTTAGGTACACAAATCAACAAAATGTCATTGTCAATACAACGATAAATGTTAACGTTGACATTGTTTTTTTCTTTCCTGCAGTTAGGCTAAGACACAATGTAAGTTGTGCCTAAGTTTTCATTTTTGGCATATTATTTAGAAATTATGATTATGAAATATGATTATTATTATTTATATGAATATGAAGTCAAAAAAATCAGAAAAAATTAAATTTTATTCTGCATGCTCATATCCCCAAATGGTTTTCTTATTTTGCATCCTCGGTGAAAATGAAATGTTGTCCATTACAAACTTAGGTAAATGCGTATATTATACCTTACCTTATCGTGGATAGAAATAAAAATATTGTTTTAAAGTTTAGTTCAAACCCTCACGGGCCCCTGAAAATGAGGATTCATTCCGCTAGCCTTTATTCTCGAAGCAAGGGGTTCAATTATAAGAATTTACCACCCCCTAGGGTGGGTACTGACGGGCGGTGTCAGAATAACCCTATAAATTATGCAACTACCACCTTTTTGCGGGAAACCGCTAGAGATATTAGCGCGCACATCCGCCGCGCGAGGATCGCATCGGTCTTGAAATACATTATTAGAAATAGCGGGTGCCCAGCGCGGCAGCGGCGTGGGATTCACTTAATTTCCGTTCCCATGGGAATTTTTAAAAATCACTTTATACAGGTTGTCTACGATATATAAGACATACCGTAAACCGGGGTTACTTTGATAAGTTTTGAAGTTTGATAGCCCATAACTTTTTAACCAGTGGTTCTAAAAATACTAAAAATATATATAATAATAATCGGTTTTAGTAGTTCATTCGATTAAGATTAAAAGGAAAAATAAAACATTTATAGATTTTGAGATAAAAAATAAAAATAGCTTGATCAAAGTTATAATGATTTTGGGGTTACTTTGATATGCCCTTTTTTTATCATTTCATTTGAAAGTAACCACAATAAATATTTCAAAATAAGAAAAAAAATTAAAAACGGTTAATGAGAAAAAGATTTACTTGCAATTTTATTCTCTGGGGTAGCATTGATAAAGTAAAACTATCTCATTAGAAATCAATCTTTTATTCTTAATGCCTTTTGAAAACAATATTACAATCTTTTTTTAGTAGAAAACAACAAAATGATTGAAATCACAAATCTGTTTTCCCAAACAGTAACAATACCTATTAATCTTAAGTCTCATACAAAATACGCTGGGTTGACTTTGATCATTTGATCAATCTCACGCCATTTACCTTAATGACACCCCGCACAAGATATGGCGATGTCATTAAGTAGGTAAGTATTGAGGTTAGGAAAGCAAAAACTCATGTTATGGATTTCTGAATATACATGACCAACCATATATAATAAGAAAATAATGTGATATTAACACGTACTGTTATGCACATGAAGTTTTGCAACACATTTTTGTAGCCATCAATCATTATTTGAAGAAAATTACATTTTTTAATGTAATCTAAAGCAGGACCTCAAGCCCACTCACAGAAAAGGATTTAACAGTTCATTAGTTTTGCCATTTCCGAAAAAAAACTGCCAAAAACCGTTCCGTTTTATGCAATTCGCATTTTTATGTGAACAGGAAGTTCTAATCAAAGTCATCCCGAGGTTCAAAGTTTACGTATTATATACTTGAAAAGGTATTGTAAATAGAGTACCCCGGTTTACGGTACTTCCAATTAGAAAGGTATTGTAAATAGAGTACCGTAAACCGGGGTACTCTATTTACAATACCTTTTCAAGTATATAATACCTTCATAGAAGAGTAAATCTTATGTACTCGTGTTGGTCAGGGATAATATATCTTCATATTATTTTTTTATAATTGCGCTCAGTAGTTATAAAAATTATCCTTTACATACCAGTTTAACAGATATTATAAACACGAAAGTTGGTGAGAATAAATGGATGGATGTTTGTTACTAATTATCGGAAAAACTACTGAACAGATTTTGATGAAACATTGCAGTAATATAGCTTATACATCAGAATAACACATTGGATAATTAATATACCAGTACACGGCCAAATCATGGGCAAAAGCTATGAGTACTAATACAATATAGATTGCAAACTCTAACACATCTATGTGTGTACATACGCATTCCAGTATTTTATTACCGGAATTTCACGGCATTAATAGAATAGATTCTCGTTCATAATAGGGCCCATAACTCATTTTTATCGGTTTCATTGCACTACTTAGGGCAGAATGACGGAATTTGGTGTAATTCGAGGAAAAAGTAAGTTGGTAGCGGGCTCTGGCCGGACTTTGAGTAATGACGTACATTCGTGAGGTCGAACGCATATTGAGCTGATGGAACTGCAGAGCTGTGGAGTAGAATATTCTAGAAATGTTATTACAGGAAACTTTTTCATTTTAACCACATGCGGTCTGAACTTTTACGTCAATCTACTGTCTTTTCAAATACTTTTTAATCGTTTAATCTATCTATCTGAAAGAAGATTGACTGACTAACTGATCGATGGTTCATAATTATTGTAGTTGTTTAGTGGAAGTTTGAAGTAAACACGTTAAAAAGAACTAAGTATTGTAATCGAGGTGTGACTCCAACTTTTTAGTTCACCAACGATACCAACATCTTCCTTCGTTTCTCTGTCTTAAAAACAGTACGGGATGTGTTTGAAAAACATTTAATTTAAACAAAATAGCTTGTATTGGAATGCGGAAAAGGTCCGATCCATTCTTTCATTGCTCGATCGAAACATGTCTTAGCAGAATTTCCTAGCAACGTAAGCTATTTTCATTTTGATCAGTCATTCCATCTATCAATCTTTCCTACGTATTATTGTCTTATAGAATTGCCGTTTTCACTTTTGTTTGAAACTAGGCCCAAAATTGGTTCCCAGGTATCTCTATATACGTATATAAACTTAAAAATAAAATTAATAATCTCACGCCTTTCATCCCCGAGGGGGTAGGCAGAGGTATTCCATTACTGGATATACCCACATTTCACGAGATACATTGGACCCCTAAACGTGATAGGTGGTGAGCCCATCGCCGGACCGGGTCTGTTTACACATGTTTCAGAATTAATTCTGAGACCTGCGGGTTTCCTCACGATGTTTTCCTTCACCGTCGAGCTAGTGATAAATATGTACGTAAGTTTTGAAAAACTCATTGGTACATGCCAGGATTCGAACCCGAGCCTCACTGATTTTCGGCCGGCTCTTTAACCGTCCGGGCTATCACTGCTCTATAAACTTGTATCTCTATAAACTGACTGACTGATTGGTGATGTATCAACGCACAGCCTAAACCACTGGGTCTAGGATTCAAATTTAGCTTAGGTATATATACTCTGTAGAAGTCCCCAAATAATGGATTTTGCAAAACATGCGCGAGCGAAGCCGCGGGTAAAAGCTGGTGTGTAATAATAGCCACGATCGTCACTTATCATATGGTAAGAGTCCAGTGGGTACTTTTAGAAATAGTATTCCTTTGCAGACTCCTCGACATAACGTGTAAGTGCCTTTATAGTTCAAGATAGGGCGATTTTAGTCGCGTAGTATAGCTGGATTTGTCTTCATCTTCGCTGTGTGATATACCTACCTACCAAAAATGTTTGTTTACATAGCTGCATTAAAAAGATTGTTATATTTCGTCAATAATTTCTCTAATAATAATAATTTTAATATCGATTACTAGCTCGTCGGTGTAGGAAAACATCGTGAGGTAGGTCGTTAACCCGCAGGTCCCGGACCCGATCCAACGATGGGCTCACCACTTATGACGTTTAGGGGTCCAAAGAATATCTCGTGAAAAGTGGGTATATCCAGAAATAGAATACCTTTGCCTACCCCTTCGGGGATAGACGGCGTGAGTTGTTTTAACTTTTACATGTCATTGTATAACAAGCATTCATGTGTAACTGCAACCCGTCCGGGGCGACGGACTCTCCACCTATCACGTTTAGGGGTCCGAAGAATATTCTTACTGGTGAAACGTGGGTATTTTCAGAAATGGAATACCGCGGCCTCGGTTAATAAAAGGAGTATAAGGTTTTATTTTTCGTTTACACTTTGCGATTCTAGGTTTCTTTAATCTAAGTGAAGAGGAACCACACGCGTGCTCTTTAGCTCCTACATGCCTTTGTCTTTAAAGAGTGATCCATTGCTTCTCGTTAGGCTCCATTGGTAACTCCTTCCCTGAGACGAATGGTTCATACGCACGCGCGATTTAATGGCTTCGCCACGCCTAATTTATGTGTCAGATTCGAGGATTTTATTGAGGCGGAGGCTTCTTTTTAAAAGGGTTTCGTGGAGGAGTTGAATTGTTTCCTGAACCTCATTCAGTTAGCTAATAGAATGAGGGGATATTCTATGGACATAGCTTGAGTGCTTGAGATGTTAGTTCAAAGATGTCTTAACATGGGTGGGTTAACATTATTTACTGCTCATCTTCTATAGCGCAGGTTGTGTACAAACTTGAACATTACAAAAAAATCCCGTCCGGGATCGTGACTACCTACTTTCCCGCTTCTGTAGATGTTGACTTTTAGTTGTCATTTTTATGGTACACAGTTATAATATTAATATATTATGGGACACAATAATTCTCAAAAGGTTTATTTAGTCCCAAACTAGGCAGGGCCTGTACTATGGGTACTAAACAACTGATAAACATACTCGTACTTAAATAAATATTTAACGACCAGACAGGAAGAAAACAGACATGTTCATGCACACAAATGTTGGCCCGGAGACCTCCGACTCAGAAGGCAGGGTCAGTACCAACTGAGCCAATAGGCTCGTCAAATAATTTTAGTGTTACTGAATATGAACCTTAAACAGAATGAGAATACTGTAAGTATGTTTGATTGTGTCGCATAGCAATTATATTCGCTTGTTTACTATATAACATTTAATTCGAAGTTTGCAATTTGAATTGAGACCCGAAATGGCAGCTCTAGCTTAGAGAATAGAGTTTAAAGTTATTTTTGTTTTTACCCGACTGCATGAGATTGTTGTAAGATTCTGCAGCACATGGTCTTTACTTCCTACTTCACTAATAGGTCTTGTTTCCAGCTTTTTAGGCAGTCGGATTTTTTATTATTGTCTATCATTGCTATAAATCGTCTTCAAATAGGATATCTCTGTAGGCAGTAGCGACTAGAAAATTGATTTATCTTTTGACTAAGGAACCCTAAAAAGTTATCGGTTTCATCTTCGAAATGAAAGGTGGGATTTTAAGTCCAATTTACTTTAGAAACTCGGCCGTTCCGTTCATACTCACTTCAAAAGGACAGGGCTGTTTAAAATTTCATTTCGCCAATTCCTGTGTAAATGGAAGGGTCTGGAACACAAAGGGGCGGCTAAGTAGACGAATTAGACTACCTGGGCCCTCAGCTCGAAAATTCGATGCCGCCAATAAGTGAATTTAAATTTTGGTTTTGGCTTTAAGGCTGGGTGGGCCGGCCGAGGCCGATTTTTGTGATTTTTAAAATCATCTGAGACATAGAAAATAGTGTTTAAAATTCTGAAAAAAAGATATATATAATTTAAAGACATACTCTAGTCAAAGTCGCATTCGGTTACACGATTTGATGAACTTCACTCGATAGAAAAAAATCTCAAAGTTACCCCTTTTTGTTTTGTTTTTTCTATGTCATGACTGAACTACTGATATTTTACATTTATTTTTTGTACTAGATTAAAGATATGAAATATTTCTAGACAAATTCGCAGAGTTTGACTTTATAAAATGATTTTTATAATCACTATGTTGAAAAAACTACAAAATGCACGAGCGCGGTGGCTTAGCTGGCGTGTTCAGTCGCGCGCTGGCGCTTACGGATGACGGACCTGTGTCAATTTTTTCCGTGACAATTTTTTGCACCAATCAATCAGTTTTGACGAATTGATATATTTGTTGCAAGTTATCCATAATGGGTATTAAACAACGAAAGCGAAAAAAGGCGTTTACCACTGTAAAATTAATAAATAAAAAGAATTAACTCAAAATATATGTGAAGAAGTAAGTAAATGTTTAATTTGTTATGTCATTTTCGACTTTGACACAATCACATTAAATTTCATTTTACTTCAATCTCATTTATAAATTCATAAAAAGATCATGCCATAGTATAAGAATATCAGTAGGTATAATTCAACTGAAATTAGGCAAGTAATCAAATAATTCGAAATATGAAGGTGGGTAAGGCCGTCAATTTTTTAAATCTGAAATATTGCATACATGTGTAAATCGCGTGAAAATGCAATATTATGATGACATGGTGCTGATCTGATGATAGAGCTGGAAGGTGGCCATAGTAACTTCGCAATGAAACGACACAACCTCATCGAGTTTGGGCTTCATCGAATCGTCATGACTAATTTGGAATACTATTTTGAGCTAATACCGGAATATCTATCGCTGAACATAATTCCTCAAATTGAGAAAAGCCAATACCAGAAGCCACAATGCCAGTAGTGGCGGCTGTATTAAGATTAACTTGGTCTTGATTGCATTCAAAACGAAATGTTGTAACATTAATGTTTTAAGTTGTTTTTAGGCACTTGTCTGACATGGCTGACGTGTGCGAAAACTCTGTCAGTAAATTGAATTCTGTCGATCCTGTCGACACTGTAAATCTTAACGTAAGGATCACATTTAAAATGATAACATTTATTTACATTATTTATTAACATTTTTATGTGTATTTTGTCAGTCTATTAACTTTTCACTATGCTGACATCAAAAAATATATAGATAACTAATATTAATCTAAAATATGTAATACTTACTATATTTGTTCACAGTTTCAGAGATACTGAAGAGGCGGAAGACTCACTTATCGTAAAGTATGCATTCAAAGAAAATGTATTTCAACCTGTTTTGGGATGGCGAATTGTTGATATAAATTACATTTTACAGGAGTTACAAGAGAAAGCTCGTCATAAGGGTTTATTTAACTGCACCTTAGGAAAATTCCGTTTGATCAGTGAAAAACGACGAGGACTTTTATCAGTATTTCATTTTGAATGCAATATTTACAAAGAAATTTTGCTCGATTAACTCTGAAGACCTAAACGATAGAGATCAAGTTAATCTTAATACAGCCGCCACTACTGGCATTGTGGCTTCCGGTATTGGCTTTTCTCAATTTGAGGAATTATGTTCAGCGATGGATATTCCGGTATTCAGCTCAAAATACTATTCCAAATTAGAAGATGAATTATTTGAAAAATGGAAAAAGACGGCAAATTTTAATGCTTCTATGGAATCGAAGAAGCAGCTCAAGTGGAGAAGGATATCGCTATCGCAGAAGGTCGAACTAAGAACGGCTACCCTTTAATTGATGTTTACGTTGCTGAGTCATGGTGCGCTAGATCTTACGGCACCAACTTTTTCATCGCATTTTAATCTTTTTCGTCATCATGGATATGTTAAAAATTCGAGTAATTATGGAATATGAGTACCGTCGTGGCAGCAACGCGGCACAAGCGGCACGCAAGATCAACGACGTTTACGGAGCTGACACTACAAACCAACGCACCACCTGTTATTGGTTTGCTCGCTTCTGTTCTGAAAATTTCGACCTAAAAAATAAACCTCGCGGTCTTCCGAAGACTTTGGTCGACAATGACGAATTAAAGGCGATTATAGAAGCTGATGATACACAATCTACGGCTGAATTCGCAGGAGTTTTCAAAAAAAAATTGCCTCACGAACTCAATGATCGCCAGCGCGAAGTACGCGTCGAGACGTGCCTTACACTGCTCAACAGATACACAAATGAAGGAACTTTGAACCGCATTGTTACCTGCGATGAGAAATTTATTCTGTTTGATAACCGCTAGCGCTCAGCAAATTGATTGGATTCAGGTTCAGCACCTAAACAATGCCCTAAAGTTTTAATACCCCTAAAGTTTAGGGCATTGTTTAGGTGCTGAACCTGAATTCAATCAATTTGCTGAGCGCTGTAAGTAGTAGTAAGTTTTCGTTTAGGGCCTAAACGAAAACTTACCCCTAGAAAAGTGATGAAGTGACCTGTTTGGTGGTCTAGCGCCGGTGTGATTCATCACAGCTTCTTACCAAACGGGGTGAGCATTACTGCAGATGTATACTGTGAAGAACTGAACACAACGATGGAGAAGCAGGCACATCTCCAACCAGCTTTGGTCAATCACTCGTCTCCGCTGCTCCTGCACGAAAAAATGTGACCTCACACTGCACAGCAGACGGTCTCCAAGTTGCAAGAACTGGGGGTTGGAAGCTTCCCGTCATCCGCCCTACTCACCAGACCTTGCGCCTACAGACTACAACTTTTTCCAGAATTTGGATAACTTCTTGGTGGGAAAAAAATTTAATACCCGAGAGGCAGTAAGTACAAAATGCCTTTGAAGAATTTGTTGCCTCCCGTCCAGCTGATTTCTTTAAGAAGGGATCAATGAACTGCCACTGCGTTGGCAAAAGATGCATTAATTGCATAGGTGATTGATTACTTCGATTAATACAAATAAAAATACATGAAAAAAATTCGTTTCAATTTTTTCATACAAAATGGCAATTTCATTGGTAAAGACCTAATATTTATGTCAAACAGAATTTTCGATTTTTGATTTTTGTCACCATGATGTATACAGATAATAGCTATAATAATTACATAAACAAACAAAATAAAAACAGAGAAGTTACTTCATTTATTTACATAACTCTAATTTATTTTCTTTCTTATGGCCCTATCTTTACAATAGTATTAGCAGATCCATAAGAATTACAAACTTGAGTAAATTTGAATGTAAAAATATACTTAGAAACCACCTTCTTAAATTATCGTACGACGAAGTAGAAGCCCTCCTAGCAATTATCCATTGATTTCCGTTATCATACATAAAAGTACCCCCAACTACCCCTCTTTAGGACCTCAAGTCAGGACCCACATTGGTGAATTATAAATTCGACGCCAAGGACTTCGTGAGCCGTAGGTCCAATGTGGGAAATGTGTTGTTTTTGGTGGCGAATAAAAATTCGATCCCAAGGAGACCTCGAAGCTACCTCCGTAGGGCCACCTGTGCTACTCTTACTTGTAGTATTACACCTGCATCTACTCTGCATAACAACTTAAAACCAAGTCCATAATTTTTTTCTGGTAGGGACATAAATTTTCCTTATTCATACACCCTTCCTCATTCAATTACACCCTCCACCCTATCTCATCACTACACATACACACCCTTACACATTCACTACACATACACGCACACACCCTACTTTTACTTTAGGTTAATACTTTTTCTACTAATTTTATAAATTTTATTTAAGTACCTACTGGTAATGGTTTATGCCACTTTGGCAGAAAAGGCACACCAAGTCATCTTAAATGAGGACTAGTCAGCAGCTATAGTACAGGTTTTTCCTAGTTTAGCTGTTGGCTGCAACTTAGCTTGAACCTTAGCCTCACGACACCTGCACTTAGTCTCAAATTGAGTGTATTACCTGTAATTAGGTTAAGTTTTGGTATACAAAAATAAACATTATTATTATTATTATTATTATTATTATTACTATACCATAAACAAAGTTTGATAATATGTAAAATGCATTTCTAAAGTCAAATAAAATTATGCTACTGCTAATTTCTATTCTATGTCGCTGGCGGGGTCATGCGAGTTCACTGCCGATGCGTCCGATCTAACTATTTTGCGCGCGACCCGTGACAGCGCTAAATGCCTACTGCTCGGGGGCCTAATTGTGTAATTTTTATTTGCGGTCGCTTTAGATTCTATCTTTATCCATCTCCATACTATCGTGTCATGTTTGACGGTATTGTGTAAGGATTTTTCATAGAATCTTCTTCCGACTATATGACCGAAGTGAATGCAATTTCTCGGTCTTTTTTTTTTTAATAGTGTGCAGGCTTTGCCTAACACATTGCATGCCTTAGACATGGCTTAAAGCATACTGTGTTGCCAAATTATGAACTTCTACATATTGCGTACATCTAGTTGTCATCTAATAAGGTAAGTAAAATATTTTTTATATGAGTTTGTGTATCATGGATCAAAATTTGGACTTTTATTCATATCAAAGCATCCATACGAATAATGAATTGTCACAATCGTGTTACAAAAGCATCCAAAATGTGTTACGAGAGTATTTTTTGGTAGCCATAGCACTTGCCGAACCAGTAAAAAGAAAAAAACAATTAAAAAAAACAAATGTTTGTTTACAAGTTGATTGAGGTTAAAATAAATTTTAGATAAAAACACAGAAATACTACTAATTATGCAGCTGTTTTCAGTGTAATTCTGAACATGCGTGATTGGATTTCAAAGTAAAACTCTTATTTCATCACTCCAAGGATGGAATGTATGGAAATTGTGCCGGCCGATGTAACAACAACAACGGCCAACTAACTGAGAATAAGAATATAACTCAGCAATTGCAATCAAAATGTTGTGGGACGAGTTAAGGACGCGAAATGTATTGAGATCAACAGGAGAAATATTGCGGAGCACTGGACTAAAGTAAGTATTCCCACCAATGCCAAACTTGCACGAGTCTTATGCCTAATGGACCTTTTACTAGTATAGACCTAACATGCTCAATCTTAGCCATAAAAATAACATTTGTCATGGACCATCTAGGTATTCATAGTCCATCAAGTCGTACACCGAACTTATATACAAAAATGTATGAATACCTAAGGTATGAATCCATCATATACCTACATATAATATCTTCTTTATTATCTTGATAGGTACTTAATCATTATTAGAATTACAAGTTTTTCAGCTTCTAAATTAACTGAAAAGTATAAGTCAAACCATGTACTACTTTTATCCCTACTAGATATTTGGTAGTTTCCATAAATTTATAGTTCAGTCCATTCATGTCAAGATTGATAGATATGATGGATGCTATGTTAAACTTAACCACATATTCCCTACTCATACTTTATTTATGTTGTCTCCGAGTTACTAATAATCTTGTCAGTAATAATAATTCTAAATTGACAAAATTACATATTTTTCTAGTGTCATAAGGAAGAAACTCAACTCTCCATGGATACTTCGGTGCACTACTTCCAGTCAACCCGCTAACAGTCTCCACAACTGCTGCGGCTCCCCTAACTAATACCTCCGTTACAAAGTGCTGTCTCTACTGTATCATTATATAATGATTATTTATAATATGATGCTTCATTTGATGGACCTAAAATAAAATCCCTACTTAATATTATAAATGTGGAAGTAACTCAGCCTGTCATGAAACTTCAGATCAAACAAAAAAGCGCCTATGCCGCAGAAAATTGGCATTCCTTAATCTATCTCCCCGAAATTGACAATTGTTTTGCAGTGCGAGCGAGGTACCATTCTATAAGGATGTTTATTAGTCTTCTGGTAGATTAAAAGGTAATTGACTATGTGAATGTGTTCAAAAATCTTGTAAAATGCTTTTTGTTGGAAAATATTATTATACTATATTATGTGAATTTATTGACTTAAATTAATTTAATGTTGACATAAAATGATTATTTATAAGTTATTATATGTTTGTCGAATTTCTAATTAATTTATTTTTATATTATGTAACAACAACGAGTTACATTCCCATTTTTAATATTAGTAGAGACATGACAATACTTCTCCGAAGCTATCTTAAATTTATTAAAATAATTACATACATATACACTCCTCTGATTAAATCAATATGAAATATGTATGTGTTTTATTGATGACATATAATTATGATCCTTTCATCGCTAAGATGAGAATACTTTGTTAGAATTCAGTATGCCATATCTATCTGAGAACATTGTCATAGCAATATTGTTAAGGTACTTTTGTTGCTAAACTTTAATGACAGGCGTTTTCTTCTATAGTATGATAAAGAATTTTTATTTTAACAAGGACTAGCTTTAACCACTTGGTTTGTCACTCGGGAATGATTTAGCTATCTAAAAGCATTTTTAAACTTAAGTTTTAGACTACTAGTTACGGTTATTATATCTTTAAAACATAACAACTTTAATACGCTCTGGCTTTTTATCACAGAGGGGGTAGGAAGAGTTATTCCATTTCTGGAAATACCCATGTTTCACCAGTATATTCTTTGGAGCATAACTTGATAAGTGGTGAGCCCATAGCCGGATGGGTCAATTACATGTGAATTAAAATTAAATCTGGGACCTCCGAGTTTCCTCACAATGATTTCCTTGACCTCTAGAGATAAATATGTAAGTAAACTTTTCTCTCATTGGTACATGCCAGGATTCGAACCCAAGCCTCACCAATGAGAAGTGACTCTTACACTACTAGGCTATCAGTGCTTGACTACAATACAAACAACTTTGCCTGTTTATAATCATTTTAGTTAGTACTTATAGATTAGTTAGATTATAAACTATTTAAATCCTTATCTTTAATTTTATTAAAGTACATTTTTTTATTATTTTAGTTTCAATATTCTGTCCTATTGTCACCAAAATACCAATATGAATTGGGAGATGACCTAATTTTTATACTACCTCGCTGCTAGCTGAAAAGGTAATGGTAATAATAAACACTTACAACAATCAATTAAATATTATAATGTTATAGTATATAGCTTTAACAATATGTACCTATATTTATAGGATAAGGTTATCAATCAGGCGTCTTCTTCATCTATGACTTGCCAAGATACTCCAATTTATATTCAGAATTCACCTTCGCACTTAGAGAAATTTGAGTATACCTGTAAGAAATTTAAATATTTTTAATAATATTTATTAATACATACATACATACATATAATCACGCCTCTTTCCCGTAGGGGTAGACAGAGACCACTTCTTTTCACTTGCTACGATTCTTACATACTTCTTTTGCTTCGTCAACTTTCATTGTTCCTTTCATATTTATTAATAACCTTATGTAAATGGGATTTAATAGTAAAAATAAAATAGTAAGTTAAATGAATTGTTTCTCTTGTTTATGGACTAATAACAATAATTCCTACACAATTCCTACATAAGGAGACTAGAAGATTATATTATCTACCATAGATTTAGTATACTAACGTTATTATCTACTTAAGTTAGTACATATTTGCTTGTGACTTTATTCACATTTCAAAATAAAAATCTGTCAATATCCTCCCTGGTGATATCGGTAATATTTTGTAACCTTAAATTTTATCAAGAGTGGCTCAGCGATAAGTTCAAACAGACAGACACAGTTATGTTCGTATCACTATGGATTAGATAGTTTTTCCTGGTAAAAAAGTTTCCAAAACCTTTCGTACCTAAAGGTAAATAAATAGTATAAATTATACCTACTTATTTTATATTGGCAGTAGTCCATATGATGGGTATTGAGAAAGGGACGGCTCCTACTTACTACGTGGCCTGGAGCCTAGGGCGGCTAAGACTTCAAATCCGCCACTCAACACAACAGACAAACTCTTTGAGGATAGGGCTGCATTTTATTAGACTTATTTTTAAAATGGAATACCTATACTTTAGTTTTGATCTTATGAGACACATTGGAAGTAAAGTACCTAAGTCGTAGTGAGTTCTGTAATACCTATCAACTTTTTTGACCACTGATGATCACATCAGTCCCAACTGACCTCTAATCACTACACTTGGATTGTGAGCTCGGTGATTAACAATCGCAACACAGAGTGATCTTCGCAGGTGAATGCCGGTGTTCTTTCAGGGATATTTTCCTTTCCCGGGCAAGAAATGATATCTCGCTTTATGATTTCAAACACATATATAAAGAAAATTTGCAAGTTTTGAACATCACGTTACTTTGATTTCCCGAATAACAATAGCTACAATAACTTGATTATCGGCACCAGGAATTCATTTTACACTTTTAATTCGTGGAATACACTACACACATTCTTTTTATTTCAGTAAATTAGCTGATTAAACGAGAAATAAATTGAAGAAGGCAGCACATTTGCAACCCATTTCAACTGACAGTTCCCAACCGCTTTCGTGCCGGTTCCAGCTGTCATTTTTCCTTACACAATACCAATTTAGTTGTCAAAACTGTCAAATAGAGCGTTTTAGTTCACTCAATTTACTTCCGGAGGATTTGTGGACGGCTTCCATGCAAATCACGAAATTTGACGTCCGAAGTACATATCATCTTGTTTAAATGGCAAAATGAACAAGATATAATCTAAAGCGACCGCAAATAAAAGTTAGACAATAAGGCTGCAGTGAGGCGGAATTGTTTTCGCGCTCGGTTTCGTTGCAATCGAGTTTCTGCTTTGAAATGGGGCGTGTTTACTTTGGAATTAATTTGGGGTTATTTGATGACTCACTTAATTATGCCCCAATGGTCTCAGTACTGTCATGTAAAGGGTACTAGTTTCTAGAAAATATACAGTTTTTTAAACGGTTTTATTTAAGTACGGTAAGCGGTTTTATTAAAGTCGTGAGACTTAAAATTAAATTTTTAAATCAATTTTTTTTTAATAAAAATAAATTTTATTTCAAAATCAATGCACTCTTATAACAAAACATATATGTACTCGCATGTTACAATAATGCTCAATAAATCTAGTTTCCTGTCTGGTTTATTTACTTCGAATCAGAAATAATAAACAAAATACTCTTATAGTATTCCTGAACCTATTTACTGCGTCAATCCTGTGCAAATAAACTGATTTTTAAGGTTCCATTGTTTAAAGTTCTCTAAAAGAGGATAGTGGTGAAAACTTCTATGTCCAAATGGGTTGTTTAACTTTGGACAGCTATTTGTAGGCCGGCTTGCCCTACTTAACTGACGCTTTTAATCAGGCGGTAATGTTTTAAAAGTCTATCTGCTTTACACTTTGAACTTTAGGTAATAAACACAAAAATACGGACAAAATGTCGCTCAATTTACTCATTTGCAGCTTGTATTTGCCAGTACATGGACACATTCATATTTCACACTGTTCAGTGTTGCCATCGTTTTTGTAATGCTAAATACAAATCCTAGTAAAACGGTGCAGTACTGAGAGTGCCGTCGCTCCTATTAATTCAAATTTAGAATGCCTTGCCTACCTTTTTTATTTTTCCCTAAAAATACTAGCGTGTGACCAGCAGCATCACCCGCGTTGATTCCGTTTTTACCAGTTCCTGTAGATGGATTTTAAAACTTTAAATTGCATTTATTTTAAGCTGTAGCCCATGCATCAAACACTAGCCAATTATCAATCAGATATTCACTTGCATAAAGCGTCATAGTCGCCATTACAGTGAAGTGCTTCAGTTGTTGCTCTATGCTCAAATAATGGTTTATAGTAAAGGCAATTTCTGTCATAAAAAACTATAAAGCTAATCAGTGGGCTCAGTTTATCAATTTTCATTATTGTATGTCAACACAAAGGTGAATTTTTAGGACATCGTTTAGAAAATTAACGAGAATTAGCATGTCAAGGCTTCCCATATGTTACGAGTTCTAAAACTTTCATGTGATATTTGTATGACACCAAAATATATTAAAGTAAAAGTTACTGACACCCATTGGTCCTCTTAAATACAAATACGAAAACAAGTTGCAAACACAACTCTTTAGAGATGAAACTCAAACAACCGTACCCTCATTTACACCCCAAGACATACAGCTTTAGCGGTTGACGAATACAGTAAGTTTCTACTACAATAATATTCAAATTATAAAAATACTAGGCCCAGCGCCGTTGCCTGCATGGATCTCATTTTCTTCCATTACCGTACGAATTTAGCAAAATTATTTGTTATCCGACGGCTAGATCATAAAAGGAAATTCATCCAAATTTCAAGTCTCTAGCGTCAGTAGTTTCGTCAAAATTTTGAACTGGCATAATTCAATATTTAATTAATTCATAATGGCAATTGTCTGTAATCCACCTATTTATCTCCCACAAAAATTGTTTCATAGTGTAACTCTGCTGTGGAAAATTGTATGTTCGTAGTCTAGAGTCTAGACCGAATGGTGTAGGTTGTGCGTTGTCTATGTGTGACGTAGTGTGTGATTCGCCTATATAATAGAAATAACTTTTATTATCGGGTACAATAAGAACCCATAGAAATTTCAATACGAAAATACACATACAATGAAGATATAATAGAAGTCCTTAACAATATACAATTAATAAACAATTATTCATTTGCGGTTCTTCATCCGATGCTCACCAAGCTAATACTTAAAAATTGGGTTTTGCTACATCGTCCAGGTACTTGTAGAGTCAAGAGCACGTAGAGCTTGACACATTGGACTTTGGACCGGTATTCTATGGAGCGCAATATAAATCAGAGCTCAGCTTAAACTGGTGATGTAAAGCTTGACTTGCTCTTGACTGTACATCCAGCCTATGAGTCCACCAATCACAGCGACCGTGTGTCCGCCTTTGATCTTAATTCGAGCGTTATTCCCTCGCTGTTATCCCTATAAAGGGAATTAACAATTGAAACTAGAAATTAATTACAACTAGTGGGCTTATAAATGCTCGACCCTTTTTACGAGGGTGGTGGACCTTCTAACTTGGTTCATATAATCCTTTGTTATATCTAAAAATTGGCTTCGTCATGCTTGGAATTCTGAAATGTTTATTATTTGTGGACCCTGTTATGAATGGGTAATTACTTAATGAGTTATAACTTTATTATTAGTTTAAATTCCAACACGCTTTTCTGCATCATTTTATGATAGGTCTCTTTACTAACCAACATAGACTTCTTTTGCATAGAAGTGGTCGTAAATGCTGATATTCTAGATAGGATAAGGAGTTTATTAATTAATGGGCGACTGTATAATGTCATATTATGATCTTGTGTTTCGGAAGGCACGTTAAACGTTGGTTGTGCATAATGAAAGACGTTTAGCCATATCAAAATGACATCCATTTCTCAATCCGCTCTCTTATGGGCTCTCATGGGGGATAATAATAATAATAAATCTTTATTTAAGGCAATATTTACATTAGTAGATCTTAAATAACGTAATAATAGAAGGAAAAGTACGTACTTCCGTGCGTGAGCCCTACTCATTCATGGCCGGTTGTATTTTGTTAATTATTAATACAATTTATTGAATTTGACTGGAAGAATTCTCCTGGTTTCCTAGTTTTGTTGAAGTTACTTCTGCTAATTTGCCAGGCGACAGTATTAAAATACTAAGTAACAAGTTTTCTATTGGTTTAAAACAGAATGCGATTTTCTTAGAGAAATACTGAATTGCTTGTTCAATCGAATTGAAGCAAATAAAAGAATTGTGCGGATACTCCCGAGTTTAAACAACCTTTTTTAGGAATTTGCTTCTGTCGTTGGTAGTCATTTGGGATGGTGACAATGTCTAAGGTACTAAACAAATAAAACCTAAGAGTAGGTAGTACAAGTAAGCCGACTTTTTTCTGACAGCTGTCATTAATGTAGTAAAAAAGGCAGGGCGTGTTGCTTTCTTTTTTTATTATGTACTAGCGACCCGCCCCGGCTTCGTACGGGTGCAATGCTAACACTAAAACCTTCGTCTTGAATCATTCTATCTATTAAAAAAAACCGCATCAAAATCAGTTGCGTGGTTTTAAGGATTTAAGCATACCTACATAGGGGCATATGGATATAGGGACAGAGAAAGCGACTTTGTTTTATACTATGTAGTCGATACTGAACTAACTAATTTCAGGAATTGCGCTTTTTCTTTTACATATTGTATAGGTATAGTCCACTATATTCCAATGCCAAAGTTTGCTAACAAGGGACAGCCTCGAAATGCTCCAGCCAATTGTGTAAACAATTACTCGGGAAAGTCAATAAATAAATACAGTGACAGACACTAGACAATTTTGTAGTGAGTGTTAAGTTTGAAATACAATGATGAACCAATTCTTGTTAATTTTTTTAATATTAAAAAAAACCCCACGCCTTTCATCCCCGAGGGGGTAGGCAGAGGTATTCCATTACTGGATATACCCACATTTTACGAGATACATTGGACCCCTAAACGTGATAGGTGGTGAGCCCATCGCCGGACCGGGTCTGTTTACACATGTCTCGGAATTAATTCTGAGACCTGTTTCCTCACGATGTTTTCCTTCACCGTCGAGCTAGTGATAAATATGTACCTACCTACGTAAGTTTTTAAAAAACTCATTGGTACATGCCAAGATCGAACCCGAGCCTCACTGATTTTCGGCCGGCTCTTTAACCGTAAATGCTATATCACTGCTCTAATAATCATTAATAATTTTCTTATATGTAAATTTACTTAGATAGCCTGCTTAACTGAGCTGTACGTCCACGTTTTTGGATTGCAATCTAGAACAATACCTTTAGCGTTTAATCTGTTAATATAATTCACTGATTGTTAGCTGTTGTGTACCTACATCGTTGAAATAAATAAATTCCTTCACCCATAATTTTTTATCTAATTACTAATAACGTGGTGCAAATATCAATACTTTATCAATCTTTTTTTTATCAAAGAGCTGTGAGCGTGTTGGCCAAGGTTATAGGTTACCTATCTAAAAATAGTACTACTGACAGTCTTTCTATATCCAACAGCGTCAAATGGCATTTTTATGTCTAGGTAAATATTGTCAAATGTGCTATGTTATAACCAAAAAGAGATTAAAATATAATAGGGCATAGGGGGCCATTTAGTCTAGGCAATAAAGGTAGTGGACCCCAACATTAATTCCTCAGTCGATGAAACTATAGTATAATAAGAGACAATACTTGCATAAAAAATAAAAAAAAAACCGAAAGAAATTATCAAATTATCAACCAAAAAAAAAAATTTTTTTTTGGTTGATAATTTGGTAATTTCCGAAAATAATGTAGCGAGACGGTTTTTATTTTGGATTTTCCTATTGTAAGTCACAGCGACTATTAAATGACATTCCAGTTTAAAAAATGGACCGAGCAATTTTCCCGTGCAAGCTACATAATTATATACGTCTGAGTTTTGTTGTTTCTACCAGGAGATTTTTTTTTATATTTTGCATATAGCTTTCTTAACAAACATGAATATTGCTGGCGAAGAAAATTTTGACTAAACATTTTTCCCAACAAAGTTATCAAATAAATAAGTATTTCAGTAAAAATACCTAACTTCGGTTGGTTTCTTTTAATTTTTTTATGAAAGTATTGTCTCATACTATACTACAATCCTGCAAAGTTTCATCGACTGAGGAATTAATGTTGGGGTCTTCATACAAAAATCCTCTTTATTGCCTGAACTAATGGGAATATTTTCATTCAAAAACTTTGAAGCTCAAGCGTCACGTCAGTTAGTAGGTATGAACGCAAGCTGTCATTCGGTCAAATCCCGGTCGAATCACACTATACTTTTTGCCACTTGTAATAACTTTTGGCTTAAAATTGTCCGCGCTTTGTCCCCTCTATGCCCTATTATATTTTAATATCTTTGGTTATAACATATATTATGTAGTCCGCCGCCTCCTCCAGTTCTAATCTCTCAATTTCATCCACCCTAAATCTGGATGAGATCACTAAAAGTGATAGAACCGCCCATTGTAGGTACATACTTTCATTTATTTTTCTATGCTTTTTTGGATTATTTCTTAGAGTCAAGAGTTGTATTGTATAGCATATAATATAGGTTATAAACAAATCATTTTTAGGGTTCCGTACCTCAAAAGGAAAAAACGGAACCCTTATAGGATCACTTTGTTGTCCGTCTGTCCGTCCGTCCGTCCGTCTGTCAAGACCCTTTTTCTCAGGAACGCGTGGAGGTATGAAGCTGAAATTTATATCAATTACTCAGGTCTACTGTCCCTTGAAGCTGTGAAAAAATCAAACTTCTAAGCCAACGCAATCAAAAGATACAGCCGTTTATGCCGCAAATTTTCGACACTTGCAAGGGAATCAAAACCTACAGGGTGCTTCCCGTGAACTCAGAATCTTGAAATTTGGTACGAAGCAACGTCTTATAGCATAGATAAAGGAAAAATTACGAAAACCATAAATTTGCAAGGTTGTACGGAACCCTCGGTGCGCGAGTCCGACTCGCACTTGGCCGGTTTTTAGATTCATTTTCCGTAGGTGCGAAAATACGGAATATTGGTAATAAAAAACTGAATACAGAAACTGCGGGTAAAATGGTGCTGACTAGCTGAATAAAATTCAAATGTCCAAACGTTACTCAGCCGGGTTACGACGTCATAATATAGGGATTTTACAACTCTTCCACGAATATACAATACAAGTTAGTTAGCCTTAGCTGGTTTTTATTTTATCAAATTAGGTATTTCACCCACATAAGTCATGGGCTTACCACCTATCACGTTTAGGGGTCCAATGAATATCTCTTGAAACGTGGGTTTATCCAGAAATGGAATACCTCTGCCTACCCCATCTTGAATAACAGGCGCGAGATTATAATAATCTAAATAAGTCCTGTTGCAATGAGAAAGCCACCGATGATAAAATCTATCAAAATCAAATTTTAAATCAGTAGTATTCATTACAAACAATAATACAAAAAAAAAAACATAATCTTTCCTCTTTGTAATATCTGGTAATATCAATACAGTGCAGATATAGGCAGACTACAAAAAAAATCTTTAAATAATTCACTAAGTATTTGGTTTTCTCGCTCTTGCGTGAATCGCTCCACGGTGATGTCGAAATATTGTTGTATTCGATATTTGTGGATACCAGAGCATACTAGACTTAATCCCATCCTTTATAAACTTTTGAATATATTTTCCAAGAAAACTGCCCATTTGAGGCAATATGCCATCCAATATTGGGTGACATGAGCCATGAATCAACTAGTTCTTTAGGTTTGTTAATAACTGCGCCTCCCGTTTTAACGTCTAAACTCAGAATGCAACGAAAATGTGACAAAAAAACCAGCCAAGTGCGAGTCGGACTCGCGCACGAAGGGTTCCAAACCATTATCTATAAAATCGGCAAAAAAAAACACGTTTGTTGTATGGGAGCCCGTTAAATATTTATTTCATTTTGTTTTTAGTATTTGTTTCGACATCAAAGAAGTAGGTAAGGTACATTTTAGGTTTTGTTATAGTCTTATAATATAATAATATGACCGTATTTTTTTTAATGCGTTGACGGAGATTGGCTCCAAGAAATTGTACACCTTAGTATTTCATATTAATTTCAACTTTATACCTACATCCACGACTTCCTAAGATTTTTTCTTTTTTACTCTTGAGGTAGGCATGGAACTGTAAAAATATCAAAGCAAATGAGATAATCAATTACAGTCAGACTCATCACATTAATGTTTTTCTTGCTAACAATGACAATTATTTGTGGCAAAAGCTAGCTCAGAATATTTAAGAGAATCCCGCAAAAGTTCAGGCTTAAGCATTGCTATTAAATATTGCCAGGCGTTCCAAAGCGTGCCGCGTCGAGACAGTCTCTAATTTCATAATATTTACCGTAACATGTCAAGGAGAACAAATGAGATTTATCTTAGACGTGAATATGTTTCTTCGCATCTTCTGGGGACTCCCATCCATCTTCCCAGTAAAAGGATTTAATTAAATTTAGCCGCAGAGTCAGTTTGACGTGTAACCATTTTTTTAGCGTGATAGTCTTTGTTTAACAAACGGGGGTAATATATTGTTCATCTTTTTATTGTGTATCTACACTAATATACCTGCCTACACTTAATATTATAAAGATGAAAGGTTTGTATTTTTGTATGTTTGCAACGAATAAACTCAAAAACTATTGGACAGATTTCAAAAATTCTTTCACCGCCTAGTATGTTTCAATATCCCTGAGTAACACAGGCTACATTTTATTCACGTATTTCCCACGGGAACGGGAACTAGGCCTAGAGACCACGTCAAATAGCTAGTATTAGGTAATATAGAAATATAAAGAGGAAATATTAGATTTTTGTTTGTATTGTAATAGGTTGCGAAACTACAGGACCGATTAAAAAAAATTGTTTCACCAATGGAAAGCTAGAAGATCCTTGAGTAACATAGGCTAAATTTTATTCCCATATTCTCACGGGAACGATAACTACGTTCATGAAACCGAGCAGAATCGCTAGTTCATAAAAAAATATATACAACTAGCCTCACACACACACACACACCCTCATAGGTACTAAAAGTAAATGGTTCCCCAAAATAAAGGTGCTTAAGCCTAGTTTGGGGACCCCCTGATCATTTTGTTTTTTAAGTGTAACTGGTAAAGTGCTTTGATTGTATAAAAACTCTGTACACAGTAATTCTTTAAGAAATAAAACTATTTTCATTTTTAATAGTATAAATAAATGAATGAGACTTTTTTCCAAGTTTTTCCAATTTGAAGCAAATATCCTATAGGTAGCCTCCCTCTGCGGTTTCATTTTCCGCGGGAAATCCTCAGGTTTCCCGGCATATCACGTAGCCGATGTTAATTGAAAAAGTTTATCCTTTCAGAAGGTATAAGAATTTTGAAAATCCGTCGTTGTTAAGAAATTACCTCCATTAAGAAGATAAGTAAAAGTAGGTACATACTTACTTGTATAGGTATTATAAATTAACAGGTTAATTTGCTGAAATATTAAATAAAATACAAACTGGTTAGACGAACTTTAATCAAACATTTGATTAATAATTATCTACTTAATTAATTTAGTTGATAATCACTTTGAGTAAACTTCCAAAAATTTGGCTTAGGTTCAGATATTATAAGTTAATTATATAAACATTTAATTTTCTATATGAACTGAGGATTGTTTTGCTTTTATTTTATACTAACGAATACGTGAATAAAATATAGTCTACGTTACTCAGGGATACTGTAGCTTTTAACTGGTAAAATATTTTTTAATTCGTCGAACACCGCTCGGTTCCAATCGGCACCCGTAACAATTAAAAATCAGTTGTGTTTTATTTCATTGGCTTGAGAGGTAATCGGTCCAGTAGTTTTTCAGTTTATTCGTAACAAAGATACAAACGTACAAAAATACAAATCTTTGCTCTTTATAAAATTTTATTCTAAATAAACATTTGACAGTAATAAACAAGTCGAATACATAAGTATAGGAATGTTTGAATCAATACAAAGGATTGAATAATTGATTATACTTTTAAGTAAGTAGTACACCTATTATTAAAATAGTGTAGACGTTTTATATTTTCTTCTGAATTTCTATGTTTATTTCCGAGTAGGTACAGGTAGGTGCGAAACTAACTTAATCTTCTCAGTAGATTTCGGTGAATTACAGAGAATATAGCTTACATCTTGAACATAAGTCAAGTAATTTCAGAAAGCAAAAGATAACGCTTATATAAGCTATTTGATTGTTATTCCGAATATTACTGCAGTTAAACTAACTTATCCCTAAATAATAAATGAATTAACAATTTTAATAGGTGACAAAGGTCACACTATTAAGGGAATGCAAATTCTGGTTACAGCCAATAGAGCACCCAATAAATTCAAATGCTAACGTTTCCCAAATGGCGATCACGCAACATTAACTAAGCAATATCGGCAACCCACTAACACACAAAAACCGCTGAATATAAGATTCCTTTATAAGGTTCTGGTTACATTTACATTACGAAGCGGATTTGCAGGAACTTGTGCTGTGAGCGTGGTTGTTTTTAAGAAATTTTCTTATGTATGAATTCATTAAAAAGTGATATAATGACAAAAAGTATCTAGACCTATACTTTTTGTCATATAGTAGGTACTCAAAGGATACAAAGAGCGATCTTTCTTAATATTTTATTACTGGCGGAGAATTCAATGATTTCTTTTTTAATTCGGGCAGCAACAGCCTTTTTGGATGTGAGTCTGCCCTACTAATATTATAAGCGCGAAAGCTTGTATGTATGGATGTTTGTTCCTCTTTCACGCAAAAACTAGTGAACAGATTTTGAAGTTATATAGCTTCAGAACAACATATGTTCTATATTTTATCCCCGTATTCCCACGGGGACGGGAACTACGAGGGTGAAACTAGTATTTCATACAAAAAAAACTTACATAATACATCACTAGCTCATCGGTCAAGAAAATCATTGTGAGAAAAACAGCAGGCCCAGAATTGGTTCTACAGGTGTAAACGGAATCCCAGTTCAGAGATTAACTCTCCACATGTAACGATTCGGCGTCCAGAAGACAAAAGGTATGTATTTCCAGGATTTTTTCCAACGCTTAAAGGGATCAAGTGTAAGAGTATTTGTTTTTCACCTCTCCGGGCGGAACGCGGCAACTTTCAGCCCGCTGCGCTTAACAAAGTTGCCGCTTTCCACCTCCGTCGAGCGGAAAAAAAGTATACACACCTCGGCAAGTAAATAGGAAAGCCTCAGCTCGTTACATGTGATCTGAGACATTTCTTATTTTATTTCTACACTAGAAGCGCCCTGCGGTTTCGCCAGCGTAGTTCCCGTTCCCGTGGGAATACGGAGATAAAATATAGCCTACGTGTTATTCTGATGTATAAGCTATATAACTGTAAAGTTTCATCAAAATCCGTTTGGTAGTTCTTGCGTGAAAGAGGAACAAACATCCATCCAGACATCCATACAAACTTTTGCGATATATTGCGATTTTTTATAATATTTATAGTAGGATGTGTGTAATATACTATTTATTCCTTAGTCGATTGTGACCCGTTGCAAAACGTAATGTAGCAGCACCCAACCCCGGCACAGTTGACCTGATAGCCAGCCGAAGTTACGTTTTGCATATTAATGTATGTAAGTAATTGAGTATCGAATCGTATCCACGTATTGGAGGCGCGTAGCGTCGGCAACAATGCTCCTCAATTAGAATCAACCACTATTGTTGTACAGTCTCTGGACTGAGCATAATATTCTTTTTATTGTGAACTGCTTTTGTTCAAATTCTTTCCAGGCCAAATGAGGTAATCCATGTATTCATATGTGTATGTGCCTGTACGGAATTTATTATATAGAGAAAAGTGGCTACACCAATTTAAATCAATACCATTAATATATATCTATATACTCTATACTAATATTATAAAAAGGAATGATTTTTATGTTTGTATCTTTGTTACTAATAAACTCAAAAACTACTGAACCGATTTTAAAAATTCTTAGACCAGTGGAAAGCTAGAATATTCTTGAGTAACATAGGCTATATTTTATTCCCGTATTCCCACGGGAACCGCGCAGAATCGCTGGTATACTATATTTGACGCTGTCGGATATAAAAAGCATTAGCCCTGCAGTAATTCAATAAGTTATAGTGTATAATATTTATAATCTCGCGCTTTTTAACCCCGAGGAGGTAGGCAGAGGTAATGCTTTCTTAAAAATACCCTCTTTTCACCGGTATATATATTATATATATATATATATATATATATATATTTGACTCCAAAGTGTGACAGGTGGTGAGCACTGAGCATATCACCGGATTGGGGTGCTGCTGCTGCTAAACATGACTATTAAGCATCAATTCTGGGACCTGCAGGTTTCCTCACGATTCTTGCCCTCACTGCCGAGATAGTGATAAGTTTGGAGGTAGGTAGGTACGTAAGTTTTAGAAAAACTCATTGGTACATTTGGTACATGTGCTCGACAGGATTAGAATCCGAGCCTAACACATGAAAATCAGGCTCTTTATAAGCTATCGCTGCTTAATAATGTATATCTACTGGTTTTCATATCGTTGAATATCACCCATCCTGTTTCATCCTCGAAGTGATCAAGCAAATGGATCACTGTTAGCAACGAGGACAATAAAACAACGAAGAATGAAAAATACAAGCGATGCGACCGGCCTCATAACTGAAAATGGTTTTCTGCATAATTCATTCGCATTTCTCCATTATTTTTCTCTCGGACTGTATTATGTCTTTTGCGAAATAACTGACGTAATATGACACGAAATGTTTAGTGAACAAATTCTTTGTAAATTTAAGTTCAATAAATATTTAGAATGAATAGAGTGTTCCTCTGCTTTGGGAATATGTAAAAATTGTTACTGCCATTATTATAAGCTTTGTTTTGTACTTAGTCATTTTATTAGAAAGCATTGATATTTTGTGGAAGCTATCAACTGATTGGGCCTGCTGTAAACTTTACAGTTGGTTAGTATTTCAGTTGCTGTTTCTCGAGGTTAACGCTGATTTAAAACTGAATCGTGGCTTAAACGATCGTCAAAATTAATTCCCTACAACGTATAGCTGCTTAGAGGAAAATAAGAAGGCTGGGTGCGCCAAGCTGCAAGTACAATTTTGTTTTTTTTTTAACGCCTTATTATTTGATTTAAACAGACAATTTTTTTTAATAAGAGAAAAGGGGGCAAACGAGCAGACGGGTCACCTGATGGTAGGTAACTACCGTACCGCAACTCAAGAGTCACAACTGCGTTGCCGGCCTTTGAGGTGGGTGTAGGTAGAGGGAGAGGGGTTGGGGGGGTGGGTGTTGAGGCCTCCGGTTACCTCACTCAATCAGCGAAATGCAATGCAAACATTGCTTTACGCTGGTCTCCGGTCGAGCCGGCCCCGGCGTCTCAGTCTCTGTTTCTTAGATAAGCTTTTTATCGTAAAATTTATTCTTGCAATTTTGTTTGGGTAGGTACTCATTAAAAATATTTTTTATAGTTTAGTCTCTCAGACCTCACTTAATAGGGTTTTTTTTAAACATAAGAGGACTTTTAGGTAATAATTTAATTTTAATTCTGTCAGTTCTATACCTGTTCTGTTATTAGCGCTGTCTAATTGTTTGCATAAGCGTACATGGCGTACGCCCTAATTCCTATTAGTAACGCATGGATAGGCTTAATTGGCATGTAATCATCTGTGTAAATTAAGTCTGTCATTGTCATGGGAATGGAATTCTAGACAGGCTTCGAAGGTAAAGACAGACAGCCTTACCTCAAAATGTTGTGAACATTTGAATGCTTCTTTGCAATATTATCTCCAAATTTAATATTAAAATTGTCAAAAAGTTACGATATTTATGATAGGCGGGACTGAGAATTTTAGACTGAAGTTTCCTTTTGTCTTTTTTAAGTAATTTATACTCAGGTATTGAAGAGAACTACTGTCAAGCCTGTTTTAAAAAAAGGTCACGCCGTTTTAGTAAAGGGGATCAGCAGAGGTATACCGGAAGAGCACTCCTTTGAATACCCACTGTCAATTTTGTGTGATGCTCAAAATAAAAATATTTTTTTTTAATTAGAAGTAATTTTTACAAAATTTTATGAATTTCAAAGTATAAGAAATGCAGTAGACTGGCTACCCCTTCAGGGATAATACAAAAGTGATTTTAAAATATACTCGGTCAGAGGTTTTAACTGAGCCAAGCGGAATATTTTTACGGCTTATAAAAAACCTGTGTTATATCTAGACCAAATATTATACAGAGGAAAGGTTTGTATATTTGTAACGAAAAAACATAAAAACTACTGGACCTGAACCTAAAAACCGCTAGTCTATATTATTATTATAAAGAGGAAAGATATGTATTTTTGTATGTTTGTTACGAATAACCTCAAAAACTAAAGGACTGATTTTAAAAATTCTGTCACCAAAGGAATGCTAGAAGATCCCTGAGTAACATAGTAAGCTATATTTTATTCTTATATTCCGATGGGAACGGAATCAACGCGTGTGAAACCGCGCAGAACCGCTACTTCATAAACGTCATTAATAAATTCATTAATAAAAACGTATTGTCTTAATCAAATGCAAAGAGCAGTGATAGCCCTTACAGTTAAAGAGCCGGCCGAAAATCAGTGAGGCTCGGGTTCGAATCCTGGCATGTACCAATGAGTTTTTCAAAAACTTACGTACATATTTATTACTAGCTCGACGGTGAAGGAAAACATCGTGAGGAAACCCGCAGGTCTCGGAATTAATTCTGAGACATGTGTAAATAGACCCGGTCCGGCGATGGATCACGTTTAGGGGTCCAATGTATCTCGTGAAATGTGGGTATATCCAGTAATGGAATACCTCTGCCTACCCCCTCGGGGATGAAAGGCGTGAGATTATATTATTATTATTATAAATCAAATAAAGGAGTTCTACTTGTTAGAAAATCAGTCTAAGAATTGCCCATTACCCATTACGCATCCCATCGGCGAGTGATCCCTACAGAGCAATCGGCCAACCATTAAAATTCAAGCAGCTCGCGATAGTTAGCAGTTAGACGAAGGGTGTAATTTGTAGCATCCCTTAGAGCCTTACCACACCGATAGAGCGGACGCGGGGGCGGAAGCGTGTATAAAAGATGCAGGCACTCGAATTTATTTATACGGACAGCTTTTCCGTAGCAATAGGCCTCATCGAATTATGAGCCAATGAGTTTTTAAAAAACTTACGTAAGTAGGTACATATTTATCAGTTCCTCGACGGTGAAGGATAACAGTCACAGAATTTATTCTGAGACATTTATAACAGTAACCCGGTCCGGCGATGGGCTTACCACTTACTTACTACCACCACTACCACTTACTAGGTATATACCATCCCACGCTTAGAGTCCAAAATATACTGGTAAAAATTGTGTGCTTCCAGAAATTGAGCACCTTTACCGACCTCTCCGGGATAAGTCTCACGCAAACTGTCAATCAAAGACGTTTAAAGAAAATTTTTCTCTCTCCTATAGACTGCTAATGTTCTAAAAACACTATGGAAACCGCTTCAACCAAAAATCGGGGCGCGGGGGGCGAAGTATGAGATGACGTACTAAATGTCAATCAATTTACCAATAGTATTTAAAGAACATTTTGCGCTCGGCCAATCAGAAAGCTCACGTATTATTTTACTTTTGAATTATTATTTTCTAATTGTAATATAGTTATAACAAGGCAGGTGTATGATAACTAATTTACCTCATTAATTTCCATCTTTTCAACGACACTTTCAGAGTTCTGTTTGTCTAGTGTGTCAATTTCCACCTCACTTTGAAAGTTTACCTAAAACAGAAAATGTGGATTTTTGCCTTAATATGTGTACAAAAAAACCTACTTTCGACTACAAGTCACCAAGTAAAAACGAACACTCACATAATATGGCAAATTTAACTTAGGAATAGCAGACTTTGTCAGTTTGGTATATTTGCAAGTAGAAGAAGATTGAAGTATGCAGTCAGGCTGAAAATGTTTCGAGCAAATTGTGGAATGTGTTGATGGAATCCAATTTTCAGCCCTGCCTGTAGATTTAACCCTTTTTTTTTTGAGGTTGGGATCTCGTGGAAATCTGAAAATCATTTCGAAAAAATTTTGCAAATTTTATCGACATAAAATTATTCTATCGATATTGTATATTTTTTGTCAAGCACTAAGGAAATTTTAATGGATAAAAATACAAATATTTAAATTTATTTTTTGTGGTGTAGTTTAAACAGAAAAATACTAACTGGTGATAGGTAACGCCTGTATTAGTTTTCCGCGAATTTACTGTGGAGTTTCCGCACCACACAACCACGCAAGCGGGCATATTTTTGTTAAAACCGAGAGCTTGTTTCGATCTGACTTCCAATATGGCATTGTGTTGTCAAACCAGCGGTCACGTATAAATACGGTCTGTCAACCGGATGTTGGCGAGGATTCACTAGGGCGAGATTTCCTACATTGGCACTCTATAGGAAAGAGAATGATTTTCTTCTAACCTCTTTGCTGTCAATGTTATTTATTTAAGTCAAATCACGCACTTTTTTATATTTGAGAGTATGAATTTCAGTGTTATACTAAATTGTTTAAAATTCAGGTACCTACAGAATACAAAAATAGCAGAATCAAGAGTTGCGATATGCACTTGTCAGTTTATACCTACTGCGTCTCTATTTTTTCATTTACTTAGTTATAATATAAATTGATGACTCTTGCAACTCTGCATTGACAAAGGTAAATCCGTATCTATATATAAATAGGTATAAAAACAGAACATAACTAAGCCGATGTTAAAATTTCGGACTGATTTGGTCAGATTAACTTGCCTCGTGGAGTAAACTGTAAGAGCGCCATATGATACAGACTATATTACAATATTATTCGTATTTTTTACCCAAATAAAAACCTTTTATAGGAATATCTGGGTTTTGCATAATTCACGTTCTCACGCTCGCTCCCGCCCTTAAGTGTGGTCGGCTTTAATCCATTCCGATACCCCGACAAGAGGTACATCGGAAACCTGCCTTATCGCTCGAACTAGTGATTCCTGGGAATAGAGACGTTCCTATAAATGGTGTTTCCGCTACTTTCTGTGAACTGTGATGCCGGTGTACACTCTAGACTAGGCTAGACGCTGTTTCCAGCCTTGTTTTAGTAGTTTCGACAGAAGTGGTAGATAAAACAGAAATTAACATAATTCTATCGACTTGCAATTTCGAATAGTTTTAAATGCTTAAATGGCTTCGGCTTGTGACTATAAACACCTGGACTATAATATCCAGCTTACCGTACTTGCATCACGATATACTATTAATTATTCTAGAAGATGCGGCGACCTTGTTCTCGTTTTCCCTATTTCCGTACCTACCTTGCTAACTGTGTGCTACCCTACATCCTAAAAGCTACCAACATTTCAAATTCGAGTTTTCCAGGTCTAGCGGTCGGGGCTGTGTGTTGAGAACAGGATCATTCTGCAGATTTTACCTCCATTTGTAGACCCTCGGAGTACAAAATAGCAACGCGCTGAAATTTTAATCCGGTTAAAACGTGCTGTGTTCCACCGATTCGAGATTTCTGAAACCACCAATGTTATAGCATGGTAAATAAACGGAAAATATTTTGTATGATCAATCGTAGCTTTCAAATAATAAAAAAAGGCTATGAGAACTATCTAGATCCCTGAAATATCACATAATAATTTAACTATTTATCGTACTCTAAAAGCAATATAAAAAAGATGCAAAAATAAAATAAAATATGACGGGTGAAGCAGTAGGTCCTGACAACCTTGGGATGTATAAAACTGAGACATAAGAATTAGGGAAGATAGTGCACTATAAAAGTAAATAGCACAATAACACAATTTTATTTAATTCTGAGCCTACATACGGGAGTAAAGATCTCGTGGGCTACAGTAATATAGTGGGCTGTTCAGCTATTGATAATTGATCTGCTTGCAAGATGTTGCAATAATTTTATTCAATACAGAAGTTTACTTTTGTTCCTAATCCATATTCCATAGGCCCATTCATGCAGCAGATCTTTGGAAATACGTTAGTATTCATAGACATACCCCGGTGAGTTATCTTAAAGTGAGTCTAGAGTTCAGTTCTCTCTTCTTCAGAGTTCTTTTGAGTAACATTGAAGATGAAGGATTTAAAGGCACAAAAATAGGAATAATAGCAACTTCCTATGATATAACATTATATGAATGGAGGCCAAGTTCTGGACCAATATAAATGCAACGAGACCTAATTTGTAAAAATACTTTTATTAAAGGGAAGGTTCCTTCTTGTCTAGGCATTGCCTACATCAGCTTTTTCCCACCAACATAAATAATATGAAATACTATTCTTACCATTCATATTGCAGTTTCCTAAATGCTGCTCAATAAAATAACGAAATACAAAGTCAACAAATTTCAATTTTCATTCTTTAATACCAGTACACTGTAAAATTGCTGTTATAAATAAATTAAAAAATTAATTATTAGTTTGTATCTTTATTACATAACAGTATCAATAAATAATAAATTAATACACAAATCCTGTAGAAACCAATTGCTAGTGTTAATCATCGAATGTCGTAGTTTTTCTGGATTAAAACTGTAACAAATATATTTTGACCTTTTTTTTTTCTTTTGCGATGTTTTTTTCTTATGGTGGAAGCTCTTGCATATATTTAATCATATACCTGAGTACTACTAGCCAAACTATGAACGAGAAACCGATAACCATAATATCTACTAGATTGATGTGTTGAGGAGGCATGAAGACTGGCAGCATATTCCTTCCATCATCTTTGGATCTTTTTCCTTGGCCAGCTGAATTGGTGGAAGATCCCTCCCCTTTTGGGGTCTTTGATCGTCGACGTGTCGGCATTTTACCAATACTTGTTTAAAGCTAAAATGTTGTCAACACAATGCGGTTTTCTTTCCGCTAATAATATAACATACTATTCCGAATAGTAGGAACAAAACTACCATTGACCCAACAATTGTTAGAAGCTGGTTGAAATTGAAGTTCAGTCCACACTGCGCCATCCTCGGCTTCTCGATAACAGTTGACGATTTTACTCTCTGCAGGGCTAGTTGCACCCTTGAAAGTACTTGCACATCCAGCTCATGACAATAAGTAAAGTAACAAATGCGAAAGCTATGAGCAGTATCTGAAGTATGTCAATATTGTAACATGTTTTTGCCCCCATAACTTGTCATCAGCTACTTCGGACCGTTCACGATGTGGCAGACCACGAGAAATAGCAGGATGAGGATCACAATTGTACCGATTACCATCAACAGCTGATTGAGATTGAAGTCGAGGCCGCAGCTACGATTGATACTTTTCGCTTTTGCCATATCTCACCCTCTAGGCGAACTCATAGTACCAGCGTACCGGAGCATGTTTTACCAAATCCTGCACCATAAACCCATTGGATGGAACTCAGACTTACTTAATTTTTTTCTCTTTTTTGTTGACTACAATTTATTTTACATATTGTGATTCTAAACCAGAAAAATGGATGACAGTGACATAATGTGATAGATAAACTTTGAGGAGATTATTTGCTGATTTTCTTTTAATTTTGCTACCATCAAATACAATCCGTTGAGGTTTCATACCTTTTATGACATAAGCAAGAAAAACTGTCATTGTGAATTCTATTTCCTCAAGTCTAATGAATATAATACGTATTATCAATCGATTAATTCCTTAGCTTCGTAGTAAATCTTTTGTACTAATAAAAAAGCTTAGACAAACATGCCTATCACAAATATAAGAACAATACAAGCACAAGTCAAGCACATTTTTCGAAAACAATAACACGATATTTATGGATTAGTAAGGTCTACGGAGGTTTTATTTAACAAAATAACAATGAAAATATATAAGTAGGTGCCCACTCACCGCGAGCATTCGCGCGTAATGATTAGCCAGTATTTCCTCCATATTCTCGTTCATTCGATTATATTTCGATAACCCGTCTTGTAGGTTTAAAAATAAATAATCTCACCCTTTTTATCCCCGAGGGGGTGGGCAGAGAGGTATTCCATTTCTGGAAATACCCACTTTTCACCAGAATATTCGACCCCTCAACGTAATAGGTGGTGAGCCCATCGCCGGACCTGGTCTCTTACACATTCCTCAGAATTAATTCCGAGACCTGCGGGTTTCCTCACGATGTTTTCCTTCACCGTCGAGCTAGTGATGAATATGTACGTAAGTTTTGAAAAACTCATTGATACGAAAATTGCTCGATGTTACTTCTACTATGGAACCAGTCAGTTTTTGGATCGGTCTGAAGTAATAGCCGAAATACCTTGCATTGCATCGGAAGACGGCAGTAGTACCCCAGATGAGGGCATTACATCAGCGAATGCGTCCAGGAGCACATTACTTACGCACACTTGTAATGTAACATGGTAGCAGTGAGTGCGGAGAACTGAGCTTACAATGCGCGCCACTTGTAATACGATAGGTTCAGGACTTAGACTGGAATGCCATTCTAGTAACGTCACGCTTTTGGATTTTGATTTTTATTCTTGATTTTTGTTCTTGGAAAAGAACCTTCAATAAAATAAACAGATGTTTGTGGCGCTCGCTGCTCGGATGACATCATTGCAGCCATCATGAAGCATGACTCCATTCCAAAATCCGCTGGCGCTGCTTGAATGACACACATGACTGATACGGAAGTGACAGGTTCTAATGCTCACCTCACACACAGTGTTACAGTTAGTAACGTTTACAAGATATGATGCTCAAAGTCGATTTTGCATTAAAACAGTACACTCGAATGCTCCCGATGAATGATTACATTAATCTACTTTAACAATAAATTAAAAAACTTGAGTAACAACAAACGTCATAGGTAAGTAACAAACACAAGTTTTACAATGAAAAAACATAACACTTACCTACACATAAAAATGAAATAATATATTTATATCTATTTACCTAATGAAAAAGATTACAAATGAGCAATTTGTAGTTTTAAAAGTACCTGAAGGTGATAAAAGATTCATTAACTACATATTTTAAATTTTGAATAATATTATAACTTTAAGGTTGTCCCCTATAGATTTGGTCAACATGTACTTTGAGGAAATTCGTATCTAGAATAGAAACCATTCTTACTGCTGAAGACGGTTTGACTCATAACGCCACTCTCTTAGATTTTGAAACCGATTCTTGTCTCATTTAGTCATTAATTTTCCAAAAATAATGACTACTTTTAACGATTATTTTGTGGCGCTGATAGAATGACACACATTTTTACTCATAGAATCCAGCATAATTAACCTACTTGGCCTATTCATAAAACATTGTATAAGGTGCCGAAACGTATTGTGAAAGACCCATAGACATATTAACACACGCAGAAAAATACAGCGCATTTGGTCATTTTAACAAGCTGTTGTTATTACGGACGCTCAAATCACACTGACGTTCAATTTCATCTACCAAGGTAAGAGTTCCTGGTTCGTGACAACAGTACTGTAGGCGAGAACGACTACGTTTCGTGTCCCGTGTGTTAATATGTCTATGGAAAGACCAAATCGAGCAAATAAGTTACCTAGGCATCGAATTAAATTATTTAAAAAGTAAAAGGAATGCATTCAATATATGATTGTTATAGTTACAAATCAGCTACAATAAAATAGTAGCTTCTTTGGTAAATAATTTATTAAAACTAGGCGTCTACGTCCATTTTCCCCTTTCTGAAAAAAGGAGGAAAGTTTTGTTTAACATGATGAAAAATATTAATTTACCTTCACCAATGGAATTATTTCTATTTTTGTATGTTTTATTTACAATTTACACAGTCCGTTTCATTTATACATTTCATAAAAATTTGTCCACTGCTGAATATAAGCCTCTCCCATTGTGCATATTTTATTAATTTGGCATTTCTAGCTAGACACCTTTAATTTTTTCCTTGTAAATTTCTTACGCAGGTACCTGTACTATAAACAGGCAACAAATTTGTGAGGCTGTAAGCCTATTTGCTTGCGTTTATCTATCCTACTAATATTATAGACGCGAAAGTTTGTATTTAATATAAGGATATTAGTTTTTTCTCAAAAACTACGGAACCTCTTTCACGCAAAAACTACGGAATGGATTTTGATGAAACTTTACAGTATGTAGCTTATACATCAGAATAACATACACTTAAGCTATATTATATCCGCTTACTCCCACGGGAACGGGAACTACGCGGATAAAAACGCGGGGCGCTGCTAGTACAATAAGCTAGAACTAAACATGTTTTTTAAACACTTAAAAAGTAAGGATAAATTACTTTATTAAGTACTTACTTAAAGCATTAGAATATTACCATCACCAATTATAGGACATCAGCCATGTCGTTCGTTCTGCAGGCTAGTGGCTACATAAATGTCTGGGTTGTTTAAGCCACGTAAGGGTATCTAACATGACGTCTTAATGATGTAAACAGTCCATTGTAAGTACATTTTCATTAACTGTATCCAGGAATTGACATTCAAAGGGGTTAGAACATTTTTATATGGAGCATGGGATACCTATATTTTGTTTCTTTTTTCCTATATTTTATTACCTAATAAAGGGATTGGAACATTATTATCTGGGAATTTTATTAAATTCTTAGTAGGTACCGACATATTTATACCTCTACTATGCAATCACTTGGATTCATCTCAATCAGGTAAGAAATATTATAGCCTCTAGTAGTCTTGAAAAATTAAAACTTTTAAAATGTAATGTCCAACTTAAAAAAAATTTTGCAAATTAAGAAAGTATGTTTGTAATGACGTGTTCTATCTATCTATCTATTAATCAACAAGGACCTAAACATCTTAGACATGTCAAGATATTATGTTTGCAAAAAAAATGTAACTAAGTGGCTGTTGGATTTGAACTACTCTAACACTGAACGATTTATTACTGTTTCCTGAACACTCTTCTCCGTTTACTTAAATACACATTACAATCACACGCACTACACTCCCACACACTACACTCACACACACTACACTTACACACTACACTCACACACACTACACTCACACACTCTACACTCAGACACTCTATACAAACTTACTCAAATCGCACTTTAAAACTTATTTTAACTGATTAAAATAGTTGCTTAGACAAAAGAGACTGGACCCCACAACACAGGGTATCCTAGTGTGGGGTTCAGTGCTATTTACCTGTAAAAACCTTCTTGTTAATCTAAATAAATTATTCTTATTATTATTATATGCCAAGTCTTAAGGTCGGCCGCGCAAAACGAAAAAAAAAGTTTCACAGATATTCCAACCCCTTTATTATTTCTATAAGTTTTTATAAGGAGATCCAACACCAATGTTAATAAAACTCTTTAATCTATGACCATGTTTATTGAAACAAACTTAATTCTATTACAATCCCTCTTACTTTGGTAATTAAGCATCTTTTACTTTGGTAACTAAGCATCTTTTACTTTTCCATCATTAGTCAACATTTGTAAATACAAACATGCTGGGTCTAGGGCATCAAGCCTTTTATATTATCCTGGTATTTTATCATACCTAATATCTATTTCTTTAAAAAGGTTGTTATAGCTTCCGCACATTAAAAAACGTATCGTTAAAAACATAATTGAAATGAGATATGTAGGTCCTTTTATTAATAGAACCTGTACATACTAACCAATATTCATAGAATGACAGTTATGTGCCAATACTAGAATATTGTGAAATAAAGCTCAACAAATCGCTATCGCGCACATAATATGCTTACAACACTTAAATGTCAATAGCGATGTAATTTACTTTAAAACAGAATCTGAAGCGACGAAATTGCAGTTTAATAAACTGCTGAGATGCAAATACCTACGATGCATATACAAATGCATATATACGTATACCTAGTGTAGATTGTATTTTTATCTACCCATGGCTTGTTATACATTTCTGAGTCCCTTATACAATATGTAACAGAATAAGCGCAATTCCTGAAATGAGTTTGTTCAGTATCAATTACTTAACCGATTTCAGCTTTTTTGATATGTGTTAAATTTTTCCGAAAACTGAATTAGCATAACTGAAAGGGCTACCTATAGAAATCGTAGGTACTATTAAATGCTCTTTATTTAATAAAATTGGTAAGGCACAACTAAACTAAGTATGAAGGCATCATATTTTTTTATAATATACTAATACAATACATACTAATAATACACCCCGTATTAGGAATTGCGCATCTCTTACACGTTGTAGGTATATTAAAAGTTACTTCCCATAAAATAAAATTCTAAATGCGAGCTATACACAGCCAAATTAACCTATGGCATCTTTGAAATCTTTTTGGCGTGAAATCACAGCATAATATACCTTAACTTCAATAAGATGATTTGTGCAAATATTTTTGAATTGATCGAGCCTTGTAGCAATTTACATCACCAAGAAGTTACTTCTTGTTGTAGGACAGATTATTAGGGTGCCAAAAATATTTGAACAGTCTCTTGACCGAGATTTGAAGTCCAGACGAAAGCGCCGGGCGACGACACACATTCAGCGATGCGGTATGTAGTGCGATTTATGAATTAAAAGAAAATTCCGTTAAACTTTTGCCCTTGCAGCATTAGGACCTACAAAGCCATAGGAATATTAGCAACAAACACTTGAAAACGACTTGCGAAAAAACCTCTATGTGGTTGTAAGTTTCATACTCCAAGCATTTTTCCGAGTCTGTTGTGTGTGTATGTGAGTTATACACCGCGAACGCAGCGTATGTCGTCAGTCGTCTGGGCATACCTTTAAGACAAATCTTACGCGAAATCACTCAAATGTTAATAATAATTGACAAAAGTATTAAGTAGGAGTCAAAGAGATTTAAATATAATAGGGCATAGAGGGGACATTGGGAATATTTTCATACAAAACTTTGAAGCCTAAGCGTCATGTCCTTGTTATGACAGTTAGTATGAACGCGAGCTGTCATTCGGTCGAAATTGGACTAGACTTATTCCACTTGGAATAACTTTTGACTTCAAATTTTCCTCGCTTTGTCCCCTCTATGCCTTATTATATTTTAATCTCTTTGGTAGGAGTAAAAATTCACAAAGTAAAGATCACTTAGATATGTCTTCAAATCTCGGTTTTGTTTAAACAAGGAATATTTACATCTTTGGTGTAATAAAAGCATGCAAAAAGTAGAAAGCGGAAACATTAACAAAGAAGCGTTATGGCGCCCCCAGAAAGAAGGAAGAAAGGGATAAAAATTACTGGTTTTTGTACTTTTTCAGGAATCTTCTGCGACTATTCTCCATGGACCTGGTGACCAGCCAGACACCGAATGCGCCAGTCACAGATGCTACTTTGTCGGTGGCATTGAGAAAAAACGCGTGGGGTAAGTAGCCAGTGGTCCTTGAGGTCGTCCCGACTAAGGCTATAGCGGACTTCACGAAGGTCTTAGCAGTAGGAGCAAACAGAGAGCTACGACGGATCCCAGACATATTTGAACATACAAAGCCTGGGAGTACGCATTGAATAATTATACCCTTCTTTCCATATTCCATTTCGAGGCCTTCCGACAGCTTTTCTACGTATGCCTGTAAACAAATTATTTTTTGTAAAAAAAGGAATGTTTTGAATATTATTATACTATTTTTGTTACCTAGTCAATTCGTTAGGTTAGGTTAGACAAATCTGTAGCTTTAATGTATTGAAGGATTTCAATAATTGATGTGTCTTAGTTGTGGGATGGTAGCTACGAGTAGTGTAACAAAATGACGGACTTGTTTCCTTCCGTTTTATTGTAGAGTATCTAGTGCGGACAAGTCCCTTTTGTTCCCAAAGGATTTGACAAGAGCAAAATATAAATTTACTCGGAGCCACTGTCCTTTGACCTTCGGGTCCCTCGAGACCTAAATGTGGTTGAAATCAACCTTAGTTAGACATTTGCGAATTAGTGGTAATTTACTAACTTTAGTCACTGTTTGCTAATTCTCTGAAGCAAAGATATGCAAAATAACTAGGGAATTAAAACTTTAATGTAATAAACGGTGAACTATACGATTTTGAGGTATCCGGCATGATAGGTAATTGAGAGTAGTCATGTTTTTCGGGCGTATGAGCATTTAAGTCAATGTGTGCATCAAATACATAAAATTTGTAACTATAGTTAACATTTATTATTATAATAATAAATGTGGGACACAATTCACGCACGGTTATTTAGCCCCAAACTAAGCAGAGCTTGTACTATGGGTACTAAATAACTGATAGATATACTTATATGAATAATAAACACCCAGACACGAAGCCAACAGACATGTTCGTGCACACAAATGTTGGCCCCGAGCGGGAATCGAACCCGCGACGTTTTTTCTATACCTACAGAAAATAAATGATTTTGACTTTGAGATTGGTTTTCGAATGTCAAATCGTAGACTACATCAGCTATATCTACCTCAGTTGCTAATAGATGATGTCCATAAGCCACTTACCTTGGTAGCGGCGTAGACAGTGAGGAGTGGACTGGGAATGAAGGATGAACCAGAGCCGATGTTGATGACCACGCCCTTTTCCCGCTTCACCATGCCAGGAAGGACCAGTCCTATCACGCGAGTCATGGAAACCATGTTCGTATTGACAAGCGACGTCATGGTTTTGTCCCTGGTGGAGAAAGTAGGACGATATAGGTCTTAAGTCATTTTGAATTTCTTATTAAATACACAAAGGGGACAATGACACAAAATTAAAACTAAGAGGCAGGTCCATAATAGATACAACTTTGTACCAATTCAAAGCGTCAGCGTTACATTCACCATTTTAATATAATCATTGAACATTTCGTAATGGCCATTTATCCGCACAAGAATACACCCCTGTTCCTAGCGCCTCTACTTTCAAGCGCATCTCCTTTCGAGCGTCTCCTTAATCAGACCCTGAGCGATTCAGGTAGAGGACGTAGCTCCCCAACTATTAGAAGGGATCATTAACCAAGGGCCATTAGTGGTAATGTCGGACGCAGTGATTATATTAATTCAGGGAGACATGTAGGTCACGCGTCATGAAACTCTTGGGAGCGAGCGATCTGCCAAGTTTCTGTGTAGAACAACACAAGTTTGTGGATGCTATGGGCTATTTATTTAACTTTATATTCATACTAGCGGTTCCGCGCGGTTTCACCCGTATAGTTCCCGTTCCCGTGGGAATAAGGGGAAAACTGCTGATATCAACCACATTATGGCTGCTGGACACCAGTGGCAATCAAGCTGAGTCGTAGACCTTTTAGTCACGGAGTACCTACTGTTTCTACCTATGTTTTTGTACTGTTATTGTTCCTGTGGCAAATAAATACTTTTATTATTATTACCAAGCACAAGGCACTGTATTTGGTGGGAAGGAGGGTCTAGTTTCCATATCATGAACGTAAAAATGTACTATAAAATGGATATAAATAGAAATAGCTTCAAGTTTCTTCCGTAAAACCTGCCGCTATAAATATACGGCAACCGGTGGATGCTCCACAAATAATCCTCGCTCGATAGAGCGGCGATAGTTCGGAATAATATTTCAATTCGCCGGCACTTATTTCATATGGCGGCAATACCGAGCCACCTGCGTCTTTCAAATCGTTTTCAAACGCAAACGCGCGGTTTGGTTCAATTTCACGTTTGTAAGACGTTTCTCTGGATATTAGGTGAGGTGGCATGTCTATGGAGGAGGAAGACGATTGGTTTTCGAATATGACTCTAGAATAATTCTAGGGTTGAAAGGAAATTATAACCGCATTTTCACGGTTCGAGCGAGTGTCTACTCGGACAATACTTTGTAAATTAGCGAGCCCGAGGCAAGTAGCATTAAGTAAGCAACATAGAAAGTAACATTCTTTTTCAGGTTGTCACTTCTTCAAGGCGAACATGGCGAGATGCAAAAACTAAAATTAATCATTATGTTTCAATGATCGTGTACGTTAAAGCTATAACTATCAGCAATCTTCTCTAATTTATTTTAAAAAATCGCCCCATTTTCAACCGACTTCAAAAAGGAGGAGGTTATCAATTCGACTGTATTTTTTTATGTTTGTACCTCAGAACTTTCGACTGGGTGAACAGATTTGGATTATTATTTTTTTATTTGAAAGCTGGTGCTTCCAGATTGGTAAAATTTTAATTTCGTATAGTTCTGACAATCGCATCCGTGAAAGAAGCCTATAACTCTTAAATTTGCATTATGTATGTGCCCGACCAATGGTCGAATAACTCAATATAACGCCAACCGATTTCGATTATTCTTGTTTAACCGATTTAAAAAAAGGAAGAGGTTATAAATTCGTATGTATTTTTTTAGTATAATTCCTTGAAGTCGGGTTTTTACTCTAGAACTCCTATGTTATTTTAGATTTATTTTTAGCGAATAAAAGATTTAATTTAGAATTAAGTAGGTACAATGAATGAACAATAACTTTTTTTTTAATTACGTAAAGTAATGTAAGTATTAATAGTAATATAAAGTACTTTATTAATATGCATGTACGTAGACTGGTTTTGTAGAAATTTCAGATTATTCAACTCGCAAGATTATTTCTTTTATTATTGCACAGCTTCCAAAAACAAAGGCTCTTCCAATCAAATCTTCTACGAGTACTTTATTATTTTGAATGATATTTTTGCCTATAGATACCTATACGTATATTAAAATTATCAAGTATATATACTGTTTATAAGTTAAATTCAACAGAATGTCAAAGTCACTTTGCAACTCTTTGGAGTCGTTCAGCTAAACAAATTTTATTTTGTCCGCAATATGTCAGTGAATTTCAATAAAAATATGGTTCAAGATTTATAAAAGTAAAAATATTTACTTTAGATTATGGAAATACATGACCCTTTAGATGTCATTGTGTTCACAAGGTGAGGTCAAATGTCTGACTTATCGTTTGATAATAATAAAATAATTATGAAGTCGAATTACGAAGTTTGAAGTCTCAGATTGTTGGCATTTCTTTAATTTGAGGCAGGCACATGAAATAACTTCAATTGTTATAACGTTTTAATGTAATTGAAGCTTGTTTATATTACTATACTGTTAATATAGTTAGAAATTTCATTAAAATACGTTGAGCTGTTTTGGAGCCTACTTCCAGACCGATAGACAGACAATAACTCTACAAACGATATCATAAATCGTGTAAATACCAGTTTTCATTAAAATGTTGCCATTTATTTTGAAATCACAGACATACCCTTAAATTTAATGATTGCGATTAGAATGATGATACTTATGTTAGAGTTTTCAAACAGTTATATTTGTCAATGATGCCATTAGGTCTCGCAACAATTGTATCTCAAACATTTATAAACTTAATGAGGTATCATCTGTCATTAGCAGTCTTTGTATTAAAATCGTGTGTGTATATGAATTAACATTGCCTTTCGCAAGTAGAGTTCATATTTGAGAATCAGGAGTAGCGAGGAATCATCAAAATCCTTTTATAATTGGAGGAATAATCCCGTAACATACATACAAAAAAAATACAGTTGAATTGAGAACCTCCGCCTTTTTGTAAAGTCGGGTAAATACTCTAAAGTATTATTGTAAGTGTATTGAGGAACGGATGCAATTTCTTTTTATAAAGCTCTCTCAGAACCCTAATGTCGACCCGGTGAAGCAGAACGTTTGCAATAGATAATCCTATTGTCTCGCAGAAATGTTACTTGACTGGCTATTAGTGGATATTTTAGGAATGTATATTAAAATTTATGACATAAAAAAAATCAGAGGTATTCCATTCCTGGATATACCCACATTTCACGAGATATATTCGACCCCTAAACGTGATAGGTAATTTATGACATCTTAATATGAATTTTATATGCTCACTAGCTTTTACCAGCGGCTTCGCTCGCGCACGTTTATTTCACCCCCTTATTTTATTTAGGGGTTGAATTTTGCAAAATCCTTTCTTAGTGGATGCCAACACTGTATAAGCTATCTATGTGCAAATTTTCGAGTCTCTAGACCAAGCGGTTTAGGCTGTGCGTTAATACATCACCAATCAGTCAGTCAGTTTATCATTTTATATTTTACTAGCGACCCGTCCCGGCTTCGCACGGGTGCAATGCTAATACTAAAACCTTCCTCTTGAATCACTCTATCTATTAAAAAATATATATATATAATATATATATATATACATATATATATATGTATATAATATAAATATATAATAATAATATAATATAATCTCACGCCTTTCATCCCCGAGAGGAAGAGGTATTCCATTACTAGATATACCCACATTTCACGAGATATATTGGACCCCTAAACGTGATAGGTAGTGAGCCCATCGCCGGACCGGGTCTGTTTACGCATTACGCTATTAAAAAAAAACGCATCAAAATCTGTTGTGTAGTTTTAAAGATTTAAGCATACATAGGGATATACGGACAGAAAAAGCGACTTTGTTTTATACTATGTATTGATACTAGTGATAGTGATATGCTCATTGTAACATCTGGTGAGGTAACATTTATGTGAGAGTAGCTGACCCGACAGACGTTATCCTGTTCAGTAAAAAGCACGTAGAGCTTGACATATTGGACTTTGTAGCGTTCTTATTACAATCGCTTTAGAGGTCAGACTTGCACTACAAGTGTAAAGATTCATAATAATGTGCTCTTGACAGTACAACTGATACTTATGGCATAAGGTTACATAAGAAAAGTTGATATTGTCGTTAAGTTTTCTTAAATTTGATAATGTTCTGTTAAACTTTTTTTTTTCTTTTAAAGTAATTTTAATTTTGTTTTTTTTTAAAACGTAATCATGTTTTGGAGATAACTCTGTAAATAAATTATGATGAATAAATAAATAAGCCAAAATAAAACTAATACAGATTTTAGAACATTTTTACATAATATGATATGTTAAACAAGTAGATTATTTATAACTTCGTAAACAACATGTTAAGTAGAAACGCCAGACTTATTCTATCTGCATATGAAAGGGGTTGTATTAAAGTTTATTTTCAGGGGTATTTTATAAGATTACGTGTTAGCTTCAAAAACCGATAAACTTACGACTGCTTCAGAGAATCTTATTATACCTACAAGATGAACGGAGCTTGATGATAACTCGTATAGGTGTTCAAGATTTGATGTAAATAGGTGCTTTAAATATAATACTAACTACGTGAGTTGAAATTTTGAAGACAATTATTAGGAACTAGCTTCTACCCGCGGCTTCGCCCGCGCACATTTATTTCACCCCCTTAGGGGTTGAATTTGACTAAATCCTTTTTTGGTGGATGTCTCCACAGTATAAGCTAATCTATGTGCAAAATTTCAAGTCTGTAGACCCAGCCGTTTAGGCTGTGCGTTGATATATCACGAATTAGTTAATATGTTGAGCAGCTTGTTTGCGTTTAAATAAAAAAAAATGCATTTTTTTTATCTGTGTGTAAAATATTAAGCAGTCGTGCGCCTTCAATTAGAATTGAATTAGAAAACATTGAGACATACAAATATTCAGGTCTGTGCATACAACGAACACAAATTCTATAGCTCTCTTAAGTTCGAAAGAATTTCTCACCAGTCGGGTATATCCAAGAAATACTCAGGATAGGCATAGGACACGCCCACATTGTTGACTAGGGTCCCGATCTCAAGGTCGGCGATCTGTTTTCCTATCTCCTCGTAGATATGCTCTCCGTCGCTGAAATCCGCTTGGATGATCTTTGTCTCCACCTTGTAGTCCTTTTCTGTTCAAGAGAAAATATAAAATGATTGGAAAATTACACAAAATATTATTACTTTTATTTAATAAGGTCTGATTTGCTAATTATTTAATAGAAAGGAAGAACAGCATTTTGATGTTGTCTATTACCTACCTCTCAGGCCTCAGCTCTGGTGATGAGCTGAGGCCTGAGATTGAGGCTCTTAATTTGTATGTATAATAATTTGTTTTAGAGAATACTAGCGACCCGCCCCGGCTTCGAACGGGTGCAATGCTAACATTAAAACCTTCCTTTTGAATCACTCTATCTATTAAAAAAACCGCATCAAAATCCGTTGCGTATTTTTAAATATTTAAGCATACATAGGGATATAGGGACATAGAGATATAGGGACATAGGGATATAGGGACATAGGGACATAGGGATATATCGACAGAGAAAGCGACTTTGTTTATACTATGATGATGAAGTGATAATATTAGAGAAAACTAATAATGGTCACATATCACTTCATTCATTCATATCAATTTTGTTACGATTTCATGAAACACTTCGTATAATATCAGAGCTCCTCAGCGAGTTGTTGACACAGTTTGATTTAGTAGAATACAGATCAGAAGTCTTACGATATTCTGCCTTTCATTCTTTTTTTTTCAATTTCCGTTTGAGAAGACTATCAGTAGGTATTGTGACTACTTTTTCCCTTTATCCGAGCATACGTCACATAAATGGCTCATAAATACTCAACTGTTAAATTTCTCGGCTGGAGAAGTTTTAAGACCTTAGCTAGAGTCACGCCTGTACGAGTCTACTTATGTGCTATATACTTTACTTTAAGATTTTTGTTCAATATAAATGAATATTCTACATTGTGTCGTAGCAGTACTCTAAGAGCCTCGATATAACATCGAGACAATTTGTTTCATTATCCCCTCGAAGTAAATACCCCCTGACTAATTTATTCGTCTCCTATATTACATATTACACAATACTGTTATCATCTTTATTATCGACGTAAAAACGTTTGACTCTTTTTACAGTGAAATTGATAATTTTTTTTTGCGGTAATTTATCTATTTCTTTTACTCGTCGTAAAAATGGAAGGCGATTCTGCACAGATTCGCGAAAAGGAGTTTAAAGAGAGTATTTCCCTTCAAAATGTAAACGTCGCGCCTAGAAAAGTTGTTGATTTCGAACAGTCCGAGTATGCCGATACAGTTAACGTAGATGGACAAGGTTCAAATACAGCCCAAGTCCCCATTCACCGCGAAAGTCCTATTATTAATCAACCAATTGCGTATTCAGTATTTAGGCAAGGATACCCAACTCAGGAAATCAGTTTGTCCACTTGGGGAATCTCCTTTTCCGGCGTAGGTAATGTCAATGATTTCTTCGCTCTTGTTGAGGAAAATATCTCGGCCCGTGGGTTTACTCAATCCTATATTATTCGACGGTTCCACGAACTGCTCAGTGGAACTGCATTAAAATATTTTAGAACTATCAGACATGAGGTTATCACTTTCAAGGAACTAAAACGTAAATTTCAAAATACTTTTGGTATTCTTGATTATGACTTTATCACGGAACGTCAACTTTGTAATACACGTCAAACTCCTACACAAACAGTGAGGGATTTTGTCATAGAAATTTCTGATTTAAACGCAAAATTATCAATTCCTGTTTTGGATAGTGAATTACTCAATATAATTAAATATAATATGCATCCCACATACGCTCCTTGTCTGGCAACTAATGTCATTCAAGATTTAGATACTCTACTTTTAATTTGTCGAAACTTCGATACTTTCAATAAGAAACTGCCACTATCTTCCTCATTGGCTCAGCCTTCTACTTCTTATACTCCTAAGCCAATGTATAATAGTGATCGTAATTTCCAATCTCGCGCTCCAGCGATGGATGTTTGTCCAAAATGTGGTTTGTCTGGCCATCACTTTAGAGTTTGTCCTAATGTACCTGGTACAATCTGTTTTAAATGCAAAACTCCCGGCGTAATTACAAAGTATTGCCCTACATGCAATCCCAATTCTCAGGCATCTCAGTCAAAAAACTAGATTATGCCCGACGCATTCCTAGGGTGTCGTCTGTGCGTAAACGTATACCTAGTTATAATAGACCCTTTATAGAGATATCTGTTGCAGATATGACTGTAACTGCACTTCTAGACTCTGGGGCAGAGCTTTCTGTCATGTCTCATAATTTAGCCAAATTATTTAATAAACAAGGTTTTCCTATGAATCGTGTTTACTATGGTGCGTTGTCAGCCGATAATAGACCGATACGTGTCCTCGGCTATTTATCTTTGCCAGTTTTATTTAATAATAAAACTCTTCTTGTGGATTTTACAGTGGTTCCGAATATTTCTACAAATGTTATTTTAGGAATGAACTTTTGGTTCATGTTTGGTCTTTCCCAAGCCCTTACAAATGTTTTTCGTACTAATTTCGCTACTGATATTAAATTTGTTTCTCAGGAATCTGCTTTTCCTCTCAAAGGAGAGATAATCTCCATTCCTATTTGTGATGCGAAGGTCCGTACGCCGATTAAACCTGTTTCAAATATTTGTTCGATTCAGAGTAGAGATGATCTTACACCAGAACAGTCGGAAGAATTAAATAAGGTTATTTCTGAGTTTAACGAAATTTCTTCAGAAGAAAAGGGTTTAGGTAAGACTACCTGGCTTTCGCACACAATAAAAACTACTGGACCTCCGATCAAATAGAGATATTATCCGTTGTCTCCTGTGAAGTTAGAAGTTCTTTATAAAGAAGTCGATGATATGCTGAAGGGTGGCATAATTCAACCGTCTCGTTCTCCCTGGGCCAGTCCAGTGGTGATGGTTACTAAGAAAGACGGATCTGTCCGTTTTTGTGTTGATTGTCGAAAGGTCAATAGCGTTACCATTAGGGATTGTTACCCACTACCTAGGATTCAAACTATATTAGACAATCTTAAAGGTGCTAGGTACCTTACTACTTTGGATTTCCGATCTGCTTTCTGGCAAATTCCTCTAGCAGATCAAGCTAGTCGTGATCGTACTGCTTTTATCGTTCCTGGCAGAGGTTTATACGAATTCGTCCGCATGCCATTCGGATTAACGAATGCTGCTTCTGAGATGCAGCGTCTAACCGACATGTTGATTGATTATCAATTTGATAATCAGGTTTTTGGTTATATTGATGATTTGGTTCTCATTAGTTCTACCTTCGAGGAGCACATGACTCTTCTTAAAAAAATGAAAGATTGTCTCAAGTCAGCAGGTTTAACTTTAAATTTAAAGAAATGCGAGTTTTGTAAACCTGAACTTAAATACCTTGGGTATATTATAAATACTGAAGGATTAAAAACGGACCCTGCAAAACTAGATTGCATAAAAGAGTTTCCTTTACCAAAAACTGCTAAAGCATTACGTGGTTTTGTTGGTCTTTGCTCTTATTATAGGCGCTTTGTCAATAATTTTTCATCTATTATCGCGCCGTTGACTTCTTTACTCGGAAAAAAGAAAGGAAAGGACTCCATCGAGTGGGATGAAAAGGCAGATAAGGCTTTTGAAGATTTAAAAAAGGCTCTAATTTCTTCGCCTGTAATGATATGTCCCGACTTTAAATTACCTTTTAGCTTGCATACAGACGCATCAGCTTTAGCCTTGGGATCGGTTCTTACCCAGACAGTAGATGGAGCTGAACGTCCAGTTGCTTATTACTCTAGGCTTTTTTCTAAAGCTGAAAAGAACTATAGTACAACTGAAAGAGAATTGCTCGCCGTACTAGATTCTATTAATCATTTTCGCGGTTATTTAGATGGTATGAAGTTTTCTGTAATCACTGACCATATGGCACTCAAGTGGCTTTTAACACTTTCCAATCCTAGTGGTCGTTTAGCTAGATGGGCGACACAGATCTCGCAATTTACTTTTGATATAGTACACAGAAAAGGTATAAACCATGTGGTTCCTGACGTTCTCTCAAGATTACACATCGATTTGATTACTTATAATCGTGGTATTGCTAATACGAATGACCGCTGGTACAAAAGGTTATACACTCAATGTAGAACAAACCCTAGGCAACATTCTGCTTACCAAATTCTAGACGATATCCTTTATCGTCGTATTAATAATAATAACGCTACTGATCCTAGTAGTGTTTGGAAAATGGTTCTTCCTTCAGAAAAGAGATCTGAAGCTATTAAAGAAGTACATGATTCTTTTACTTCCGTACACCCAGGGGTGTTAAAGACACATCTTAAGCTTCGTGAGTCATATTACTGGCCTAACATGTTTCGCGACGTTAATGACTATATTAGTACTTGCGATATTTGCAAGGCCTATAAAGTTCCTAACGCTGCACCGAAAGGTCTGATGTCTCATCCTAAGTCAGTTTCTAAGCCGATGGCTATGCTTTCACTAGATTTAATAGGTCCATTGCCTAGAGCCTATCGTGGTTATAGGTATATTTTGTCTATAGTGGACGTCTTTACTAAGTACGTTTGGCTGTTTCCTTTAAAAAAACCAAATGCAGTTTCTATAAATAATTTGCTAGAAGCCAATATTTTGCTTATTTTTGGAGTTCCCGGTACTGTTTTGTGCGATAATGCAACCGTTTTTACGTCTAGATGTTTCGTCTCATTTCTTACACGATACGGTGTAAGAGATATCAGACATACTCCATACTATACACCTCAGGTTAATACTGTGGAACGGTATAACCAAAAGGTAGTGACGTGTGTTGGTATTATTGTTCAGAATGACCAAAGGAACTGGGCTAAAGTGCTACCACGTGTTTGTGAGACCTACAGGCAGATATCTACTCCAGAACTTTTTATTTGCATCTAAATTATTGTTTGGCTAAAATCTAATTAAAACTATGTAACTAAATTTTATTAAGGAGGTGAGTGATTTTTTTTACGTTTTAGATTAAAATAAATTTATTTTTACTTATACCAGACTGATGGCTTATTATTTCTTTTTCGATCAGTCAGGTAAAATGTGACTACTTTTTCCCTTTATCCGAGCATACGTCACAGTATGTAGTAGGTACCGTTGAGTGATAATTAATTAATCATCTTATAGAGCTGTCACGGGCAGAAATCGCTTTTGCTCTTTATTTTTGCTTTAGGTTCATTCTGTTTGAGCTACTTGACAAAAATATTAATCATTATTTCTATATGCAAGTATGAATAGGGTCACAAATTTACAAATTCGTAGGTACTTACCAATTTCTTCAGCAGTGGCTTTTAGCTTGTCTAAAGAACGACTGACTAGAATAATGTCGCAACCACGAGCCGCCAACTGTAACAAAATAAATTCTTATAGGTTTATATCTGACAAGCGGTTCTGCGCGGTTTCACCGGCGTAGGTCCCGTTCCCGTGGGAATACGGGAATAAAATATAGCCTATGTTCAGGGATATTCTAGCTTTCCATTGCTGATATAATTTTTAATATCTGTCCAGTAGTTTTTGAGTTTATTCATAACAAACATACAAAAATTTAAATCTTTTCTCCTTATAATATTAGTATAGATGAGTCCTCTGAATCGCTAAATAAATAAATAAATTCACGTCTTAGGGCTTTTTCAACCGTCATTTAACTTCATCCGGAGATTACACTGATGCTGTTGTTGTTGTTGTTGTTGAAATCTACAATGTTACGAGTATTTACGATTCATCAGCAGAACTGTTTTGTTATTTACATTATTGAAATACGGAACTATAATATTTGCATGAATATTGTCTTGCACAGAGGCGAATCTAAGTGCGTCAGATTATTTCACACTTACATTTCCCATGCAGTGCACGATACTACTAAGCTTTCATTTTATTCTTTGACAACTATAATTTTGCGGCCAATTCCGCCAAATTATTTTTGCTTTGCCTGATGGTTGACTGGTAGATAATGCCTTTAGGCAATAAGTTCGCCATGTGTACGTTTTCTTGGTGCATGAAGTTAAATAAATAAATAAAATAAACTATAGGAAAGTAGAATAGCTACAGTGTTCTTTGCCTAACATCGGGACAGTTTAAGCGGGAATTACTAGCTTAATTCCTTCACTACGTGCGGGAATTAACTACATAATCCTTCATTTTGCTTCGAATTCAATATGCTGCCCGTGACATGAGACACTGCTTAATCCCCTTGATGCTTAATCTACTATTAAAGGGCATTAAATTTAAGATGTAACGTATATAATTCCCTTGTCAATCTGCAACAGATGCTTAGCTTAAAATAATAAATCCTTACTAATATTATAAACGCGAAAGTAATACTGTCCGTGTGTTAAATTGTAAGGAGTTGAAAAAAAGCTTGAAACTTATTTTTTAGACTTTTGATTAGATATAAATAAAAATGCTGCGTTCATAAATATAATCCCTTCTCTAAATGCACAAAACAAAGTCGGAATCTACCTCTGTCTGTTTCTCCGCTTACCTCTTCTAAACCGCACAACAGATTTTTACACGGTTTTCCTCTGAAACTCGTTCATCGCTTTTCCTATTATTGAAGAGAAAATTTTGACAACAGATTGAGAGGAACATAATATCAAGTCAAAGTGAAGTGAAAACAACGACGATACAAGTGTCAAGTCAAATCGAGGTAGAGGGCGATCTATAGGTGGATCTACAACAATCAGAACGGATGTATTGAAGAAAACCAGATAAAGAGTAGTCAATACAATTCGGAAGTATTAGGTGATTGAAAGATGTGGTGGTTTAATGTCTCTATCTACCGCGATGGGGAAAAAGCGTAAGTGTATCAGGATTCAGCCCCGAATCAAACATTATTTGCTCAGCGCACACGAATAGTATTTTATGATGAAGCCCCAAGGATAAATTTTAATTTTCTAATGGGGTGGTTGTGTATATGGTTCATGAAAATTAACGAAATGACTTCTCATGTTAGGAAATTTGCATAGAGTACATCAGTACTCATATATTTACCTACTTATTCGTACCTAAATACATTTCAAACGGAATATTCTGTAATAAGTAATGAGGTTAAATTTCATGAAATGTAAAGAGAAATACGAGTATGATTGATATGATTGCAGAGGATTGTAAGTAAAATATACCAAAGTCTTACTAAGGCATTGACTCAGATTTATTTCTCGAAAATCGTCGAAATGAACCAGGAATAGGAAAAACATTTTTTTTATTTAACTTACTAAACTAAAATTGCTCCTCAATATTGAATTTCAAATTAGATCTTAGGGTTCTTTAGCCAAATTGCAAAACACAAAAACCCTGTAATTTCATCCTGTTTGTTTGCTCGTCTTTCTGACCATCAATATTTGTCCGTCCGCGAGTCCGCCTGTGCCTCCATCATCAGTCCGTCCGTCTGTCGCAAACGGTATTCCTGTCGGAGGTTATTGGTACTATATTTTTATATATTTTAAGCTAAAATCACTACAACTTCTAATAGAAAACTCTACTACATTCTGAATACAATTTTCTAGAAAGTGCCATTATTTCCAACGCCCATATTTCATGGCCATATTCCTTCGGATTTGCGATCTGCATATGTCTTCAAGCTGCACCATGTGATAGTAAGTACTTTACTGCGTTTCACTGCATAAAATCGTAATATATAACGGATATACTGACTGACATTCTTGTAAGAGCCAAAGGTGTATAAAATTGTCGTTGCCAGCAGCGCCATAACTCGGACACTTTTTAAAAACCGGCCAAGTGAGAGTCGAACCGTGCAGTGAGGGTTACCTCCACTACAGAATAGTTTTTCATCTCTCTGGGTGGAAAGCGGTCAACTTTCGGCCCGCTGTGCTAAGCGAAATTGCCGCTTTCCGCCTCCGTCGAGCACAATAAAAGTATATAATACAACAGATAAGAAAACAACGAGCTATCCTATACAAAAAAACTATAATTAATAGGGTTATGATATGATATTATGTAATTTCTATTAACAGATTTTTATATTATAGTGTTTTCAAGTTATATCTATGGAAAAAACTTTTAATGGCCGACAGACACAGCTGCCATAACAACATAGAGCTCCGTTCAAAACCCTTTTTTGTACGAAACCATAAAAATATAATTTCAGCAAAAAAACCGCTAATGCTAGAAGAAAAGATATATTAGGTAGGTATATAAGACAATTATAAGTATTTTTTCAATTAAAAATCCTCAAAAAACGCTTTTCTTTTTTCTCAATCATTTGCAAGTATCCTCGTAACCACTCAACGTTTAAGAGGCCAAATTTAATATAACTCAATCTAATAATTAGGAAGTTAATTTTGCGAGGCGTCTAAAACGAGTAATCAGTTTTAAATTTCAGGAATTAATTTGATGAATAAGATTTTTTTTTAATTTTTCACCAGAAGACGGAGAAATTTTTAGGCTATGTGAGCATATTTCATTGGGATCTTTTGTAGTCAAAATGATTTCTGTCTGTCTGTTAGCGGATATCACGCATCATATTAGGGATACAGTTGAAATGGTCACAGAATGTATGTATACTTCGTGTACTATGGTGTGCTATAACATCAAATAATAAAATTAAAAGGGTTTCTGTACAAAATATGTGTTTTTAGGAGTTTTTGTTACATTTTGTTATTATTATTATGGTGGTACGGAACACTTCGCGTGCGAACCCGACTGGAACTTGGCCGGACAGTTTTTATAACAGAAACATAATGTAAAGTCAATGTCCAGAAGAAACAATAAAATAAGGATGGTTTCAGACTATAAATATGTGGGTCGACCGACTTGTTCGAAGGTTGCTGTTATTGGACATAAATTACCTCTCTCGCATATTGCTTCCCGATGCCATCCGTAGATCCGGTGATCACTGGAACAAGCAAAATTCTGAATTAGATAAATATTAATATAATATTATCTCACGTCTTTTACCCCCGAGGGGGTAGGCAGAGGAATTCCATTACTGGATATACCCACATTTCACGAGATATATTGGACCCCTAAACGTGATAGCTGTGGTGAGCCCATCGCCGGACCAGGTCTGTTTACACATGTCTCAGAATTAATTCTGAGACCTGCGGGTTTCCTCAAGATGTTTTCCTTCACCGTCGAGCTAGTGATAAATATGTACGTAAGTTTTTGAAAAACTCATTGGTACATGCCAGGATTCGAACCCGAGCCTCACTGATTTTCGGCCGGCTCTTTAACCGTTCGGGCTATCACTGCACTTTAAATAATGAATATAATATACATCCTACAAATAATAAAAACGCGAAAGTTTGTATGGATGGATGGATGTTTGTTCCTTTTTCACGCCAAAACTACGGAACGGATTTTAATGAAACTTAAAGTTATATAGCTTACACATCAGAATAACACAAAGCCTATATTTTATTTGTAATTCCTTGGGAACGGGATGAATATTTAAATGAGTAAACTGATTGGCTGACTGATTGATCTATCAGCGCACAGAAACGACACAGCTGGCTATAGAAGATAAAATTTTCCACAGAGGTTCCTCAAATTACGTAGGTGAGCAATAAGATTGGATTTTCAAAAATTCCCACGGTAGAGGGAAATAAACGTGATCCTCAAGTTTTTTTTTATTAATGATGGTCTTACTCTTGACCCCAGACTAGCCCAAGAGCAAAGACGGAGCCTACGATGGGACGAGCTTGCCCAGAAGATGCCTATTCACTCGATCCTTAAAGACTGACGGGTTATATAAACTCGGAAATACAGACGCCGGCAGGTAGTTCCACTCCTTGGCGGTGAGCATAATAAAAGATCTAGAAAAACGCTTCGTACGTATCTTTGAGTATTAAACCATCCGGAGACGCCACTGACAGGCGTTCCCCTCAGTGTCGGTCAACGATCATACTTGTTATATACTACTAGTTTTTTTGAGTTCACGGAGTGCTCCGATTGGTGAATGTATTTGTGTGCATCTATATCAAGCTAGTGTTTATTTGTTTTGTCAAAAAATGTGTTTGTGTTAGCATTATTTGTGTGCGTTTCCTCGTCCCCCGCGCTGAATTTGGCAGACTTTTGCAAATAAACTAGTGCGCGTGACGTCTCCTGTTGGTTTAATACTCAAAGGTACGTATAGATGGGATATCCATCAAGTAGGGATGAGGCCCAGTCGTGCGTCTGGATGTCCGATTGTAAAACGAGGAAGGCTGAATGAGCTCGTGCAGCTCTTGGGCACACTCCCAAGATTTATAACAAGACGTGGAATTAAATAGGTAAAACTTAAATCAAACGAAACTGGTAACTGGGACCATAATAACATAACGAAATGATTGGCATGCCCAATCATCAAAATCGGTTGGTAAAAACATAACACTTAATTGAGGTTTCTACGTATTTGGGTAAAAACAGATTAAACAATATTCCATTCCATTCCACTACCAAGCAAGTTACTTTTATTTAGATCAATTTAAAAATGAAATCGCAATCAAAGTATTCGAATGCAAACGAACAGCTGAACCAACATAACCGTATATTTGCGTAGATTAAACTAGATCAACAATTTACGACGGAAGCTAACTCAGATTTGCATAATTTGCAATTGATAGCAGCGGGAGTACCAGGCGTGACGCTTAGTCAACGTGCGTAATACTGGTCTTACATTTTTCAGATGCCATAGGCCGTAATCATCACAATAATTTTATCTTAGAAAAACGAACCCGTTTCCGTAAAAAAATCGGTTGTCTGTAATGTCGGTTTACTGACGATAGCTGAACGTGACAACGTCATACTTTTTGGATTGTGCCTCTTTGTCGCTTGTTGCGCGCTCTCGCTTTGCACTGGAACGCCGCATACGTCTTACCTACTTTTTCGTGCATGCTGCCGGCTCCATCGAATTATAAGACGTTGTCACGTCAAAAACTAAAAACTTTTATTGTTATAGCAGCAGCAGAAATACACAATCATTGAACATTTCAACTGTCTATCTATTACGGTTCATTAGACACAGCCCACTGACAGACGTATACAAAGACAGACGGATAGTTAAGGCTTAGTTATTACTATTGGGTGTCGTTGTCACCTTTTGGGTACGGAACCCTAAGTATACTATAGTTATATTTCACGCTTCCGATAGTAGTTCTATCAGACGCACACTTATTCAACACAATGGATTGTTCAAAGTACTCTTCAGATCATGATGAAAATTCGCTAATTTAACGTCTCGTTTTAAAAAACTCAAATGATGCTTATTTCCAATTATGCTCGAAATCGTGTTCCCCCCGTTTCCATAGGAAATTTGACAGCATAAAAACTTAGTTAAGCCAAATTTTATGCTGATGTGATAATCTGATATTAGGTATAACGGTTTTAATATACATACATACATACATACATACATACATATGCTCAAGTCTTTTTCCCGAAGGGGTAGGCAGAGACAATAGACTGCCACCTGCTACGTTCCTGGCACATATATAGATTTAATATAATAATATTTTTACTACTATTTATTTCCTACAATCACAAAGTATATTTAAGTTGTACAACTTTCTCGCGAGCATAACCCGCTAAGAAGCACACGTGCTGTAGTAAAAACGAACTTGTCTCAATCCACTATGAGGCAGTTCACCTTGAACTTGTCCGGACGGAGGTGAAAGCTATTGCAATGTGAGTCAGCGTTTCCCGTCAGAGTCTCAAGCGACTGTAAGCAAAAATGGAATCTAAAAGTTGTTTATCAAGATGAATATTTGAATCAAATTGTGGTGTGAACGGATATCAATCAAGCAAGTCTCCACTCTGTGGTAAGACTGGATTGATGATTTATATTAGAATTTCTGCTAGTATTGTTTTGAAGAATTTGCAAGCTTACCGAGAAGGCCTCAGTTGTGTCATTTGCTAGACTTGATTTTTTAAGCACAAAATATCTAATAAACCAGATTCACAATCAACACATCAAATTTGATAAACAAGTACCTACTAATTACATACTCGTATACGTTGTCAGTTGCGGAAGCAGTAAGTAGTATAAGAAAAAACTGGCCAAGTGGGTACGTGTCGGAGTAGCGCCCCGCTGGTTCCTACCAAAAAAAAATACGTTTCTTACATGGGGACAAAAAGTGAGGTTAAAATCCTATCACGGTTCACAATGTGAGGTAACAGAACCCTAAAAAATAAGAAATAAAGTCTATTAATTATTGCTAGCGACAGTTTTATTATTAAACGCTTTAACAATAAAATAATTTAAGTAATTAAAAAAAAAGAACACGGGGTACTTTTCGTAGAATAAATGAACGTCGTATCTCAAAGTGAAATTAAACTCGGAAGATAATAAAATTTCCCGAATTCCTCCGTTGCGCTTATGAACTGCTAGTATATTTTACAGGAATTTTAATGGAGAAGAACATTCTGCTTTCTACGTACGTGCCCGGAGATATATTAGTGAGATTTTATATCTAGTCTACGAGCTGAACAATGCAACTTGTAGATAAACATGGCAGGTGGTATGCTAAAGATAATATTGTTAAATGAAAAATGAAAATGTATTTATTTCGGTAGGTAATTGATAATTACACTTAAAAAGTTAATAGTATAATAATAAGGCACTTTGAACTTGTCCATGAAGATTGGGTAAATGTAAACAGCAGCCTATTTCCACCGACGAGGTGCTGGTTCCAAATGCAGTAGGTACCCCAGTAAAAGGATTAATAATAATATATAATATAATCTCACGCCTTTTATCCCCGGCAGAGGAGAGGCAGAGGTATTCCATTACTGGATATACACACATTTCACGAGATATATTGGACCCCTAAACGTGATAGGTGGTGAGCCCATCGCTGGACCGGGTCTGTTTACACATTTCTCAGATTTAATTCTGTGACCTGCGGGTTTCCTCACGATGTTTTCCTTCAGAGCTAGTGATAAATATGTACCTAAGTTTTTGAAAAACTCATTGGTACATGCCAGGATTCGAACCCGAGCCTCACTGATTTTCGGCCGGCTCTTTAACCGTTCGGGCTATCACTGCTCTTAGGATTACGCCAGTAAAAGGATTAGTTTCATCTATTTGAGTGAAAGTACCATGTTATACTCATATATCTAGCTTTTGTTAGAGACTTCGTTTTCCTTTAAAAAGTGGCTTGCATTAAAAACAATAAAATCATGCAGTGTCAACTTTCGATCAAAAGAACGGTGACGGATTTTAATAAAAAAAATCTCACTCATTTTATCCCCAAGGCGATATTTCATTTCTGGAAATACTCACGTTTCACCAGTATACCTATATTCTTTGGAACCCTTTACGTGATACGTGGGCTATCACTACTCTTCTTATTTATTCTGATGTTTGTACATAATTGTGTATTACTTACTAATAAATTAAGTGCGTGACTTATCTAAGCTCATCAGCGTATTGTATGAAAAATTTTCAATTTTTAATTTTCAGTTCAAATGAAACGTAAATAAAAAAATCGGTTGTCTGTAAAGTCGGTTTACTGACGATAGTTGAACGTGACAACGTCATAAGAAAATACTGATGGAATGGATTGTGCCTCTTTGTCGCTCGTTGCGCGCTCTCGCTTGCACTGGAACGACGCATACGTCACACTTTTTCGGGAATGCCGCCGGCTCCATCAATTTATAAGACGTTGTCACGTCAAAAGTTAGGTAATATTAAACGCTGATTAATAACGTCGTTAGTTAATTGCGAATGACATTTAACGAGAGCATTAGCACAATTAGGTAAGTAGCTGTGTTACGTAATGGATGTTACAAATTAGATTAAGTGCTTATTATTTTATTTGTGACACGTAAATATTTTCGTTGAGAAAAAAAAAATGCACTAATAAAAATATTTCTTTCATTCTCTTCCAACCCCCTAGTGTATAAGGCGGGAGCATATTATATTTATAAATATTTATAATATCTTTCTACTTCCGGCTACCCCAGTCCTAATTTCTTATTTTCATCCATCCCAACATTATCTGGAAGATATTGATGAAAGCAATAAGACCGCCCATTACAGTTTATTTAATTTTAATGGCAGTAAATAATTATTGTATGGTATAAGTCTTACCTTCTCATAATAGTATTTTTACTGAGTCTGAGTACTTTAATTCTTATAAGTAAATTCTATAAACACAACTTCATGTACCTGAACCAGTAAGTAAACGTTAGTAGTAGGTAACGAAATTAAACATAGTAATAAAATTTAGGCAGTCATTACTAAATAACACAAACACAATAATGAAACAAAGAATAAGCAGGGTTAACTTATGTTATTCGCAAGTTCCACAGACTCCCTGAAGACTCTTTAAAACTATTAAGGACACATTCCGCACGAAACTTCTTACACATTAGTCTCCCGTTGTGCATAACTGAATAACTTACCTGAGGACTAAACTTCAACAACAGCAAAGAACTAAACGTACTCCAGAGAGACCTGAGAACTTTAAATACACTCAGGGTGCAAATAAAGAGGGAGTTGAAACACACACGCGGCAAAAGTTGCTCTTAGCACTGGAGCATAGGAACGTTATTTAAGTATAATTGATAATTTATTTAGTAAGTATTTACTGCGTAAACATAAAAAGAGCAGTAATCGCCTTCCGGTTAAAGAGCCCGCTTCTCATGATGATAATCAGTGAGACACGGGTTCAAATCCTGGCATGTACCAATGAGTTTTTCGAAACTTATATACATATTCATCACTTGCTCAAAGGGGAAGGAAAACATCGTGAGGAAACCTGCGGTCTCATAATTAATTCTGAGGCATGTGTAACATACCCGGTCCGGCGATGGGCTCACCACCTATCACGTTTAGGGGTCGAATATTCTCGTGAAAAGTGTTTTTTTCCAGAAATGGAATACCTCTGCCTACCTGTTTTTTTTATTTACTTCCTCACGTCTGAGGAAAGAGTTTAGAAGTGGGCTGTTAAAGGTTGTTGACGATGATAATATTTTTTAAACGTGTAGGTAATCCCTACTTTCCTAATCTATGCATAAATAGAGAAGAAACTGACTAGTTGACACATCACTGCTGAAACTGCTGGGTATACTCGTAGATGAATAAAATTTTGCAGTTTCCTTAAATGACTTAAGTGAGCATTAAGAATGGATTTTTTGGAAATTCAGAAACGGGAATAAAATAAATTCAGTCGAAAAAGCCGCTGGTCACCCGCTAGAAATATGTAAATATAAACAATAATACAAAAATATTTTGTGGGCTGGTGTGAATGAAATTTGGCAGGACCATAGTTTACACCTTGAGGAAGTGTATAGGTTACTTTTACGCGGTAACGCGGAAAAACGCAGACGTGATCATCTAAACTTAATATTTTGAGAAATAATCATACAACTTTTGGCTCAGAGATGGTCCACATAAACAACTAAATATCACAAAAGTGGTAAAAGAATGTTAGTACACCAAAGAAATGGCCAGAAATTTATATCTGAAGTCCATACTATTTGGCACTATATTTATAAAGTATGAGTACTTATTTGGAGTAGGATAAGGTAAATTGGAAGATGACCGATCGACCTTGAAAATGACCGTATGAATATCATAAATGCTTATCAGTTAGTTACATAATCTTGACCTCATATTTATCATATTATGTTGCTTTCTGTCTATAATACATGTATTTTGATTACCTATATCTATACTAATAAATATTATAAAGAGGAAAGATTTCTATTTGTACCTTTGTTACGAATAAACTGAAAAACTACTGGACCGATTTTAAAAATTATTTTACTAACGGAAAGCTAGAATATCCCTGGGTAACGTAGGCTATATTATATTCCCGTATTCCCACGGCAACGGGAACTACGTGGGTGAAACCGCGCAGAACGCTAGTAAGTTGTAAATGTACGATGAGAGATATGAAATTAAAAAAAAAACCGTTAGAAATTATTTATTAAAAACTCTAACGTGACGATGTTGTCTATAAAGTAAACTACCTATTCAAAACCCTATTTCTGTCGCGTAAAATACAAGCGCGTAATAATATTTGAACAATACTCGTAAATACGATCCTAGCAATTGACAAGCAATTGAAAATTGAACATAGTCTTGTGCACTTAACATTACAAACAATCGAAGTCCAAGGACTTATCGAATAAAGTAAGTAAATAAATTAATATATTATTCTCTTACCTGAGGGATAGCAGTGGTTTTCAATTTTAGATAGTTTCAAATTTTCACCTGTGTTTTTTTGGTTTATAACGGGAGGTAGTGTAAATGAATGAAAGTCGCTTTACGAGACAAATATACAAGGGTGTTGTGAATGGGCGAGGCGGTAGAGGACGACATAGCCGTAATACTTCGAACAGATCGGAGATGTACTGAAGAAAGCCAGATAAAGAGTACCCGAAACCGACGAGCATGAGGCGTTTAATGGATATTGAGAGATCTTTTAGGCTCGTAGCAAGTGGCAGTCTATTTTTTCTGCGTACCCCAATGAGTAGTGCATAGATGGCTCATTTTCTGAGTAGCTTATGAAAAATTATAGGCTTACAATTTCTACTCTCTTGTGTAACTAAATTGCTGAACTGATTTCAATAAATTAGATGTCCTTGGATTCGTGTTGATCCGGAACGCATCGCTTGGCGCTTCTTTTAAGTTTTACCCAACGGTGCTCTAGTAGAAGAATAATGTTATTTAGGTGTAAAACCTACGTAAATTTAAGAGCATATAAAAGCCCATGCTTTGCTTCAGGGACAAGAAGTGAATTTTTACTGTTTTATAAATTTCAAAACATTTCTTATTTTAAAATTGTTGTCATTATTCTAAGTATACAGACTTTCTGCCTCATAAACATTTAATTGTATATGGTTAATTAATTAAGTGGGCCAAATAGAATTGTTTCAGTGTTTTAATTAAAGCGCCTAGGTTGTTTCAAAGAAGACAGAAAATTAAAGATTACAAAAATCTAATGAATAAACATATTTCTAAATATGTAATTTTATTATTGCAATATGAATCTGAAGTGAATTAAGTAAATGAGGTCCTGTTAGTAAATAAGTCTAGTAGTTGTTATATTTACCTTTATAAAAACTTCCTACTATAATTGTTACTGTTTGTCGTTTTAATGCTGGCTGTTTACCGCAACTCCTAGTCTTAATGCATGTGGAGTAAATCTATAAGTAGTTAAGTATTACACTCATAACTGTATAAAATTAAGGCCAAAAATGTAAGCAAAATAAGTGTGATTAGCTGTTTTGGTGTACCAAATATAATAAAGAAATAGAATATAAATAAGTCGCCCTAAGACACGAGACCTTTTTATCGATTCCGGGATGTGTTTGACATATGTTTTCCAAAATCTCATACTTATATATGTTACTAGTTCGAGGATGAGGTAAAACAATGTGATGTAAGCTGCAGGCCCCAGAATAAAGCACTCTCCAACCTGTGTCACTTTTCGGGTTTCTTAAAAAAAAGAAGCTTTCATAAATCGAATACCACTGCCAACGTCCTTGGAGGCAATACTAGGACAGTAATCATGTATTACCGTGGTCCTATTATATCCGACTTCAACATGTATGGTTTTCGCATGGATGCCATTGTCAGAACTGACACCAGCTTTCAAATAAAAAAAGAATCATCAAAATCAGTTCATACAGTCGAAAGTTCTCAGGCAACAAACATAAAAAAAATACAGTCGAATTTATAACCTCCTCCTTTTTTAAAGTCTGTTGAAAAATACCACTGCCAACGTCCTAGGAGATGATACTAGTATATAGGCATTTATTACCGTGGTCCTATTATATTATCTCCACCAGTCTGGACCACTAGTATATTCAGTGTTTATTACAACCACTAGAACTTAATCAACAATAGCTTAATCAGTAATCTGCTTAGCAAAGCGAATAATCCTATTGAGTCCCAAGGTAGCTACTGAAACAGTTTGCACTATGCAGCTAAATAGGTCTTGAGACAATATCAATGTACCTACCTCTATGAGAACTGTAAGTTCTGGTCGTTAAAATAAAAAAAAAAAGATCAACTACGAACCTGACTCGTACACGCAGGGTTTTGTACCGTGTATTAAAAAAAACGCCATTTGTTGTTCTTGTATTCCATAAAAATTTCAACAGTCTTTCAATAAGTTGCAATTTTCATGAAATACAGCCCACTGATAGATAGACACACCGACGGACGGACGGACGGACAAGCAACGGTGGCTTAGTTATTAAATTCCGTTAGCGCCCTTTACGTTCGGAACCCTAAGAATCACGTGTCACGCTCATCTCCGAAACAGATTAATTATTATTGAACTACATTTAATAAAAAATTTAAAAAAGCTAAGTCAACGAATTATCGATTAGATGACTCTTAATTCTAATTTCAAAATACTGAGCTTAAATACAATTGATGTCTATTTACATAAAACTTAGTACATATAATCAAAGTGAAATAAAAAATCGGAAGAACCGTAATAATATTATTGTTGAATAATATTCTACCTACTACAAACACGATCGGAGACTGGAATAAATTATTTCCTGATTTAACAAGATGCGTTATGTCACGATGTCTGGTTATTGCGTAAAGTTGTTCAATATTATATCTATAAATAACAAATGAAAGTTAGGGCATCGACCGTAAATATCTAACATCTATGTATGTCAGTATCAAATAACAATTCGTACTGAAGTAGCACTAACACTAATTGTTCCAATGACATTAAAACTACCTACAGCCCGGCCGTTTTAACTTGACATCTCTGAAGTTGCGCAAATGGCTGCGCAGTAACATTTTTTAGCGACAATATGGCGGTAGGAGGGGGATTTGCGCAGGCGAAGCCTATGTTCAGAGAAGCCAAGTAAAAACCGGCCAAGTGCGAGTCAGACTCGCGCACCGAGGGTTCCGTACAACCTTGCAAATTTATGGTTTTCGTAATTTTTCCTTTATCTATGCTATAAGACGTTGCTTCGTACCAAATTTCAAGATTCTGAGTTCACGGGAAGCACCCTGTAGGTTTTGATTCCCTTGCAAGTGTCGAAAATTTGCGGCATAAACGGCTGTATCTTTTGATTGCGTTGGCTTAGAAGTTTGATTTTTTCACAGCTTCAAGGGACAGTAGACCTGAGTAATTGATATAAATTTCAGCTTCATACCTCCACGCGTTCCTGAGAAAAAGGGTCTTGACAGACGGACGGACGGACGGACAACAAAGTGATCCTATAAGGGTTCCGTTTTTTTCCTTTTGAGGTACGGAACCCTAAAAACGGCCGTACTGTACCTACTTATTAATATTGTGGAACTGAAAATCCATAAAACAGGCATTCGTGTAAAAATACTGCTCTTATCAATATTTTATCTTGATGTCCTGAGCGTGTTTCATAAATAATATTATAATCCTACAATTTTTTTATCCATAATTTTATTAGCGGACGCCCACGACTTCGTTCGATAGCAAATATCTTACTCGGGTGTACAGTCAACAAAGTTGTTAGGGTTACATGGCCAGTAACTAAGAATTCATTTTTCTGGGAAAGTCATAAATAAATCTTATTGATTAATGTTTATTTCGAAAGGTATCTTTGATCCCTATAATTTACCAAAAAAATACCATAAATACATTTAAGGCTTTAAGAGAAAAGTGAATCTTAATTTTTGGCCATGTAACACTAACAACTTTGTTGACTGTACCTATAAACTATATTTCTATATAAAGTTTATTCAAATCCATTGTGCAGTGCCCGAAAGAGTAACAAACATCGATCCATCCTCACAAACTTTTTTATAATATAACGAAAGTTTGTTTGTCCTTATTTCACGTAGCAACGGAGCAATAAACATAATTTTCTGCATAATGATAAGTTAGGGGCTAGAGAGTGACGTGTGAATTTTCATTTTCATCTCGAGGGAAAGGCTAGTACATATACAACACTAATTTAATTTGTCAACTAATACCGCAACTTATTATAATGAATTTGTCTGGACAGCCGATATGACGTCACTGTTGTCCGGCGTTTCCCTGAATTTTACCCAGAAAATCCTTTTGGATATTTCTATGACAGAGATCCATACAGTAGTTCAATGGCGATTAGATGAGGCAATAGTGGAACAAGCGGGAAGAGAAAAAGGCCAAACAAAACAAAATAGAAAACGGTCATTCGGGACGGCTTGTGCCCATACAATGCCGGCTTATATCTGCTGTTTTCCACCAACTTAAAAAAGCCGATATACAACTAAAGGGATTCTACATTTTCTAAAAGATTCGTATAAAATATAAATTTTAAAGTGAAAGTTTTCTTGAATGCAAAGACGTGTAAATAACAACGAAAGTACTTACATGCCCATTTTCCTTTCGATTTGAAGTCCACCTTATTCAATGCAGGCCCAATAGCGTAAGTATACACTACACCAATGATGAACTTCACTATATACAAAATCAATACCACCGCGAACACGATACCTAATTTTTCTAATGCGCTAAATGCAGCCATTACTGAGATTTACAAATAATTATTTTTGTAAAATAAAAAGTGAGAGGTTATCTCTTGGAGAGAGTACACTGCTTGACACAGTTCGCGCATGCGTACTGGCGGTCAAAGAAAGTGAGCATGCGCTGAGAATGAACGATAAGAATGGAAGACCGAATGCGACAATGACCGAGCGCCCGAATTCATAAATAGCTATCCCGAATCGGAAAGAGACGGAGCTAAAATACTTTTTGTTTCAGTCACTCGTGATAACGAAGTTGTGTCACAATCAGCATGCAATGAGGTCATCGAGTTTTATTGAGAAGAACCAAGTGCTGTAGAAACGTCTAAAAACAATATTAACAAGGTTAAGAATAATGATGTCCATCTGTGAGGTGTTAAACTAGAAGATAATTACCATGTGTTTAACGATGCGTAACTAAACTCTATTATAAGTACTTGTACCCTACCAAGGGATACGTAAGATCTTTGAATTCACACCCGTCCATACCCGTGAAACTAATAAGTAATAACATCTCGCTATTTACAACTCACTGACTCTACATTATCACTGCCTCTTGCTGAAAATAATGTACCCGTGGAACTAATAAGTAGTAAGAACTCGTTATTTACAAATGACTGACTCTACACTAGCACTGCCTTTTGGTGAAAATAATGTGAGGATCCTTTAACTTCAACATCATCAAGTAAAATAAAAAATAAAAAAAAACTTATTTATTGCTGGCTTCCTAAAAAATAAGACAATAGTAATGTAGGGGTAGCCGGCAAAAGGAGGTAGTCTCAGTGTATGCTGAGCTACAGGCGTCAGACCACTCCTCTATGGCCTGTTAACGCTCACAGTCATAAACTTATAATAACTCATTGTGTGTGTATAATAAAGTTACCTAGGATTTAGCGATATGAGCAGTGAATAAAACGTCACTCGAGCGTATCTAGGATAATGTGAAGAATACAAATCTGAACAAGTCATTCAACGTACAAGTTTGAATCGAATTGAATCGAATACTAAATTAATAATACCACATGTTTCTTTGCTCATTAACTTTAGTAGTAATAATTTACTTTGTATCAACTTAGAAAGAAATGAATTGCCTAATTAATGCGAACCGAACCGAAAAGCTAACTAAAAATTTCCATTTGCACGCACGCGTAAAATCATTACATCACCAATTTTTCCCAATTATTATAATGTGAAAGTAACTAGGTGTCTGTCTGTTATGGTGAACCGATCTTGATTCAATTTAGCATGGAAATAAATTTAATGTTTAGGAAGCACAAAAAGCTTGTAATTAGTAAGTGTACCTAAGTATGATAAATAGGCGACTACACCATACCGATGTATGCTGTTATATAAAAACTGTATCAAAGTCTTTATTATACGTACCTACCTTGTATTATATGAATTAAAAATATTTATTAGGAACGGTAAGAAAATATCTAAACAATACTACATACTTATAAATATAATCTTAGTTCCTACAAAATAAACGAATAAAAAATCTTGAGAAAATAATACTAAAAAATATTCACAAAAAGTACAATTTTACAGTTTAGATGAGTTTTCTGAATCTTGAGTTTGGGACTGTGTTTTGAGATCGAGTTTCTTTGTAAAATAAACTATGTATAAATAAACTGATGAATAGTATATTATCAATAGCTTAACTTCTATAAACAGATTGTATAGTATTTAAGCAGTAGCCAGAGACTAAAAATAAGCAGAGACAATATAGCTAAAGTTAGCTCAGGAAATTGGCCTGATCAATGGAAAAGTTTTATGTTGAAACAACGACTAGGGCTATCGATGTCAGAGTAAATCCAATAATTAGTTTTCGATGTTCGCGTTAACAATGATTTGGCTAATGATGCCATTTTAAGTTTCGTCTTTGGGTAGGTATGTAGTTTACTAATGGTAGAATTTGATTTAGTAATTATCATTAACAAGATCGGCTGCTTGTACTCGTATCAATGCATCGCTATCTGTTGCTGTATTATATTATATAAGTCTCTCTCATGTCATAATGATAACATTCGATCTTCAACCTTTTTAAAGATTCTTAGATTTTCTGTTGACAAAAGAAAGTTATCGGAAATACCTACATCGTGTTCAATGAAAAGGATCATGAAATTTGAAATCGGGGAAGGTAATTTATAAATATTATATTTATCGCCTAACACTAGTTTATACTATATAGAGCAAAGAATGCATCAAAATAGAATACATTTTCTGAAGCCTGCAAGGTATCAAAATGAAACACCCGATAGTTAAAACTTTTGATTTAATCTCAAAATATTTCATTGAAATTCGTTTCTAAAACATCAAACAAAGGAAAATTCCAGAAACCGTAATTTATTTTAAAATATAACAGACACACAATTCGTGTTTATATTATTGTGTTATTTTTATTGACTATTGTATTGCATTATTCATGTAGGTATACAAAATAAAAGAAGAAACTATGTACCTATCCATTGTCGCACAAGTTTATAAAAATTTTGCATTCGCACCTAAGATATTTAGGAATTATTGTATAGACACAAGCGTGTTTCAATGAAACCTGCTTGAGTTAATGGTTGGCCTACTGATGGTCAAATAGACAATAATTATCACGAAGTGTGTAAACTCCTTTTGCTAGGACGAAGCTAAACTTGTGACAAGTGCTTCAATTAATAGGACTCAACAAGAAAAGCCGCAAAACCGACACGTCTAACTTTAGTGCGGTCTGTCACAAAAGTTTGGTATTACAATCCATAGTCAGCACCAGATGGATTAATACTGAATTTCTAGAAGTAATTATATAACACTTAAGAACGGTGAATTTGACAATAAGGACAGAATAATTGTAGTATATAGGCATTGAGAATTATATTGACAGCTCGAGACGCAGTACTATAGGTATAGGGAGTAAAGGACAAATTGGCGTAGTTTTTGCCAACAGTTCATTCAAATCATTATTCTAAACTATGTGTCAGTGGACTTATATTGTTTTCTAAAAACGTATGATTTCTGTTTTTTATCGACTTTGCAATGTGAAAAGCTGATATAAAACGATTTTTCGCTACTCGTGAAATAAACTGAGCCATCCAGCTTTAAGTAGGTTTGCTTTGCATTGTTAGTTTTGTTTGCAAAAAATATACGTACCTGTACTTTTACACTTAAAAAAAATTTGGATAATCTAGGAAAATTCCACAAAATTCAATCCAAAATAAAGGTCTGAATTATTCACAGTTTTAGTTTTTGCCAACCTGCTCTACATTTTTCAAGGAGGCTTAAATAAAAATAAGTACTTACCTTAAGATTTGTGCGTAATGCACGAGTTGGTCAACAAATTATTCAGTTTCAGTAAACACCTCCTTTTTCCTCTGACCGCGTGGTCCGACTGCTTCGTCCGACTGAGCGGAGGACGCGGCTTTTTTTTCCATTTCGTTCGACTGATCGGACGAAGCTTATAATATACATCGTAGAGCTAGTTATAAGAACGTAATTTTTTGAAACACTTTTTATTATATGCCTTGCATATATCACCAGGATTCGAACTTGAGCTTCACGCATGCAAAGCGGGCCCAGTTACTACATGCCATAACTAAAAAATAGCTACTTCGTGGTGTGCGCTGGGTCTAAATTCATCACAATGCGTCCAGTCCTTAGTTTACATGTAGTGGAGTTAATGATAGTAAAATTGAACTTATTATGCATTAGCCCGTTTATCATACTCGGTTGCAAACTAATGTAATAGCTAACTTGGGATGACGTACACCCCGCATTGTGTGGAAACTTGGCATAGTTCAAATTTGGTTCCACTCGGATTGCGGGTTGGGTTGGTATTCTGTTGGTATTACGTATATCTACAATGGTAGTAGAAGTGGTAAACCTGTTAGAAATTTACCCTTTTCTCATATCTGAGGCTTGGGTTAGTCTTTGGTCAGGGGATGTTTTATTTATATTATGCTACGAGTATTATGCTTACTCGGTGCAGTGATAGCATTATAGTTAAAGAGCCTGCTTCTCATGATGATAATCAGTGAGGCTCGAGTTCAAATCCTGGCATGTACCAATGAGTTTTTCAAAACTTACGTACCTACTCATCATTAGCTCGACGGTGAAGAAAAACATCGCGTCGAAACCCGCAGGTCTCAAAATTATTCTGAGGCATGGGTAACAGAACCGGTTTAGGGGTCGAATATTCTCGTGAAAAGTGGGTATTTCCAGAAATGGAATATCTCCGTCTACCCCCTCCGGGATGAAAACCGTAACATTACTTTTTGTTTTTAATCCTTGATGATCTAGTACATAAGAATAATCAAATCTGCTTAATAATTATGCACAGTTCAAATATCTTCTTAGAAAATGTAGTCCTTATTGAATCAGTTTAGCATCTCTCATAAAAGTAGTCGGAAGCTAGGCCAGCGATTTACAGAGCAAAGACTCTGCGACGATTTCAGAATCATGAATTTCAATGAGACCTCGCACTGACTCAGTAAGCACCGTTACATTTCCCCCTTTCCCTCCCCTTTGAAAGAGAGAATTCACTGAAGATTGTTGAACTTTTTTTAAGTAGGTATATGATATTATAATAAATAACATAGAAGTCGGTTACAAAAGAGGAGGTTTTCAATTCGACACGTATGTTTTTTTAAGTTTGTTACCTCAGAACAAAAAAGAAGAGGTTTTATTATTTTTTGAAGTCTTCTTCTCTTCTCTAATCTTTTTAGTATAACCTATTCGTTGAAGTCGGTTTTTTACTCTTTAAAGTAAAATTCATTTCGTTGAATGTAAAAAATCGACTTCAACGACTAATACTAAAAAAATACAGTCGAATTGAGAATCCTTTCTTTTTTTTGAAGTCGGTTAAAAAAGGAATCATCGAAATCTGTTGGCGTAGTATTCAATTATTCGTTCATTTGTCGCGCACATACTTAATGCAATTTTAAGAATTATTTGGTTTTCCCCATGGATGCAGTTGTCAGAAGCGGACCAAATTAAAATGGGACTACACGAGAAGCACCAGCTTTCAAATAAAAAAAAATCAACAAAATCGGTTCACCCAGTTGAAAGTTCTGAGGTAAAAAACATAAAAAAAAACTTACTTACGCTACGAATTGATAACCTCCTCCTTTTTTTGAAGTCGTTTAAAAACTGTTTTTATTCCTCAGCAATTCATTTTATGAGTAACTAGCGGTTCTGCGCGGTTTCACCCGCGTAGTTCCCGTAAGATGAAATAATTTCTCCCGTTTTTTACACATTTACCACTATATCTTTGCTCCTATTGGTCGTAGCGTGATGTTATATAGCCTATAGCCTTCCTCGATAACTGGACTATCCAACACAAAAAAAAATATTCAATTCGAACCAGTAGTTTCGGAGATTAGCGCGTTCAAACAAACAAACAAACTCTTCAGCTTTATAATATTATAGTATAGATAGGGTAAAGTGGTTTTGCTGTGGTTGAATCTTAGAATTATATTGTAATTATAAAAATGTTACTAATGTTTTGTAGGAAAATAATTTTCCTAATTCATTTATAAATAAAGACTTTGCAAAGGATTAAAAGTTATGCTACAAATTAGACTTTCAGGTACACAACTAGAAGACTTTTTATTACATTTCAGTCGTCACTAATGTAGTAAAAACATAGAGTAAAAATAATCACTTTCAAAGCCAAAAAACTTTTTTATATATAATATTATGTACAAACTTTATATAATATGTTAGTCTTAATGTTAAATAGGTAAGTACATAAATGATAAATGGTCATTTACTCGTACGTGTTCCATTGACAACTTTCGTTTTTATTTATTAAAATAATTTTACAAATTTATAAAAAAATATATTACATGACATATCCACACGTCTGATCGAGGCAAGTGGCGACCCGAGGGCTGGCAGTTACTTCTCCCAAAGAATCAGTATAGCTGTTCAGAGGGGGTATGCTGCCAGTGTCCTGGGAACATTGCCCCGATGCGGCGTTTTGGATGAAATTTTTCATTTATAATAGTTTTTAAAAGTGTAATATTTTTTTTACGTGTTAAATGGTTTATTTCTGTTATACTTTAATAAATAAAAAGCCACCTATCCTAGTCTAAAGTTTGTTAATTTCCCAAATCATAGTACTTACTTCAAACACGTAGTATGCAAAAATCAAAAATAAATTCCACGTATTACGAAATCGCAAGCACAGCTAATCTACTATATAAAAATAAGTCGGGTTTTCCTTCCTGACGATATAACTCCAGAACGCGCGAACCGATTTCCACGGTTTTGCATTCGTTGGAAAGGTCTCGGGCTCCGTGAGGGTTATAGCAAAGAAAATTCAGCATTGCACCCGTGCAAAGCCGGGGCGGGTCGCTAGTTTATTATATTAAATAATTAAATACAATACGAGTATTATAATGAGGAAAGATTTGTATTTTTGTGTGTTTGTATTTTTGTTACGAATAAACTCAAAAACTACTGAACCGATTTTAAAAATTCTTTCACAAAAAAAAAAGCTAGAATATCCAAGAGTAACATAGGCTACATTTTATTCTTGTGTTCCCACGGGAACGGAAACTACGCGGGTGAAACTACGCAGAACCGGTAGTATTAAATAAATATATTAGAGAACATCAGTGACACAAAAAAATTACCATTACATAGACGATGTAAATGCAATACAGTTTCCTCTGGAACTTTTCTATACTTTTAACATTCAGCAAATGTCATTCAAGTCACAGTTGACACTTAAAGTTCAAACGGTTCACTCTCAGGCGATATTCACGGGACGTTACAGGAAATCCTTGTGGCTGATTTGTCAAAGGAACTAGCGAACGTGATGCTAGCTTGATGCCCTCGGGTGGATGACAGATAAACACACACGGTTGATGGTTTAACGTTTGGGGGTCGCAAAGACATAAAGTGACAAGTCCGTTTTGTGCGTTTCATTTCGGACGTTATCTATTGCTGTATTAATGGCGTCAAACCTGGTTAAATGTGATGATCAATTTGGAGTTTTTCTTTATTACAGTATGTCAGTGTGCTCGCCTTTCTCAATTAGTAAGTAAGTAAGTAACAACTCTTTATTGTACACCAATAAAAATATGCAACAAGTGACACAATGATAAAAAAGTACAATGGGCAGTCTTATCGCTTTAAGTGATTTCTTCCAGACAATCTTAGGATGGAAGTAACTGAGATAAACAGATGAAGGTAGGTGGTGCACTAAAGTTACCGATGGATTAGTTAAGGTACTTATATACATAAACCGTTTTCTATAGATATATAAAAAGTAAAATACACAGTACATAGATAATATATAAAGTAAATATATAGATACCATAGCATATTATAATTACATACATAGATTCATTATATTCACACAAGATATGATTTATTATTGAGAAGATTCCAATCCGAGTTAAAAAATTGGCAGTGATTCAGCACTCCATATGGACAGGGGCAGGCCATTCAATTAGATACCAAAATATAAAATAATAGGCGCGTGAATTGTTTCATTCTTATCTATGTTTTTTATTAATTGCTAGCTACTTAGCACATCATTGTTTTTAAAACTCTCAAAAATTCAATTTGTGCTAATAAATTATTTCAAAGATTTTCCTTCTTCAGTTTTAATCGCTTTGTTTACACTTCTCAGTACCAATAAACACAGAACTTGATTGATAATATGTTTCATATAATTTATGTCCTAAGTAATCTTAATTTTTGTAATAATTTCTAAGTTGGAATTTTCGCCGTTTTAATAACAATTTGTACCACTTAAGGTTTCCAATAATATTGTCAAAGGTAGGTATTTGTAAGCTATCACAACGTTAATTTGATTATGGATTTAGCCCTCAGGCGTTTAAAAAGTACCCTTTACCTATCTGAAGATTGAAATTGTTATTTTTACTGTTTCTACTCCAATATTTGCGACTACTCTTTGGTCTTTGTCTACGCTTGGTCCATTTAGGGGATTGCTTTCGATACTCTACGTTATAAAACTTCGATTAGCTTCACAATCAACTATTCAAGCTGATGCACCTAACGTCTCTGTAATTTCATTGTTAATACGCCAGCTGTTTCAAGCTAAGTAGTTTAAGGGTGAGGCCAAACGAGCGTAATTTTGTGAGTCGTGAGTAGCAGAATTTCGGTCGCTGAAATTCTGCTGCATTCGATTTCATACAAAAGTCCTATTTGATTCACACGGCGACGCAAAATGAGTTGTCTGCCGACTCACATGCATTATGCGGACCGAATTTCAGTTCGCGGGGCGATGGGGTAGACATAGACAATGTGTGAAAGAGATACTAGAGTGGAATGTGACGGATCACTCAAGAGGGAGTGAGAAATAAGATATATTCTGCTACTCACGACTCACAAAATTACGCTCCGTCTGGCAGCCCAACAGAATTTCTGTCGGGCAGAATTTCTGCAACCGAAATTCTGCAACCGAAATTACGCTCGTTTGGCCTCACCCTAAGTGTTACAAACTGGTTTAAAACTTAAAACTTTTACGGTAACGATGTTGTTAGCTGATGTTCATTGTCTGTTTCGTTTTCTTTAAGTTTTAAATTCTTGCTTTAAATAACTGTAGTAGGGATTTCTGGAGTGGAATGTTTGTAGTAAGAGATAATTGTTTTCAGGTAGGTAATTTAACATTTTCTCAATATTTGTTTACATAAATATTTTGTAAAAGATTATAACAATATTGGAGTGTAGAGTTGAGTTTAGACCATAAACAAGGATAATTTTAAGTAGTAAGTAGAAGTTTTTTAGACTAATATAATGAAAATTTAGTTGTTTAAATAGCAGTTTTTGATACATAAGACATCTATCAAAAACTGCTTACTTTCGGTCTGGACCAATCATCTTAACTAAATAATAGAAGTGAAGTGAAAGACATAATAAATGAAGTACCTACCTACATAAATAACAGTTATGAATGTTTTGCTAAGATAGTTCATGAAAACTAAAAAGACAATCTTTTGCATGTATGGCACGCGTCATATAAATCAAATGAGTGCAAATTCGAGGGGTTTACTGGTTTGCGATACCCACCTTCATATATTGTCAGAAGACTTACATAAGTAAGTAGATATGCCCAATTTCAGCTCAATCATCATTCAGCTAATTGCTGTCAATTGCTGGACTAAAGCCTCCCCAAGGAGCGCGATAATAATCCAAAGTACCTACCCGATAACTAGGTAATACAGAATCTTGCTTTTTATATCAAAGAGATATCAAGTAATTTCAAAGAGTGGGGCAACTATTCGGATTTTACCCAACATTGGAAGCTAAATAAAGCTTTTAAAAATCAGATCCCTACTGCCAACATTCTCGATCGTGGCAATCGAGAATCTCGAAAATCTCGGTTGAGGTCAAATAACAGATGTTTGCGATAGACTTTATCATCAGATTACTCTGAGGACCTAGCCAAAGTGGCTTTGTTAAACGTAAACGCCAGTTGAATAGAATATCAAATGTATGGGATTGACATATGCGTTAGACTTGTCATGCGCGCGGTAAATTAAAATTGACGCAACGCCTAGCAAAGGTAGACTTTTGTGGGTCGCAGCCATGTCGTAGCCATATTATGTAGCAGCCGATCGCAACCGCGCGCGATCGATCGCATGCGACTGACGCGCGTGATCCTTGGAAGTCTACCTTTAGGAAGTATAGTCGAAGGTGTGTAGTTAATACTAGTACTTATTACAATTAGGCGAACGCTAGATAAGCTTTCATTAACCACTTGTATATTATTGTATGTTTTAGGTATTATTTAGACTTTTGTGGGTCGCAGTCATGTCGTAGCCATATGTAGCAACCGATCGCAACCGCGCGCGATCGATCGCATGCGACTGACGCGCGTGATCCTTGGAAGTCTACCTTTAGGAAGTATAGTCGAACGTGTGTAGTTATTACTAGTACTTATTACAATTAGGCAAACGCTAGATAACCGAAAAACTTTCATTAACCACTTGTATATTTATATTATTTTATGTTTTAGGCTGTTCTATTTGCAACAAAACAAGTTCACCGAAAGTAACAGAGCACGTTCGAAGTTCAAGTATTCGAACGTAAAATAGGAATATTTCCAGGATGCCAGCCTTCCAGGCTCGTTTAAGCGGCGTCTTTCATTTTTAATTAAACACGTCTCGAAGTTTGGAAGTTGTTTTGACGACGGCAAGGGAGCTGCTATAGACCCGGTAGGAAATTAATTTACTACGGGCGATGTTCACTTCATTAAGTTCTAGATGGAATTTTGAACTACTAAAGATTAGTAAAGTTGAATGGTTATGTGCCCCCGAGCGTCGTTTAGATTCAATATTTAGTAATCTAGTTCGCTGATGGAATTGTTTTGCGTAAGAAGATTTTAATATTATGTAGAAACTAGACTTGGTCCGGGCTCCAGGACTAAACCCATGTGTTATTCTGATGAAGCTTATATATCTGTATAGTTTCATTAACATTTCGGTAGTTTTTTCGTGAAAGAGTAACTAACATGTATCTATCTATCAATCCATCTTTAGGTAGGTATTTGCAAGATACATCAGGGGCCCGTTCAACTAAACTACAAGTTACAAGCAACAAGTCAACAAGTGACAAGCCCCATTGTTAACAATTTACAAGTACAAGTGTCCATCGAACACTGCTTTCCTACCAGACTAGTTACTAGTTTTTTTTTTGCTGTATTACAAGTTGTTCTCCTCGATTTAACAATTGTTGTTTACATCACTATTTAAAAAAGGTAAATGTTATGGTAAATGCCTGTTGATCTTGTCAAATAACTATCTGTGGTTTCTGTTGTGTTTTGGGCTTTTGATAAACATGGAAAACAGGAAAGAATTAAAAACTTAGCAGCCGCTAGGTGTAATCAATCTAGTTCAGAACTTAGCATTTTTGTTATGGAAATAGTATTTAATGTCATTGTAGTTTGTGATAGTTGGAGTTGAAATGACATTCAATAAGTGGACTTGTAAGTTCCTATTTTGAATAAAACATTTTGACTTTGACTTTGACTTTGTTTGGTTTTGTCAGGTATGTGACATGTACCAAGTGGGGGGCATTTTTGAACTACCTACTTCATTGGTTTTTCATTTATTAATTGTTTGACAAATAATTTTTTTATATATTATGTGTCTGAAATCTATCTAAGTTTTTAGAAAATTGTTGCTGTATGATTAGAAATAACAAAAGCCATTTTTTTATAACTTGTTTTATTCTTAATATCACGGATTAATCACACCTAATCCAATCATAATATACCTACATCAGGGATATACATAACATTTGCCGGCTAGAGCTCGGCCTCGGTTCGATCTTGGGTATGTATTGGAGAACTATCCGTTAGAACTCATGCATGGATCTATCGGTCAAATGTTGGTGCTAAACTGGGTGTAAACCATGTTCAAACCATGAGCAAATACCTCTGAGATTCCTTGTCCACTTGCTCGGTGGTGAAGGAAAACACCATGACGAACCTACACACTTGAGATAACCGATTTAGTTAACTAGACCTACAGTAAACACTAAACAGGGGGCAAATTCTACTAAATTACAACGGTTACAGTTGGATGATAATGACAATGACATGGTCAGTCGATGGTGTTATTTGCTCTGAAAAGTGTCAAAATAACACCATTGTCTGACCATGGATATGTCAGTCATCCAATTAAGACCGTTGACATTTAGTAGAATTGGCCCCCTGGATTCGAGACAAACAGATTCTTTACCCAATTTAATTTAATACTAATTTAAATCGCACAATCCACAAGTCTACCAGCTCCAAAGGTAAGTAGAATTGTAAAATTTTTGACAGATATAAATTAACAAATCCACAAATCTTTGTTGAACGCTTGTTCGATTTGGTGATTTTTAACTATAAAAAAATATATATGGATGGAAGGTAAACTTGTAGTTGTAGCAAGTAAATCACAAGTTGTGATATCGCAGTTTCCATGAACACTAATAACGTCAGTGTTGCCAGACTTTTCACCAGTGCTGCCATTTTTTTCTACAAGTTACAAGAATTGTAGTTTCGGTAAACGGGCCCCAGTTATTATGTCAGTGTCAACACTTACTAGAGAAAACACTCAATAAAACATTGTGACTGATTCCAGTAGGCATATATTTTTAGATCTATACAACCAATGTAAAGCAAATTGTGTAAATCGACCTTATTGACAAACCTGCCTACGTAGCTACTATACCTCAACCGTTGGACCTACGAAAGATAAATTAGAAACGTAGATAGCTTTTAGGTCGTAGGCAAGATATTAAGAAAGTATTTTTAGAAATTCCCACAGGGCACGTTTATAAACGCGATCCGCGCCGACTTTCCAGATAATGTATTTTTTTTCTATTGAATGTTTGTAGGCCTACCTTTGTTAGAAACCACTAAGATGTCACTCGTTCTTTTTACTAACTTAACTTTTAAAACCTGTTCAAAAAACTATTATTCAAAATGGCGCCTATGCTGACACTGACGATGAGATTGCTATTCCTCAAAAGAAAAGGTATAAAACATCATCAAACGTCATTTCACGAGGTATGAAACATAAAAGCGAGGAGCGTACAGTCGAGCAAAACGGTGAGATGTCGAGGGCTCTACAGTCCTAGGAGTCGGACAGGCTAGGAAAGAAATGAGGGCGGACCATCGATACGAAAAAAAGTCCATAATAGATAAGGAAACTGAAAATTTACGCTAGGCAGGGATCTGACAAAAAAACATATACACTTTCAAGAACTCGGCGAACATGTTTTGACAGTTAATAATAAATCCCTTTTTTTGTTTTTACATACATATATATATATATATACACACACGAAAATGAGGTATGGTTGTATATACTTACCTGCCTACAAAAAATTGCAATAAAACACATAAAAAAGTTTACAAGTTCAAAAGAAGCATACCAAAGAGTCGTTAGGTTATATTATAAGTTTCTCTATAGGTACTGCAATTGTAATCACACATCAGTTCGAGGTGCTTCTCATACGGATGGAAGCAAAGGAAAAACTTAAAATAAAAATGCTTAAGAAGCACACGTTAAGATGTCGACGTCCATTGTTTTTTTGACAGCGTTCAAATTTCTGTTTCACCTCTGATATGTGTTTTTAGCAGATAAACACCAGATATTATATCCCTATTATTTCTTAATAATAGTAAGATTATAATAAACACTTTATAGCAAGTGGTGAAACAGATTCTAATTCTCTTAGGCATATATATCTATTGGTCTTCATATCGAAGGCGAGGACGCTATAAAGTGGTACACTCGCGTGCACTGTGTGCATGCTACAGTCGCCACGAATAGACGTAACATTTTTGAAATAATGAAATTCACATCTTCCATTATTTATTTTAATATAAAAGACGCGACACGATTTAATAAGTGTCACCTGTTGTAGTAGCTACCATCTTCATTGTTTTGTTTGTGCCGTGAATGGCTACTTATGGTCCGTACCGTCCGTTGGATTAATTCTGTATTGCTAAAACTGTACATTCTTAAAAAGTTATTATTATTTGATTTTAAAGGTTGATAAATAACTCAAAAAAATGTCATTCCATATTCTCTCAGATTAGTTTAATTATTTAGTAACAGCTCTTCTTTAATTATAAAAACTAATGTTGCTAGTTAAATTTAATGATAAGTGACTCACACAATTTTGATGAATTCAATAGCGCAAAAAAAAATATGCCTGTATGAAAAACTCTGTTTTCTGGAAATTCTTAATACAAACAGCAATTTCATAATTAAGGCTAATAAGCCTTTGTTATCAACCAACTTGGTCTCAAGAAACAATATGGATATTTTATATTTTATTTCATTTTATTTTAATTCCGCTCTAGTTTTTCACAATCAGTATTAAAATTGCAATCCTGTTATCGTTTTAAGTAGGTAATACATACCTACTACAAAATTAAATATGAAGTTCAATTAAAATATGGCATTTACGAACATTTATATTTACAATACCAAACCGAATATCATTATGCGAATTGAATGAATCCCCTCAACTTGAGCTAAACCGAACTCAATGAATGATTCATTCACTCAACGCATCGATCAGGGAAAAAAATGGCTGCTCACTAGATAAGTTTTGGTCGGAGAAAAAAAAACTTAACTACCAATTTTCTCCAACCCTACTACCATCTCTTAAAATAAACCCATAAATCCCACGGGCGATTAAGAACATGTTTTATTAATATTTAGATTAAGAACATTATCTATTGATAATTCTATTGGGTATTGTCTCGGGGATAAAAGACGTGGGTTATTTTAAAGTTTAAACCTTTTCTACTATTCGTTACTGGATGGGATGAAACAGTATTGTTTGAATCTTCTTGCTTGCTTTGAACTATTAACAATAAGGTAAGCTGGTTTTGATATTGATTTGCATCAAACAATTCTTATAACCAGATTTATTTAAGGTTGTTTCGGAAGAGATTGCAAAAGTTTCGTTTTATGAAGATGAAACTGTGTACCTATCGTATTCTTTCTGGTCATCGTTCTTTCTTTTAGAACATTCACTAATATATTAAAAGGGATTACTAACCTTCATTATGATTACATTAATGTTAGTTTTTTGATTAAACTAATTAGTTACTCAAATAAATATACAAGAGCAGTGATCATGTAGACCAGAAACAATGAGTTTTTCAAAACATCGTGAGGGAACCCGCATGTCCAAGAATTTATTCTAAAGCTTGAGTAACCCCGGTCCAGCGATGGTTTCACCACCTGTCACGATCAGAGAAGCTAAAATATACTGGTGAAAAGAGAGTAAGTATTTCCAAATTCGGTATTTATTTATGAAGTAATTATATCTATTTAAAAAAAAATCTATGGTTTCTTCATATCGATGGGAAAACTACTCTAAACGCAATTTGAATGTGGAATTTGAAACGATTTCTTTATTGCAATCATTTGGTATATACAAGAGTAGCAACAGAGACGCAGCCGTAGACTCTTGACCCCACCAACAGGTGACGAGAGCCGGGAATCATAAACCACGGAGTGCACATCTGCAGACTGCAACTTCAAATTTTTACCAGAGCCTTTTGTCCGTTCTGGAATAGAAGGATATACTTATGTTAATGCCCTTTCTCAATATACAATCTATCTTCCTGACAAAATTCATAAAGATCTGATGGGCTGTTTAGTCGTTAAAAGGATAACTTCTTTTAAACAATACAACTGTGAACCACATCCAATTAGGCGCAGTAGTGTGAGCGTGATGCGCTTACAAACACACAGACAGACATAGTGATAGTCAATAATTCTACTAAATATGTATTGACTGATTACAATTTTATCATATTCTTCTACTATATAAAAATAAGTCGGGTTTTCCTTCCTGACGCTATAACTCCAGAACGCACGAACCGATTTCCACGGTTTTGCATTCGTTGGAAAGGTCTCGGGCTCCGTGAGGTTTGTAGCAAAGAAAATTCAGGAAAAATTGTACCCGTGCGAAGCCGGGGCGGGTCGCTAGTTATGTATATAATGTATGTTCATACCATTATTATGTTCAAAATCGGTATAAAATGTCGATGCCAAGCAAGTGTTTCTGAAGCGGATAAGGTTGAACGAAGAAAAAAACTCTGTGTAAAAAGTGTATCATACTTACGACGTGGTATATGGAGAGCTTCGTAAGAAAGAAAATTCGCTTTTAAAATTCATGAGATCGATTATCGATGCCGAGCTGTTCGATAATATTCTTCGAGATTCGCGATTGATCCAGTCAAGTAGCTGGGGGCCAATTCCACTAAATGTCAGCCACTGGCGAGCCATTGTCATCGAACTATCATTCCATTATGCTGCAACTGGCACTATGACATCTAATTTGTATTCCACTAAAATCATAGTGGCATTACAATGGAATGACTATGGACTACGTTAGGTGTTGTCTACCATATATAACTATTACTACCATGCGTGTCATTAGTTTTATTTCGGGTTTTCGGCACTAAAATTTTTAGATGATTGATTTTATTTATGGTATATGTGACATTTCGATAAGTTTTGAAGAAACTTGTGTATTTTTGTGCATAGACTCTGAAGCAGAGCTAAAATCTGGATTTCGTGTCTTGTTTAGGGCTGATGGCTAAATTGCCAATGCCTTGAAATAAGGGGAAAAAAGCAATCACTGGACAGCGCCATTATATGGTAGCAATAGTAGAATACCAAAAGTGGTGAACAATGATAGTTGAATGACTGTGAAAACTGACAGTTAACAGAATACGAAAAGTGCCAAATAACACCATCGAGTGACCATTGCCATGTCATTGTCATCCAACTATCACTGTTGTCATTTAGTAGAATTGCCTCCTGGTTTATTTTGGTCTCTTTGTAATATCTGCTGTTTGACACGATAAGCGAAATAAGAAAGTTAGTTCATTCTTCCTCTCTCTGCATATAATGGTTGCTTAAATCATCATTTTTAATCTATGACAGTCTGTTAACCTATTACTTTAAGCGAGCAATTCTTGTATTTATTTAGGTATATTTCGGGTATATCCAAAACGGCTCTAACGAGTTTGATGAAATTTTGCATAAATATATACACTTTTGAGTTTAACTGCATAGTTGTATTTCCTGTAAAAACGTAATTTGACAAAATAACATATTTTTTTAATAATACGGCCATCACCAGCAGGTGGCGTTAGCGACCGATATACCACTTATGCCAAGAAAATGAAACACAATTGATTTTTAATGGTTCTGTCTCGCATTGGAACCGCACGATACTTGATTGATATGACCACTCACAGTTCTTAGGTGTTATTAAGTACTACATTAGTAATTATTTTTCTTTTGTTTTGTTAATACATTGTTTTTAAAAGTTGTGTCCTAACAGGGTTGGAACGTAAACCCTACACACTAAGATCTATGTTCTGTGTACACGTGATTAAAATAAAGTTTTTGAATTTGTTGAACAATGGGTCCCAGTCACACACACAACATGGGGGTTGGGTGAGCCCACCGTGGATTCAAAGGTGGTGGTAGGATAACTGAGACAAGTTATCTGGAGAATTTTGAATTTTCTTAAGCCCGACTGTATGTGAAGAGAAAGCCAAGGCTTCGCGCAAAAACTTGCGAATCGACGACAACATTCTTGAATGATCTTTCACGCCATGTCTTTTTAAAAAGACAAATTGAATAATAGATTCTATAAACTACTTAATGATTCTCTATCATAATATGTCTGGCTGGTTTATAGCCCAAGCTTATATCTTAAGCTACGCTTGGAAACGTATATTCATTACCCAAGATTGATATTAGCATAACGGTCGCCAGAGGAGACACATAACTGGAACATATGAGTCTGGACCAGTTCCTAACCGTGCTTGATTAGTTTAACTTCAGTTGATTAGTTTTGGCTTCAAGTATAATTTCTAATGGTACTATTTTTGTATTTGGTTTTACGTAAATACAATGCAACTTACTTTTACAAAACATAACATTTTATTACACCACAATGTGCAAAACTAAGTATACTTAATTTCATGAAGTTTTCAAAGTAGTAGAAGTAAAAACTAACGTTTAACTTACAATACTTATTTTGTCTACTTTAGTTTTAAAAACACAAAATTTATTTTATAAACAAGCTATTTACGTAACGTACCTCTTTACGGGTAAAATCAATAATAACAACTATACAGATAACTACTCTAAAGAGTAAACAAAAACGACTTCAATCTTCAACTTATATGGTTTGTCATGGATGCCGTTGTCGGAACTGGACGAAATTAAAATGGGACCAATCTGGAAGCACCAGCTTTCAAATAAAAAAAGAATCATCCAAATCGGTTCACCCAGTCGAAAGTTCTGAGGTAACAAACATAAAAAAAATATAAAAAAAATCCGTCCGTCCGTCTGTCCGTCCGTCTGTTCGTTCGTCTGTCCGTCCGTCTGTCCGTCCGACTGTTCGTCCGTCTGTCCGACCGTCTGTCCGTCCGTCTGTTCGTCCGTCTGTCCGTCCGTCTGTTCGTCCGTCTGTCCGTCCGTCTGTCCGACCGTCTGTTCGTCCGTCTGTCCGTCCGTCTGTCCGTCCGTCTGTCCGTCCGTCTGTCCGTCCGTCTGTCCGACCGTCTGTCCGTCCGTCTGTTCGTCCGTCTGTCCGTCCGTCTGTCCGACCGTCTGTCCGTCCGTCTGTCCGTCCGTCTGTTCGTCCGTCTGTCCGTCCGTCTGTCTGTCCGTCTGTGCGTCCGTCTGTTCGTCCGTCTGTCCGTCCGTCTGTCCGACCGTCTGTTCGTCCGTCTGTCCGTCCGTCTGTCCGTCCGTCTGTTCGGCCGTCTGTCCGTCCGTCTGTCCGACCGTCTGACCGTCCGTCTGTCCGACCGTCTGTCCGTCCGTCTGTCCGACTGTCTGTCCGTCCGTCTGTCCGACCGTCTGTCCGTCCGTCTGTCCGTCAGTCTGTCTGTCCGTCTGTCCGTCCGTCTGTCCGACCGTCTGTCCGTCCGTCTGTCCGACCGTCTGTCCGACCGTCTGTCCGTCCGTCTGTCCGACCGTCTGTCCGTCCGTCTGTCCGACCGTCTGTCCGTCCGTCTGTCCGTCAGTCTGTCTGTCCGTCTGTCCGTCCGTCTGTCCGACCGTCTGTCCGTCCGTCTGTCCGACCGTCTGTCCGTCCGTCTGTCCGTCCGTCTGTCCGTCCGTCTGTCCGACCGTCTGTCCGTCCGTCTGTCCGTCCGTCTGTCCGTCCGACTGTCCGTCCGTCTGTCCGTCCGTCTGTTCGTCCGTCTGTCCGTCCATCTGTCCGTCCGTCTGTTCGTCCGTCTGTTCGTCCGTCTGTCCGTCCGTCTGTTCGTCCGTCTGTCCGTCACAAATTACAAATCTATTTCTGTTGCTGCAATTACAAGAAATACTAAAAACTAAATAAGATACATACAACAAAGTTTTTTTGCCGTTTTTATAGAGAATGGTACGGAACCCTTCGTGCGAGTCCGACTCGCACTTGGCTGATTTTATTTACCCAACAGTGGTGGGGCTGCATCTTTGGTAATAATTGAACCAAACCGTAAACAACTAACTAAGACAGCCGTCATAAGACTAAACTAAGCAGCAGCAGAATGTTACGAGAAGAGATAAATCACTGCACCGCAGTAAAAAGAGAACGTATGTCATTAAGGATTTTTAATAAACTGCCAAACTTTTTAAAAGAGATGCCATTAACTATATTTAAACGTAAATTAAAAGCTTGGTTAATTGATAAATGTTTTTATGACATAAATGAATATTTGACAATGAAATTATAATAATACAATACTTACATAATAATAACAACATAAGACATTAAAATTTATTCTTGACAATACTTTTAAAATTTCTTGACATTCTATTAGCATATTATCTGTATAATGTTGCTATTTAGTTTGATATAAATATGTATAAACTTAGACACATATGAACAGCTCATTACCTTTAAGTATTTGCATGCCAGTTATGGCTACATTTATGTGAGATACTAACCTTACTATAATATGACGCCCTAATACTAACCATATTTAAACTTAGATAAAAGCAAAAGAGGAAGATACGGTACCGGCGCCTCGCGCGTGGATCCTTTAAATTAGGTGCAAGTAGCGTAATTCGTTGTAGTCAACTCGTTCGCGCTTGTGCCCGAGTACGTCTTTCTATCTCTTTTTTTATTTGCGCGTGATTTCTATGACTATACCGTATCTTCCTCTTTTGCTTTTATCTAAGTATTTAAAGCAAATAAATGAATCTGAATCTGAATCATAAAAAGTGGCGAGAGCGGTGTGTGCTCGGTCTATACAGACACACAAAGCGTCATCGACTTTTGTCGGGATACACTGGTTCACCGAGATTTTGCCTTTGTGTGCATTGTGGGCTGCGTACACATACGAATACATACATGCCGCGCTCGAAAACTTGTGTAAGATGACCTGTTACCCGAATTTGAAGAAGAATGGTTTTTGGTAGACTAAGTAAGTTTGTATGTTCCACCATACCGCCTAATCTACTCAACCGATTTTGATCAATGAGGTGTCGATAGATTTCAAAAGATATTAGGGTTTGGGTGACAGTCTACATTTAGGACTAGCTTTGTGTATTTACTTATGTTTTACCGCAACAATACTCATCCGACTCTGGTGAATGAGGTATCTATGGACGAGCGGAGGTGGAATGCTCCTCCATCGTGAAAAAGGAAGATCTTCCGCCAGGCGAGGTGATCGTGCATGTGTAAAAAGACCCGGTCCGGCCATGGCCTCACCACCTATCACGTTTAGGGGTCGATTATTCTCGTGACAAGTGGGTACATTCAGTAATGGAATACCTCTGCCTATCCCCTCGGGGATAAAAGGCGGTAGATTATTTTTATTTATTATGTCTCGGAATTGTTACCAAACTAGTTAATAAATGTATTCTATCTTCCTGTATCAAGGCGTTTCGGTTCTACGTTGTAATACAATTTAATAGAATTCATACTGCTAGAAACTGCGCTGCATAACTAGGAGTTTGCCAATTTTCGTGTAGTTACGTGGTTAATTTACAAAGTACTTCCAGCTTAATTGCCATAAGTCTATACCGATCTACGTCAAAGGTATCTTAGTTTATACGAGTTTGTCTAATCGGTATGATGGGATAGGTGTATGTCATAAGCTTCTGACGCTGTTGACTTGAGGGTTCCGTATCATCTACTATATAAAATTAAGTCGGGTTTTTCTTCCTGACGCTATAACTCCAGAACGCACGAACCGATTTCCACCGTTTTGCATTCGTTGGAAAGGTCTCGGGCTCCGTGAGGTTTATAGCAAAGAAAATTCAGGAAAAATTTCTACAGAAAAGCGGGAATATCTTATAAGCGGGTCGCTAGTTATCTATAAAAACGACAAAAATGTGTGTGTTGTATGGGAGCCCCCCCTTAAATATTTATTTTATTATGTTTTTAGTATTTGCTGTTATATAGCGGCAACATAATTACATAATTTTTGATAATTTCTACTGTCTAGCTATCGTGGTTCTTGCGATTCTGCCTGGTGACAAACAGACGGACGGACAGACAGCGAAGTCTTAGTAATAGGGTCCCGTTTTTATCCCCTTGGGTACGGAACCCTAAAACACGCTTCTTTGATTATGGCAGTCGTCAAAACAAATGAAATGAGTCCGAACTCGTGGGGTTTACGAGTAGTCATTGAGGAGTTGGCCTTCTGGCTCGGTGGTAAAAAAAAAAAAAAAATTTAAAATGTTTATTTCGTAGAAACAAATAATTGCATTCATTTCACACATACTTAACGTCTAATCTTAAATTTAAAAGATTTTTTGAGTTAAGGTATGGTACCAGGTTGTTACATTGTCACAGAACAACGCCAAAGTATGCCAAATTCCTACTAAATCGGACGTCTGTAAGTGAGCTAAACTGCAGTTGCAAGATTTGGCCTGAACTAACACACAAACATTGAAAGTTAGATAAATAAATAGAAAAAGTATAATCATAAAATTTCACACCCTTATGCCTTGCCGCGGGGTTGGCTGATATATTACATTCCTGGTAGTACCCACTTTAATCCAGTTTAAGTATTTAACAGGCCCAATAAACGTTATACATGCCTCGGCAAAAATATGGGTCCTACGAATTTTTGCCGAGGCATGTATAACGTTTAATAAGTAAGTTTTCGAAAGTCTTAACTCGTTTTTTTTTTAAATTAACTAGTAGTTCTGCGCGGTTTCACCAGCGTAGTTCCCTAGAAATACGGCAATAAAATGTAGCCTATGTTACTCAGGGATATTCTAGCTTTCCATTGGAGAAAGATTTTTTATAAAATACAAACACACAAATATTTCCTCTTTATAATATTAGTACTATATTATTAGAGGTGTGTACCAAAGTGGTTACAATAAGTAGTTATTGTTAGAAATTAGATTAGATTCGTCTATAAAGACAATAGGTACATCGCCTGGAACCCATTCATCACAACCACCGTGGTATAATTAGATGCAAAGTGCTCAAGATATTGTATCGTTTACATAGAATTATTTATGATCGCAAGCCAGTGCTATTAACAAGGATTTTGGCCGCCTTCACGAGAAGTAGCATTCTCTTGCATTTGCGTTGCAAAATGGCTGCACTGAAAAGATGTGAATATTTCACACAGCTTTATGTTGTCTTTGCTCCGTTTGCCCAGTTTTAGGTCGAAAGTTAAATAGGGGAAAATATCTTGGAATTTCCTAACTTTGTAGTATTTGTATTCGCTAAAATTTTATTTGTTTGAGCAAGACGTGGAAAATTTGAGACTAATTTTGATGAACTTGTATCACCACTCTGCATTCTCGGACTCGAATTGTTCGGACTTATACCGGCCACAGCGTTTCGCCAACGTTCAACGCGACAAAACTACATGACAGTTTTGTCGCGTTGAACGTTGGCACACCACCTGGATAGTTGGCGGTCCACCACTGTGAGATTCTCACGAAACGATATAAACGGTCACTTACTATCAGGTGACCCGTCTGCTCGTTTGCCGCCTTTTATTATAAAAAAAAAACTCATTTTTTTTCAATATTCTTCTTGTCAATATCTCACGAGTAAAGTTGATAATTAATGGGTTACGTTTTAGGAAAAACCGGTATTGCGAACGACCCAGTAGCAAACAAAATTTTTTTTTTATATTTCAGAACATGGTGTGCGTTTGTGTTATCAGACATGACTATGATTCTACGTTCAAACGTTGAAACGCATTTCGGTACCTACTATTTGGGCCTTAGTTTGTGAATCTCCTCAGAAAAGCATATGTGGGCGTGCTCACGTGCCCATACTGAGCACGGGAGTTTGCCGCAAAGATTGTCTACAGGTCATGTATCTGGTTGGGTGTTTCTATAGTTGAACATTTTTATGGGTGGTTAAATTACTGATAGGACATATTTGATTGCTTGGACATTTTTCTTTTTGGAGATTAGTCGTGCGAAGGAATATATTATCATATGATATCCATATTCAGGCGCACCAGAGCGTCGCCAAGCTGATTACGAGCCGAAGTGTAGCCATGTCCGAAAACGATTGCAGTTCATTATCATCATCATCTTTAAGTCTCTTAAACCCAATGATAAGTATTTAATATATTCTCTGGCGGACATTTAGATTTTTTACCGTATTTTGTCTCTCAGCAGTGCCTCATGGCACATCGCTCTCAGGCAGTATAACACCACCAGTAACCCAATAACCTGAGGCGCTTGATAGCATCCCATGTCAAAGTCTTACTTCCTTGCAAGTGGGCGCAACACCTTTACTCCGTGTTAAGCCCATGGCTGCTTCTGATAGTTCAATATCGTTGGGCAGCACTCGTCATTCGAGTTGACGCGGGCCAAATTGAATATTATGCGCAAATTGAATCCGCTACGGCTAGGGCACCTGTCAACAGATTTCATATTTAGTACGCCCTTACTCAAGGTTCTCATAAAATAGTATCGTAGGTTGCACTAAGCTGTGATAATCTTGTCGAAAGTGATTTTCAAGCGTTCAAATTTATTGTCATAACACTAGCTCCACGGTGTTTTCGAATTCCGCAGATCCAAGAATTGGTTCTAATTACAGTAATTTTCATACACAACAAAGTAAAGTTTAAGTATCTTTGTATCTTAATGCGACAGATTCTAAAAAACAAAAAGATTTTAACAAAAAATTTAACAGACCGTAAAAGAAAATGGAAAGAGAAAAATATAATAAACCTTTTTAGTCGTAGTGGGCAAGCAGCATGGTCTCGCGACAATGGAGAATCATTTTATATTTACAAGACGTTACTCGACCTGTGACTTAGCTTACAAGCTAACGGCCCCGATTCTGCTTTACAGCGAATAAACTTATTTTAGTTTACTCCTGTCATTTTCTTTCTCCTAGAAAATAAAAGGGACCAGAGATATTTAGTCCTGTCAACTAAGGCATTTCATAACGTGTTTAGTGCACAAGTAAAGAAGTCACGACTAAAATACAGCCTCTGATAGGACTAAATTCGTTAGGTTATCTTCTAACCCTTTTTTTTTTGAAGTAAGACAAAGACAGGAGTAAACTAAAACAAGTTTAGTCGGTGTTAAACAGAATCAAACCCAATGTAACTCTAATCTAGAGTCAGTAATAACCAAACAGACTCGAGCGATATAATAGCGATATTAGCGAGCCACCAAGTTTAACTGTTGCATGGACACTAGAGTAGAGGAGTCATCAATGAATTGCCGACATTTGACAAGTCTGTTAAACTCACGCACACGCGGTTGAAGAACCTCATGCACAAAAAAATACTACATTAAAAAGAAAATTGCCTTGACTGCTTGTAACACATTCGTAGTAGGAGTGCCGACATAAATGTCGATGGTATTACCACTCGACACTGCCAGAGGGTGACAACCTTTATATCAGCAAGATTTTTATGTATCTGCAATCAATTTTACATTTGGATGCATAGAGTATTTTATCATGTACCTATTGGTGGTGGAAATTTTTTTACATCAAATATTTTATTTAGATTTTAGTTAATTGCGAGGTTAAATAAAAACTATTGATAAAAAAATCGTTCTTAAGTATAATATAAACTAGCTTAAGCTATTATAAAATAAGCATATAATTCTATTGTTTAAATTAATGTAAAATTTCATTAAAATCTTTGGGGTGAACACGTAAAAATCATGCATCAATCCATCCTTAAAAAGTTTCAAGTTATTAATATTTGTAGTAAGTATGTACATACAATCACGCATTATCCTTGACGAGGTTAGCATTTTATCATATTTAGGGGGTAGGTATCAAGTTTTCAATAGTATTTGTCGGATTCGTACATGCCTCGAATAACATTATACTTTGATTAAGAAAAGGATAAACACATTATTTAAAATTGTTCTAATTTTAATTTAACAATCAGAGAAATAATACTTTATAACAAAACCTTTACAGTCAAAATAAGTTACATTTTAGGGCAAATAAAATAAAATGTTTAATTATAAGTAAATATACAAACGACAGAGTTTCAAAACAACAATGCAAATAAAGTAATTAGAGATGTCAAGCAAAGCGATAGAGCTAAAGCCGACCGCCAGTCAGTTCCCAAACAAAATAGATGCAAGTTTCTGCTTCGAGAATGTAAATGTAAAATAAGCATTGTCAACTATCTTTGTGTAGCAGGTTTTTTTGAAAGTCACGTCTTTAATAAAAGTTTTGGGCTTCGTTTATGAATTTTGTTACATATTGAAGTCTACATTGGTTTTGGAATGGCATCTGTTGTAAATTCTTTATTAATTTTCTCCTTTTCAATTTTCAGTTCGGTTCGACTTTTCTTTTTAGTCACATGTGCATTCTGTAAATAAATTACATTTGATCTTATGTACGAAAATAACTCTTTCATATAGACGTCGTTTTAGCTTTTTTTAGCCAATGGGATCCTATTACTAAAAGCCTCTACTGATGTCCTTTCGTCCGTCCGTCCGTCTATCAGCGGCCTGTATATAAACCGTAATTTTTTTTTTTTATAAAAAATAGGGGGCAAAGGAGCAGACGGGTCATCTGATGGTAAGTGACTGCCGTCGCCCATGGACACCTGCAACTCAAGAGTCACAAGTGCGTTGCCGGCCTTTGAGGTTTGAGTACGCTCTCTTCTTGAAGGTTTGAAGGTTTGAATAGGTAGACAATTTAAATTTTCATAAAATATGTATTCTTATTGCCGCTTTAACAACAAATACTGACAATCAGAACAGTGATAGCCCGGACGGTTAAAGAGCCGGTCGAAAATCAGTGAGGCTCTGGTTTGAATCCTGACATGTACCAATAAGTTTTTCAAAAACTTACGTACATATTTATCACTAGCTCGACGGTGAAGGAAAACATCGTGAGGAAACCCGCAGGTCTCAGAATTAATTCTGAGACATGTGTAAATAGACCCGGTCCGGCGATGGGCTCACCACCTATCACGTTTAGGGTTCCAATGTATCTCGTGAAATGTGGGTATATCCAGTAATGGAATACCTCTGCCTATATAAAGGGGATAAAAGGCGTGAGATTATATTATATAATATATTTACTGACAATCAAATCTATACATATGAAACTATAAGGGTTCTGTGTACATGAAATATTTTTAGAAACTTTTTAGTTTTTTGTCTGTCTGTCTGTCCGTCGGTCTGCCTGGTTTTACACGCATCACACAAAAACTACGGGATGGATTTTGATTAAATTTGGTGTGGAGATAACTGAGTAACCGGGGCAACATCTAGAGTACTTTTTACAGCCGGAGAATGTCTTATTCCCAAGGAAAATTTAAAAACTAGGTAAAAAGAGAAATACGTACTTCTCCAAAACGATAGACTGTAGAAACTTGAAATATGGTAGGTATATATATTATATTATGTATGTCGTAGACAACGGCTATGAAGGGATTTTAGGAAATTCGAAAATAAACATAATTACGTGTTTTCTGGCGTTCTTTGTTTTTTTTTAAATGTATGGTGGTACTTTAACCTTCGTGTGTGAATTTGACTCGCACTTGGCCGGTTTTCAGCTAATTTTAAGCTTCTCAAGGGTAAAATTCAACACCATGTAGCGACACTACATAGAACGCGCCAATAGACGGCCGAGTTCTAAACCGCGCTATCGGAGTTTTCTAATGAGTTTGTATAAATACAACTGTCCAACATCAACCGTTGGACCGCGGTCCCCAGGCACGATCACCTCGCCTGGCGGAAGATCTTCCCTTTTCACGATGGAGGAGCATTCCACTACTTTTTTTTTTTTCTAGAATGAAAATTATTGTTTGACGAAATGTAGATTTTAAATAAGTAGGTAAGTAAGTACGTCAACAACGTTAATCCTACTAATATTACAAACGCCAAAGTTTGTGAGACCTACGTTTGTTGATCTTTTACGCAAAAACAACAGAACGGATTTCGATCAAACTTGACAGTGATATTGGTCAATATTTTATTCCCGTATTCCCAAGGGAAAGGGAACTACGCGAGTGACACTGCGGGTAGCTGCTATTTTGTTACAAACGTTTACCTCTTTAAAACACTTCAGGACGGTTATGAATCCGATACCCGATACGCGATCACGAAACACCGATACGGCTTTCTATCTCTCGATATATCGTATAAGCAAAGTTTGCCTTGAAATTCAATCTGCGGCAAGCGAAGCCTGCGTATTTATATTCATACGAAAAGCCACTTGGGGATGCCTCACTGTAGTTCAATAAATTTTCTCGGGGATGAAGGCAAAACAATATAAAAGTTTTTTGCCAGCTTAGTCACGGTGGGTAGATCATTTCGTTTCACTAAACTCGGTGTTTTTGCAATTCCATTTTTCCAACAAGATATAAATAAACTCACTCCTTTTATCCCCGAGGGAGTAAGCAGAGGTAATCCATTTCAAGAAATACCTACGTTTCACCAGGTTAGTCTTTGAACCCCTAACCGTGATGGTGAGCCTATCACCGGACCGGGCGGGGTGCTGTTTCACATGTCTCAGAATTAATTCTGGGACCTGCGGGTTTCCCCATAGTGATAAATCTATATACTCGTATACAAAATGATAAACTGACTGGCTGATTGGTGAGCCTGAAGCGCTGGGTCTAAAGACTTAAAATTTTGCACATAGGTATCTTATACAGTGTAAGCATCATCTAAGAAAGGATTTTGCAAAATTCAACCCCTAAGGGGGTGAAAAGAACACGCGCGAGCGAAGCCGCGGGTAAAACTAGTATGTACATAACATTTATGACAACTTAATTGGTAAACGTCTGGATTCGAACTTTCGAACCCGAGCCTCAATGAGCATCATCATGAGAAGCGAGCTCTTTAGCCACTATACTATCACTGCTCTCTTCATTGTTCTGTTGGTTTTGATATTTAAGGTTCTCAGTTTCATCACGTATGCTTTTTAGTTTTTTGAGCACCCTTGAGATGTAAACGATCGATAAAAAAAATCGAAATCGGTTCATATTTCACGGAAATATCGATTAACTTAAAAAAAACGCGACGAATTGAGAAGCTCCTCCTTTTTTGATGTCGATTAAAAAGTACCTACCTACAATGACATTTCGTTGATTGTTTCTGTATTGTATTTTATTTCATTTTCATCCGCAGGTAGAGCTCAGAATTAATTAATAGGGGCTCAGCCACATCTCACAATGAGACCCTCTTCAATCTTGGCTGCGTAAGGCCGGCTTTCACCTTAATTTAGAACGAGAATTTCGGTTAAGTGACTTTTATTGCGAGGAAGAAGATTCAGCCCGAGAATTTACAAGTAAACAAAGCATTGTGACGTTTTATTTCGGTCTTTAAATTCGTCTACGGACCGCCGAAACTCATTTGCAATGTTGGACAAGACTGGTACAACAATTTCTTAAGGAACTGCAGTTATTCTTACTTATAAAGTTGGCAAAGAAAGATGTCATAATTTTGAATTTTATTTACCACTTGAGCTTTTTGCTTCTGTATACATTAAGATACATACATTTTCTATATACTCATATAAAGTACATACATCTTCTTTTATCTATTTATATAAAAATGAAAAACTGACTGATTGGTGATATATCAACGCACAACCTAAACCGCTGGGTCTAGAGACTTGAAATTTTGCACATAGATAGGTTATACAGTGTAGGCATCCACTAAGAAAGGATTTCGCAACATTAAACCCCTAAGGGGGTAAAATAAACGTGCGCGAGCGAAGCCGCGGGTAAAAGCTAGTACATAATATTAGGTAGGCAGAGACAATAGATTGTCGATTGCTATGAACCTGGCAGATCTCTCGTGCTTCGTCCAAAATCCACATCCATCAAACGACTTATGCATGTTCGACGGTTTCGGATGAAAAGATGTTGTTTTTAATATTGAAGCATTTCCTAACCATCAACCTTTTAGGGTTCCGTATCCAAAGTGTGCCAATGGGATCCTGCTACTAATCATCCGTTGTCCGGTGTGTCTGTCAGTAGACCCTAATAGGTAGTAGAGATGGGATTGATTGCTACTTTCCGATCATTTTCATTTTATGAAATTACTTTTTGTCTTCGTGTGATTACCGCTGTGAAATCTAATGGGCAATGATTCTTAATTACAATGAAAAAATTACACCTGTAACTGAAAATGAAATGTGAAAGTGAAATGAAATTCACATGTTTTCGATTTCACAGATTTCATAAGTAGCAGGCTAGGTGAAGGAGAATAGCAGGTGCGACGCATTAAAGTAATTTCATATGATCTGCTACTCGTGAAATGATCCTAGAGATGGGATAGGTAGACGCCTAATTAAACAAACGGAATCCTGTAGAACCTACTTTAAAAAACTCGGAATTTTAACACTTACATGCATCTACATTCTTGAAGCATGCAAGTTTGTTAGAAAACACACAAACCTATACTCTCCTATACATAGTATAAAAAGAAACAATCGTAATTTAAATAAACTCGAAAAACCCTTTACCAAACTAAACTTAGTCTCTTCAGGTCCTCATTCTATGGTCATCAAAATTTATAATCATATACCAAATTTGATAAAAAATAATAACAAAATAACACTATTCACTAAGCATTTAAAGGATTTTCTAATAAATAAGAGCTATTATAATATTGAAGAATTTTTTAAAGATAATTCTAATCATACTTTACTTCAATCCCTCTTATCTAGATCCAAATTTAATTTAGGTGTAGAAAATAAAATTGAATATGTATAAATAATAGATATTATTAATAGAGAAATATAATTAAATACAAATAAATAATTAGTATGTAGGTAATAAATGTATGCTCTCTCTCTAAATTGCAGTGCCCCCACGGGGTGTCACACAAACTTACATAATATTATATGGTTACCAACTTTATGTAGTGACAGCAAATAAAGCATTTGTATTTGTATTTGTAATTAGTTCACAGATCATGTAATGCTATTGTCGCCATAAAAACGAATAATTACAATTGAATTAAAATAGAGTTAAAAATTAGAGGGGGTCCCCAACCTCATAGAAGAAACGACTTTTATTTTTAAAAAACATGTAGCGTTAAATACCTATATAGTGTACAATGTTTTATTTTTATTTTCACGTGTAAGCAGGTATATATCATGAAAAAAGTTCCTTGTTCATCTGGCTACTTCCAAAATAACTATTTAGAATAGATAAAGATTTTTTGACACAACTTCGAACGTAGCGTGATTTCAATAAAAGGTGTTTATGAAAAAATTGATGATAATATCGTCTGTCGTTTTAGCACTGCAGATTTGCAAGTTGCAACTATTTTTACTATTTTGGCGCTCGCTGCGGGTTGGTAATCTCTGGGATAATAATCCTCTGGCACGGAACTTACTAGAGAACGTCTGTTTTCATCGATATTTAAAAAATATCCCTACTTATAAATAATTTAAAAAGGATATTATGCATTACAGTGATAACTGCGGCATTAAGCTGATACGTCTTGTGGCATAAAATTTGTTAGATTGTTCACTCAATTGTTTTTCGGTTGGGTCGAGTATGCTTTATTTAATGAAAACAAACTCAATTTTAACGCTGCTTTTTAAATATGTATTCAAAAATAACTATAATTAAGTAATTTAAGTTTTTAAGTTAACAGTTGGTGAGATATATACTTACGCTTCTAAGTTATAAAATGTGCCCTCTCTATCTTTAGAACTATGAAAACACTTTCAACAACAATTGTTTTGAATAAAGGCTGATTCATGTTACAACGGGACGGGGACGGGCCCCGTCCGGGCCCGGGCGTGCCCCGTCCAGGGCGAACCATCCTACAATACGCCTCGAAATTTGGCCCGGACGGGCCCCGGGCCAGCGCTTTATACCAAAAGTATACTATAGATGATGACCGTGCCACGGACGGGGCCCGTCCGGGCCCGGACGGGGCCCTGCCCGTTGTAACATGAATCAGCCTTAAGATATGTTATTTTGATTTTGTGGCATATTTTTGGTGCTTCAATAATAGATTTCCTTAAAAACTATTTTAAATATTGTGCATGAGTTTATTTATCTCCAATACAGAACCCTATGCGTGTCACCAAATGTCATCGACATCGATATTTTCATTTTCATTTCTCATCTCTATACGGGTCTCATCTGGTAATACACAGAGGCGCAGGGTAAGCATCCGTTTTGTTAATGCGCTAGGTCATCCCACTTTTATATCGCCCTCTAGATAGTTTCCGGAAAGCTTCTTGAAAGCATTCTGGACCGAATACTTTTTTAGATGACATTTTGTGATCAATTTCTACTTACAATGTTGAATGTTTTATTGATGTAAACATGAAGTAGACATCACAAGACAAAGGTAACTTGTCAGAGATTTCTATGGGCTTATTGGAATAGTTCTCCTATTTAATATTTTGTGTTATCTTTAAAAACAAAAAGTCTTAAACTTATTATTTCCGAATATATTAGACACGTCATCTTAACACTATCCTTAATTACTTAGTTTTAAGTAACATGGAAGTCAGCAATAAATAAGTATATTTTTTTAAAAGGCCACTTTTAAAATGTCTCTTTCCCTAAAAACCGTATTCGAACTACAATAAAGTTGGCAACTGGTATGCAAGGCAATGGTATCTTCTAGAAGATACCATCATCATTTTGATTAACCAGTTCAACAAACTCAGCAGAGCAATTAAGATCTTTCTTAGGAAAGTGTAGGCTATAATATAAACTCTCAAGAGAACTCACTGCCGATTGCTAGCCAACTGACTGTTTGATTTTTTCAAGCCAGGCAAGGCTATTTGTTGTGGCATAAAGACAATGAAAACAGAGACATTATAATTAGTTTCTATTTCACTATATCTTTGACCCTTCGAACTATAATACTGTATTGGTTATCATACCTAGACAAAGCGATGAGATCGCGAGTTTGAGAACATAAGTTTGGTGTAATTAGTCATCTTCTATGATTAAGTATGTACCTAGTACGTTACACACAGTTGGGATGATATATTAGCAACTAGCAGCGCCCCGCGGTTCCACCCGCGTAGCTCCCGTTCCCGTGGGAATACGGGGATAAAATATAGCGTATGTGTTATTCTGATGTATAAGCTATATAACTGTAAAGTTTCAACAAAATCCGTTCAGTAGTTTTTGCGTGAAAGAGGAACAAACATACATCCATACATCCAGACATCCATCCAAACAAACTTTCGCATTTATAATATTAGTAGGATTATAAGGGAGACTGAACGGCTTTTATTAGGCGATCCACCCATACATATGACGTCAGAGACACGCACCATAACAATACCTAGTCATTTGACTGTGTGATAGGTCTTAAAAGGGATTTGTATTAATCTGAATAAAAATATAGGATAATTTATATAAAAATTCCCCAAAAATACTTTCGTCACGATAATTAAAACGGCATGGACGGGCTACAACTTCACGCAATATAGTTTTGTCTGTCTGACGACGGATGCCATATTGCGTAACATTTTTAATGGGCTCCATAGACATCGTAAAATAATCTGTGACGATTTCAGAACTTAGTCGAATAGTATCACACTTAAGCTTTATTGTTTTCACGTTCAATGAGTCTGCCTCACCAGGATAAAGATACAAGTAGGAGCAAACCATGTAAAACAGAATTATTCGTCAAAATACGTACAGTCCAGTCAAAAGTTTCATCGATGTGTTACAGTAGAATCGTAACGGAAACTACCTATCATTTTTTTTACAACATACAGTATCCAACCCAAAGATATTATATATAGGAAGACGTAGATATGTCACTAGAGCGCGGAAAATGAGGCCGACAAATGTAGTTAATTAACCACATTTTATTTAGTCGCATTGTATTTCAATTCATATTTTAAGCACAACTGTTGACTGATTCTTTCTTTATTATTCGTTCCGTATCATCTTTTCCCGTCATTGTTGTATGCTATAAATACGCTAAGAAGTAAGTACGTGAATGTTGTAGCCACTCGTAGCGGATCAATTTTTAAACGCACGCAGTATGAGTATAACTCATCCTTACTTTAATATCTTTGATCCAACCCTACTCATTACAGAAGAGAACACAAAACACAGCTCTAAAAGTTTTTGTTCCTAATGTAAGCTTTACGGACATCAAAGTGTTTAGGGAGCTGACGAAAACACGTACGTTATAAAAGCAGTTTACCCATTGGGCATACCGAGCAAAAATTCCTTCTCTGTATAAAGACTAAAATGGAATGTAGAGCCACAAAGGGTAGAATAGTGATGGGACGCTCGTTTGCAGTGCATTTATAAAGAGAATAGGAACATATTTTGTTGCATTGTTACTCGCATTCCCTTGTTAACCTAAAGTATACATTCCTACTTCTCTAGTAATAACTATTAGGAAGTAACTTTGTATGTTACGTTTTCGCGACTAAACCATTGAAGCGATGACACAATGAACGACTACAAATTTCCAAGTAAGTCGTAAAAATGTCAACAGTTTAACAGCTGTCAGTGTCATCGGCATTTTTTAAACATAGAAAACTAATTCGAAGCTGTCCTTTACATCATGTGGTCGTCGACGTAAGGGACAAAAAGTAAGTTGTTGATAAAACCCAATTTTTTTTTGTCGCATTTACCTTTAAGAAAGCTACGTCACTACTGCGGTACCCGTAGGGGATCCAATGAAAAATCTAATATCACTCAACTCGGGCCAAACTCAACAATTGCTGCTCATGAATTTTAACTAGGCTTTTTCTTTGCGACGGCGGCGCCTGAAGTGATCTCGCTACTTAATTCCGTACCTGAGGGGGAGTAAGTAGTGCAAAATAAGAAGTTACACAGTAATTTTCAAAGAGTTTCAGAGGTAAATAAATATATCATTATTTTTATGGCTAACCAAATCAATCTTACGAGACACAATAGTATCATCTATGCCCTTGTCCGCTCGTAGGCCTCGGATGCTTGACTGATCAAACTGACTGGTTTCGGTGCTGAAATTTTAAAAAAGGAACAAAAAATGTAAGACTTCTTCTGTTCGTCTTACCTACTCTGATAGTCTGCGTAGGTACGAATAAATACGAATTCCTCGGCGCGAATTCGATTTGCAAATGGCCGACTTTTTAAAATATTTAGTAATATAATATTAGTCCAGTAAATTTGTCGGTTGAATGTATGGGCTCGTATGCGTCAAATCCGGTAGTTCTGATTTTTTGCAGACTTGTTTATGATGTTGTCCTAATGTATAATCCAAGTTTGTGACCTCGAGCGACGAACGCAACTTTGTCAAAAACTTAAAAAAAAATTTTTTTTCAAATTTTCGCGGTTATAACCCTAAAGGAGTAGTTTATGAAAAAACTTTCTAAGGACGTTGTTAAAGTAGACTAAATTAACTACAATATGATACTAGAACTGTCTCTGTAGACCCAATAGTTTCCGAGATTTAGCCTTTCAAAGTTTATATATTTTTTCGATCTTAGCAAATTTTTGCATTTCTGTCGTTTTAAAAGGTTGCCTGCTACTTCGTTCGCGTTATTTCGGGATAAAAAGTAGCCTATATGTTAATCCGGGTCGTAATCTATCTACCTACCAAATTTCATCTAAATCCGTTCAGCTGCTAAGTTAATTTTTCTTTTATCACATAATATCTACACTAATCTATACTAATATTATATAGAGGAAAGATTTGAATTTTTGTACGTTTGTTACGAATAAACTCAAAAACTATTGCATCGATTTTAAAAATTCTTTCACCAATGGAAAGTTAGAATATCCCTGAGTAACATAAGCTATATTTTATTCCCGTATTCCCACGGGAACGAAAACTACGCAGGTGAAACAGAGCAGAACCGCTATTATATATAGCACTAACGGTGTGTGTAACGAATAAACTCAAAAACTACTAGACCGATTTTACAAATTCTTTCACCAATAGATAGCTACATTATTACTGAGTAACATAGGCTATATTTTATTCCCTTATTCTCATGGGAACGGAAACGAAGCGGGTGAAAACGCGCGGAACCGCTATTATATTATAACACTAACGGTGTTTGTATCGAATAAACTCAAAAACTACAGAGCTGATTTTACAAATTCTTTCACCAATAGAAAGCTACATTATTACAGAGTAACATAGGCTATATTTTATTCCCGTATTCCCATGGGAACGGAAACGACGCGGGTGAAAACGCGCGGAACCGCTAGTATCATATATAACAGCTTAGTAGTTTTTGAGTTTATTCGATACAAACACCGTTAGTGTTATAATATAACTAGATGTCGCGCGGTGCGCGAGGCCGCAAGCGGCCACGCGTGTCTCTGTGGGGTCGTATTTTGATAGAAAAATAGAGTCTGATTTTGGGCGCCCATCTTGTTTTAGCCATTTATAGTCGAAAAATAATAAAATTTTGTTAAATATTTTTTTTCATGGCAACACTGTTTGCTGAGACCCACAATCGCTCCATACAACCCAACATTCCAAAGTGTTGCCAACTGGCCTAAAAATGCCGATTATTGTTAAAAAAATTGAAATTTTTCAGTAAAACAAAAATAACGGGGCGGCCATCTTGTTTTTTCTATTTTTCGGGATTTTCTAGTAAACTACAGGATATACCCTATGTGATGACATCAAACACATCCCTGTAGGATATCGGCATCTGGGAGATCAATTCGGGTCTTTTGAGGTCTACCCTAAAAATTAAATCAACCATAACTTTCAGTGTTGCCAGGCGAAAATCAAAAAACCTACATAAGGTCATAAGGAGAGATAAAATGTTTCACTGACTGTCACTTGTTTTTGCAAAATGGTAAAATTTAGAGTTTTGACATTTTGCATTAAAAATAAAAAAATACGCCAAATTCCGGGAATATTCTTAAACATAGCAACACTACGTAATGAGACCTCTAACCCCGCCATACAAGCCAACTCGCTTAGGTGTCGCCATCTTGCCGAAAATCGACATTCAAAATCTGGTAAAATTCATCTTTTTCTTTGGGAGCCAATTATAGGGCGGCCATCTTGGTTTTTCAAATTTTTGGGATTTTCTGGTAAACTACAGGACATGGCCTATGTGATGACATCAAACACATCCCTTTAGCATATTGGCGTCTGGGAGATCAATTCGGGTCAAGTGGGGTCTAAAACCACTCCAACTTTGAAACACTACTACGCGGCCGCCATTTTGTTTTTTCAACTTTTTTAACTATTTTCGTAAATCATTTAAACATTTCTACAGATTCCAAAAATTTCAGCCGGATCGGCCGGAAAACAAAAGAGATACGATAGGCAAGCCTGGCCGCCATTTTGTTTTTTTGAAAAGTCGGAATTTTCCCGGGGTCACCCCGCCATCTTGAACACTTTTTTCATATATGACTTGACTCCAAAACGACTCCTTCTGGGAGAACAATTATGTCAATCAGTCAGTGAGTGAGTGAGTGAGTGGTAGTCCAGCTTTATATATTATAGACTAGATGTCGCGCGGTGCGCGAGGCCGCAAGCGGCCACGCGTGTCTCTGTGGGGTCGTATTTTGACAGAAAAATAAAGTCTAATTTTGGGCGCCCATCTTGTTTTAGCCATTTTAAATCGAAAAACAAAAAAAAATTGTTAAATATTTTTTTTCATGGCAACACTGTTTACTGAGACCCACAATTGCTCCATACAAGTCAACTTTCCAAAGTGTTGCCAACTGGCTAAAAAAGCCGATTATTATTATGAAAATTTAAATTTTTCATTAAAACAAAAATAACGGGGCGGCCATCTTGTTTTTTCAGATTTTCGGGATTTTCTAGTAAAGTACAGGATATACCTTATGCGATGACACCAAACACATCCCTGTAGCATATCGGCATCTGGGAGATCAATTCGGGTCTTTTGAGGTCTACCCTAAAAATTCAATCAACCATAACTTTCGGTGTTGCCAGGCAAAAATCAAAAAACCTACAAAAGGTCATAGGGAGAGATAAAATGTACCGTTGACTGTCACTTGTTTTTGCAAAATGGTAAAATTTAGACTTTTGACATTTTGCGTTAAAAGTAAAAAAATACGAAAAATTCCGGGAAAATTCTTCAACACGGCAACACTACGTAGCAAGACCTCCAACCCCGCTATACAGACCAACTCGCTCAGGTGTTGCCATCTTGCCGAAAATCGACAATCAAAATCTGGCAAAATCCATCCCTTTCTTTGAGAGAAAATCACCGGTCGGCCATCTTGGTTTTTCAGATTTTCGGGATTTTCTGGTAAACTACAGGATATGCCCTGTGCGATGACTTCAAACACATCCCTTTAGCATATTGGCATCTGGGAGATCAATTCGGGTCAAGTGGGGTCTAAAACCACTCCAACTTTGAAACACTACTACGCGGCCGCCATTTTGTTTTTTCAACTTTTTTAACTATTTTCGTAAATCATTTAAACATTTCTACAGATTCCAAAAATTTCAACCGGATCGGCCGGAAAACAAAAGAGATACGATAGGCAAGCCTGGCCGCCATTTTGTTTTTTTGAAAAGTCGGAATTTTCCCGGGGTCACCCCGCCATCTTGAACACTTTTCTCATATATGACTTGACTCCAAAACGACTCCTTCTGGGAGAACAATTATGTCAATCAGTCAGTGAGTGAGTGAGTGAGTGGTAGTCGAGCTTTATATAATATAGAAAAAATTCAATCGGCCATAACTTTCAGTGTTGCCAGGTGAAATTCAAAAAACCTACAAAAGGTCATAGGGAGGAATAAAATGTTTCACTGACTGTCACTTGTTTTTGCAAAATGGTAAAATTTAGACTTTTGACATTTTGCGTTAAAAGTAAAAAAATACGAAAAATTCCGGGAAAATTCTTCAACACGGCCACACTACGTAGCAAGACCTCCAACCCCGCTATACAGACCAACTCGCTCAGGTGTTGCCATCTTGCCGAAAATCGACAATCAAAATGTGGTAAAATTAATACTTTTCTTTGGGAGCAAATCACCGGTCGGCCATCTTGGTTTTTCAAATTTTCGGGATTTTCTGGTAAACTACAGGATATGCCCTGTGCGATGACACCAAACACATCCCTTTAGCATATTGGCATCTGGGAGATCAATTCGGGTCAAGTGGGGTCTAAAACCACTCCAACTTTGAAACACTACTACGCGGCCGCCATTTTGTTTTTTCAACTTTTTTAACTATTTTCGTAAATCATCTAAGCAGTACTACAGATTCCCAAAATTTGAACCCAATCGGCCGGAAAACAAAAGAAATACGATAGGCAACCTTGGCCGCCATCTTGTTTTTTTGAAAAGTCGGAATTTTCCCGGGGTCACTCCGCCATCTTGAACACTTTTTTCATATATGACTTGACTCCAAAACGACTCCTTCTGGGAGAACAATTATGTCAATCAGTCAGTGAGTCAGTGAGTGAGTGGTAGTCGAGCTTTATATATTATAAATACTAGATGTCGCGCGGTGCGCGAGGCCGCAAGCGGCCACGCGTGTCTCTGTGCCGTCGTATTTTGACAGAAAAATAATGTCAAATTTTTGGCGGGCATCTTTTTTAGCCACATTTGATAATTTTCTATGTGAATTTTGTCTTTTTTTAGTATAAGTCGAAAAATAATAAAATTTTGTGAAATATTACTTTTCATGGCAACACTGTTTACTGAGACCCACAATCGCTCCATACAAGTCAACTTTCCAAAGTGTTGCCAACTGGCTAAAAAATGCCGATTAAGATTAAGAAAATTGAAATTTTTCAGTAAAACCAAAACAAGGGAGCGGCCATCTTGTTTTTTCTATTTTTCGGGATTTTCTGATAAACTACAGGATATGCCCTATGCGATGACACCAATCACGTGCTTGTAGCATATTAGCATCCAGGAGATCAATTCGTGTCTTTTGGGGTCTTTTCGTGATTTCAAGTGGCCATAATTATCAGTGTTGCCATTTAAATTTGACAAAATTTATTTTGATGGTTTAGCTTAAGCGATTGTACCCGGTAGATATACTTCTGCATTTGTAAAGTTTAAATATTTTGGATTAAACATTTTTTTACCATAAGTCAAAAATTAATATTAATTTCTCAAATATTACTTTTTATGGCAACACTGTTTACTAAGACGCACAATCGTTCCATACAAGTCAACTTTCCAAAGTGTTGCCAACTGACTGAAAAATGCCTATAAAAATAAACAAAATTGAATTTTTTTAGTATAACGAAAATAAAGGGGTGGCCATCTTGTTTTTCCTGTTTTTCGGGATTTTCCCGTAAACTACAGGATGTTCCCTATGCGATGACACCAAACACGTATCTATAGCATATTGGAATCTGGGAGATCAATTCAGGTCTTTTGACGTCTACCCTAAAATTTAAATCTACCATTACTTTCAGTGTTGCCAGGTGAAAATCAAAAAACCTACTAAAGGTCATAGGGAGAGATAAAATGTACCGTTGACTGTTACTCGTTTTTGCGAAATGGTAAAATTTTTAGTTTTGACATTTTGCATTAAAAGTAAAAAAATACCCCAAATTTTGGGAAAATTCTTAAACATGGCAATACTAAGTAATAAGACCTCTAATCCCGCTATACAAGCCAACTCGCTCAGGTGTCGCCATCTTGTCGAAAATTGACATTCAAAATCTGGTAAAATTCATCTTTTTCTTCGGGAGCAAATCACCGGTCGGCCATCTTGGTTTTTCAAATTTTCGGGATTTTCTTGTAAACTACAGGATATGCCCTATGCCATAACACCAAACACATCCCTATAGCATATTGGCGTCTGGGAGATCAATTCGGGTCAAGTGGGGTCTACAATAGCCTAAACTTTGAAACATTACTACGCGGCCGCCATTTTGTTTTTTCATTTTTTTAAATAATATTTGCAAATCATCTAAACAATTCTACAGATGCCAAAAATTTGAACCGGATCTGCCGGAAAACAAAAGAGATACGATGGGCAGGCTTGGCCGCCATTTTGTTTTTTTGAAAAGTCGGAATTTTCCCGGGGTCACCCCGCCATCTTGAACACTTTTCTTATATATGACTTTTCTCCAAAACGACTCCTTCTGGGAGAACAATTATGTCAATCAGTGAGTCAGTGAGTCAGTCAGTGGTAGTCGAGCTTTATATATTATAAATAAATAAATAGATAAATAAATAGATAAATAGCGGTTCCGCTCTGTTTCACCTGCGTAGTTTTCGTTTCCGTGGGAATACGGGAATAAAATATAGCTTATGTTACTCAGGGATATTCTAACTTTCCATTGGTGAAAGAATTTTTAAAATCGATGCAGTAGTTTTTGAGTTTATTCGTAACAAACGTACAAAAATTCAAATCTTTCCTCTATATAATATTAGTATAGATTAGTGTAGATATTATGTAATAAAAGAAAAATTAACTTAGCGGCTGAACGGATTTAGATGAAATTTGGTAGGTAGATAGATTACGACCCGGATTAACATATAGGCTACTTTTTATCCCGAAATAACGCGAACGAAGTAGCAGGCAACCTTTTAAAACGACAGAAATGCAAAAATTTGCTAAGATCGAAAAAATATATAAACTTTGAAAGGCTAAATCTCGGAAACTATTGGGTCTACAGAGACAGTTCTAGTATCATATTGTAGTTAATTTAGTCTACTTTAAAAACGTCCTTAAAAAGTTTTTTCATAAACTACTCCTTTAGGGTTATAACCGCGAAAATTTGAAAAAAAAATATTTTTTTTCGATTTTTGACAAAATTGCGTTCGTCGCTCGAGGTCACAAACTTGGATTATACATTAGGACAACATCATAAACAAGTCTGCAAAAAATCAGAACTACCGGATTTGACGCATGCGGTAATGTATAATTTTACTGGACTATATTGTGACATTAAATTAATTAAATAATTTGCACAATATAAGACCGCAAACATATTCAATCAAAATTTCAACATTCAAATTAAATTTATTCACAAAATAAATACACTGTCTCACTCGAAGCTACTTTTAACGCACGCTATTTGGCGTAATTATATTGCTGTTACAACCTTCTGAACAAAAATACAACCGACGAAAATTTAAACTGAAAAGGGAACGTTTTTTAAGCTATTGCATAGCTTCTATCGCGGGCCTTGAGCGCGGGGACCGAATCCAGAAATTCCGTAACGAAAAAATCTCACGCTCTCCCCACTCCGATGGGCACGGAGGTGTAAAATAAAATAAAGTGAAGTAAAGTAAAGTAAAGTAAAGTAAGTCGAAGTCGAAGTCGAAGTCGAAGTCGAAGTCGAAAGTCGAAAGTCGAAAGTCGAAAGTCGAAAGTCGAAAGTCGAAAGTCGAAAGTCGAAAGTGGAAAGTCGAAAGTCGAAAGTGGAAAGTGGAAAGTGGAAAGTGGAAAGTGGAAAGTCGAAAGTCGAAAGTCGAAAGTCGAAAGTCGAAAGTCGAAAGTCGAAAGTCGAAAGTCGAAAGTCGAAAGTCGAAAGTCGAAAGTCGAAAGTCGAAAGTCGAAAGTCGAAAGTCGAAAGTCGAAAGTCGAAAGTCGAAAGTCGAAAGTCGAAAGTCGAAAGTCGAAAGTCGAAAGTCGAAAGTCGAAAGTCGAAAGTCGAAAGTCGAAAGTCGAAAGTCGAAAGTCGAAAGTCGAAAGTCGAAAGTCGAAAGTCGAGTCGGAGTCGGAGTCGGAGTCGGAGTCGAGTCGAGTCGAGTCGAGTCGAGTCGAATCGAATCGAATCGAATCGAATCGAATCGAATCAAATGAAATGAAATGAAATAGTCAATAAAAAGTTATGGGTCACTAAAATAAAAAGATACGTCTCGAATTGAAAATCTTCTTTTTTTCGTCGGTTACAAACGATCTTATTGAAACCCCTTTTAGACCAGGGTAGAAGCCTTTAAAAATAATAAAAAGTGAAAAAAAATAGTAGTAGGATGAAACCCATTAGAAAAGGAGGGGAATATTATAAAAATGAAAGGAAAAATAAATTACGGGCGATCTGAGGTCGGGAAGGGGATGGGGGTGCGTTTTTTAGAGTAAAAAACGGTTTTTCTCGGTTTCCGGCAAAACTAAAAGTCCTATCGAAGAAAGTCAAATGGCAAAGTTGTAGGTAATAAAAAGATCTAAAACTTTTGTATTTACACTTTTTTCACATAACCTCAAAATTTTGGTGAAAAATTCAAAAAACCAAGTTTTTGGTTTTTTATTTCTATCTTGTACAATTTTTTTTTATTTTTAACGAAATTTGGTGAAAACTTACCTTATTATGTCCCAAATACGCTGTAATTTATTTGATTAAAAATATTTTTTTTTTTTAGGTTGTTACGTTAAGCATACTATTTTTAAAGAAAATATTACGATTTTTATTTGTTTCTATCTGTATCAATCAACTCAAACATAAAAATCGTAATATTTTCTTTAAAAAATAGTATGCTTAACGTAACATAACCTAAAGATTTAAATTAAATGATATTTTAGTACTTACAAGATTTTTTGCATTTTCTGAGAAGATTTACTATGGTAACATATATTTCTTTTTTCACCATCGGAAAGTAGAGATTTCAACGAACAGAAAACATACCAACTTTTTGAATAAAGCTGATATTTTGACGGGTGAATTTTCGATTGAAAATTAGGGTGTTTTTTCGATATTAATTCAAAATAAGGTGAAAAAAATAAATATTTTTAATCAAATAAATTACAGCGTATTTGGGACATAATAAGGTAAGTTTTTACAAAATTTCGTTAAAAATAAAAAAAAATTGTACAATTCAAAAAACCAAAAACTTGGTTTTTTGAATTTTTCACCTAAATTTTGAGGTTATGTGAAAAAAGTGTAAATACAAAAGTTTTAGATCTTTTTATTACCTACAACTTTGCCATTTAACTTTCTTCGATAGGACTTTTAGTTTTGCCGGAAACCGAGAAAAACCGTTTTTTACCCTAAAAAACGCACCCCCATCCCCTCCCCGACCTCAGATCGCCCGTTATTTATTTTTCCTTTCATTTTTATAATATTCCTTTCCTTTTCTAATGGGTTTCATCCTACTACTATTTTTTTTTGTTTTAAAAATTATCGAGCCTGGTCTATTTGCACTGTGCATATTCTTTAAAAATATTTCGTTTGAGTTTGTTGCGAACTGTTCACAGTTTTGCAATTCAACGAGGGAAATAATGGCGGTAAATTTAAAACTAACAAAGCAACGTGTACTCCATCGGTTCGCAGGCAATTAGCTCGTGTCAATGTTTTAATAGACACTTATTAATAATGCAGTAGCTTAATGCAACTACACCGCTTATTTGAACCAGTGGATTATTGAAAGCCGCACCATTACTGGTGGCGATTTAGCTTTTAACTAAGTAGGTAGTTATTTTGTGCAATTCATTTGAATTGTAATTTTTTTATTGGTTGGTAGATAACACCTGATCATTCCTTAAGAGCAAAGTTACGAGAAAACATTTTTGCCGTCGAATTAATGCTTACATCGTCGTAGCCATGACAAGACGCATCGATATGAGAAAGAAAATTTAGCACTTCTGTAGAGAGGATTATATGAGTCCTATATTTGAAAAAGAACTTTATGGAACAAGTTGACTAAGAAGATTTTTGAAAAATAGAGATTAAAAAGAGCGTAATCGGGAAACATTAGGATTAGGTATCTATTGTAAGAGATCGCCCGTGGTCAGTGACGGATTAAACGTTGAGAGCGCCGTAGGCAAGCATCTCATCGAGCCCCTATATTGAAAATTGCTTTTACTATAGTTTGGAGATGGGACCAAGGAAAAAACAGTATGAGTTTAGTTATTGTTATTTATAAATTGAAGCCAATTGAGGTTATGAGCAAAAATAATCGTTTATTGTGCAAGTTGGTGGCTTACTTACTGGCTCATAAAATTTTATGCTATACCTATTATAAAAAAAATATTTTACAATTCCGCCCTTTGTACCCTCGGGCCCCTAGGCACATGCCTAGTTTGCCTTAAGAATACTTAATCCACTCCACCTCTGACCTTGATAGGCTGCTGCTTGATAGGGGTAAACTAATAAAATCAAAGGCCACACTAACGTAGATCTGTTTATAAATAAGTCCTTCGTTTGTCGTGTTAGCGACGTTGGCGTTCATTTGTTTTGAGAGTGTTGTTCTATTTGTACTATCCTTTCGAATAATTAGGATCGCCACCGGCCGCCCTGGATGCCTATTTGACTTAGGTGTATTATAACAGCTGATCCTCAGAGTCAAAGCAGGTCTCCACGAATTAGTAATGAATGTTAATACAACTTTTCCAATTTGTTTCTCCAATTTATTTCTTTGATTAGGGTAGCTGTAGACCTATAACCAAATGTTTAATCATAAACTCCTATTGCCAAACCAGGTTCAATCAGAAACTTGTGCTTAAAACGAAATGAGGCAGATTCTCATGAAAAACAAGGTGACATAAACTAAGTAGGTCACCTACCCAATTTACTTTTTGTCCAAATAATATAAATTTAAACCAACTTAAAGTAAAATTACTTTCTAAGCGACTTTTTTGTCAGCAATTCTTTAGAATGTTGTGTTGTGAGTTTAATAAGTTGTCAAAAGTTTAAGAGTGCTTTCAAGCATTATTTACAATTTATTTCATAAATTTAGTTTCACCACCTCTTACATTCATTTGAAACGTTTTGTGTTATAACGACCTTTTTTATATGTATACTAGCTGACCCTTCAAACGTTGTGCCTACGACATATAAGGCCACTCAGCTCCGCGCTAGACTTAATTCAATTATATTTTACTAGCGACCAGCCCCGGCTTCGCAATGGTGCAATGCTAATACTAAAACCATCCTCTTGAATCACTAATCTATTAAAAAAAACGCATCAAAATCCGTTGCGTAGTTTTAAAGATTTAAGCATACATAGGGACGGAGAAAGCGACTTTGTTATAATACTATGTGTAGTGATAGTGATTAAAACAATATTAATTACTAACACTTAGCTAAGTACCAATTTTTTTTACTAATATTTATGGATTTATAATCTGAAATAAATTATTTGATTTGAATTGAATAAGACACCTACAATCTACATCCCATAAGTAGCTGGGGCCCAGCGGCGTTTGCCGCGCGGATTTAGTAATCAGTTTATTTCCGTGGAAATGAGACATTTTCATCTTTTCTTTCATTGTCATTTTTAAAAAATACTCTAGATGTTGACCCGGCTACTCAGCTATCACCACATGAAATTTTATTAAAATCCGTCTAGTATTTTTTGCGTGATGGTGCACAACCAGACAGACAGGCAGTTCCTACTTTACCAATAAGTCATCTTGTTTCCATCTTTTTAAGAAGTCTTGTTATTAATTTTTAATTTACATTTGTTTGTCTCAGTACGCATACAAAGTTGTAGGCAAAAGGATAAATAGGTTCGCTGGGAAGGGTGATGCCTTCAATAAACCGTTGAGATATAGCAAACGGATCGGCTTAGGCTGCTTGTCTCGGGTCAATGGTTTCGTTAATAGCCTGGGACAATTCAGGATAAAGGTATTTTATTTTTACTAATAAGGTAAAAATTGGCTATTAGGGTAAGTACTTGTTCATTTCTATAAGTAAATGAAATGTTGAAGGATAAATATACATCACAGTGAATGTTTATGTGTTCTGTTACCCAAAGCAACTAGGGGGAGTTAATGTTGAGCCTAAATATTTTCACGGATTTTTAAAAACTTGGGATCAGTAAGTTCTTAATCCCAGGAGTACATATTATAATTGGCTATTTTGTTGCTCAGTTCCACCTCGATTAGGGTAACAGCACTTAAAACATTTTTAACATTTTTAACTTGGAGAATCGAAAATCTACTTCAGTTCCCTATCCAAATACAAAATTAAATACTTAATAAGTTTTCTATATTGAAAAAAACTTTTAAAAAAAAAATTGAACAGCAGAAAAACTAAAAAGCAAAAAATAAATAAACTTTTTTATTTAGGTCTTTATGTATGACTAGCGGGTGCCCAGCGGCGTTGCCCGCGCGGATCCAGTTTATTCCCGTTCCCGTGGGAATTTCCAAAAATCCCTTTATAGTGGTTGCCTATGACATATGTACATTACATACCATATTTCAAATAGCGGGTGCCCATTGCGACGTTGCCCGCGCGCATCCTGTTTATACCCGTTCCCGTGGGAATTTACGAATATCCCTTCATATGGGTTGGCTACGATGTATAAGACACCTTCACACCATATTTCAAGATTCTAGGTGTTATCGTTTCGGAGTAGTACGTATTTTTCTTTTTACCCAGTTTTCATATTTTCCCGTGGGAATGAGATATTTTTCTGGAATAAAAAGTACGCTAGATGTTGACCCGGGTACTCAGCTATCACCACACCAAATTTCATCAAAATCCGTCCAGTAGTTTTTGCGTGATGCGTGCACAACCAGACAGACAGACAGACAGACAGACAAAAATTCCAAAAATTAGTGTTTTGGTATCTATATCGATAACTATATACGCTACCGTTAAAATTTTCAAAAAATATTTAATGTACAGACACGGCCCCGTTAGAGTTTTATTATATGTATAGATTTACATGCATAATATAGTAGAGAAACACTGATAACATCATATAAACCGAAGCGGAGATAGTCATAGGTAGGTACATAAGAAAAGGTACGCGTCGACTTGAGAACCTCCTCCGTTTTTTTCGTCGGTTGAAAATTATGCTTAACGTAGTGTAATTTGTTTAGCATATTTTAATTTTTTATAAATACATATTATCTTGGGTTGAAGTAGTAAAACTTGTAATGTTACTGTTTGATAGGTAAACTGGAACTACCTACTTATAAAAATTTTATTTGTTGTGAACATTTTAAAGGACGTCTTGTCACGCGACCTTATTTCCGAGATACTGTAAATTATCTGAGCAATTTTTTACTCCTCTTACAGGCAAAAACTTTATCAAAGTAAGTTAACCTCGTGCAAAGATTTAGCACCTTCAAAACAAGTCCAAAAAATATTTAGAATATATTTTTTATAGAAAACTCGTGCAAAACTCGTGGTTTATCAAATCTCTCTCCACGAACATAAAACGCTTCCTGTGTACTCAAAAAGTACTTTATTACAAAGTTAAATTACAGGCCACTGGGTTATTAACATTTTATTGCCATGTCTACGCTACTGTCGCTTATAGGCTGAGAGAAATGTTATTTCGTAATTTCTTACTTTGATGAGCGCCTTAGTAATGTTGGTAAGCGTTAAAAGCAATGATGTCATTCGGTTTGATGTCTTAAGGATGTTTTATATCGATGCGCACGAGTGATTCTGATGTCAAGTCACTTAAGGCTTGACATCGGATATTTATTTATTATCGATTTTAAGGCGTGTTTTCAAGCTACGAGCGCGCTTGAACCTGTTATTAGAATACAATCTGATCGTCTGATTTTTATCTTTGTTCTATCATCAATAGTTTCCGCATCGCATTCGATGAATGTGGACTGACCGTTGGACTGGTCCTCAAATTCAAAGTCATTGAATAACAACTATATTTTTTATTTGTTTCTTGCTGCTTTTTGGCCACTTAAAAATCCAAGCCTGGTAAAAGCTAGACTTAAACGTCTGCTGAGCAATACTGAGCCGTATGTTCCACTATAATATATGATAATCCGAGTTGCCACGAGGCGTGACGCGTGCCTCGATCAACACTCGAAAGGATTAAATTATGCGTTGACTTGATATTTAATCTTAGAAAAACATTTTTTTTTTCGTTTATTTGAAATTAGCAGCGCCTTACGGCTTGGACGAATTTAGAGTGCCTTGTTATTAGATTATTAACTTTTCTAAGTGTAATTTGCCTACACCTACATGAATACATTTTGACTTTTACCCGCTTACTTCCCGTTCCCATGAGAATAATGGACATTTTCACTGTTTTTTTTTTTTTAATCTGTTAAGTGGTTTAGGCGTGAAAGCGTAACAAACAAACTGACAAACGAACATAGTCACTTTCACATTAAGTTATACGAATTGTTAGTCTTTTATGGGTCCTGGAGAACTGTAACACAGGTCTTGAACCCCTTTACGCGAGGTGTACCTAATTCGTAAATAGACTAATTCGCGTTATGTCTAAAACGTAATGCAAAGTAGGCATAAAGAGAGTTAGACTTAAATCGATGTTGGTATATGCTGAAATAGGCTAAACCCTTCAGCACATGAGTAAAGAAACGGAACAGAGACAAAGCTTCATACAACCGCGCTGTCGTAGGTACACTACTACAATCAAGCTGTGCATGTGTGCGTTTCTACTGCCGCTGCGTCACGTACGGGCCGCAACTGGATAAAACCGGCTCGGTCAGTTGGAAAGCCGAGGGCTGCGCAAGGGTTGCTTACCTATTTGTTTACGTTCCTGCTTAATAAGATATAGCTTATATAATAATATTATGATCTCGACATAAACATTGGAAATATTGGAAATGACATTCTAAAACGAGTGCAAGACTGTACATTTAATATGCCTTGTGAATGTTTCCCAATTGATTACTTGAAAAAACTTTATATCCGATTTAGAAATTTTAGAATTTATCATTCAATCAAAAGATTTAATAAATTTTTAAAAATCAAGTCATAAAAAAAAATTTGGAGTACTTAAGTCATTTGTAAATAGTCGTATGTACATCGTTTGTAAATAATCTCAAGATAATAAAAAAGTAAGTCATTTGTAAATAGTCTCAAATACATCATTTTTAAATAATCTCAAGATAATAAAAAATTATTTTATTTTATTTTATTCTCCTTTGCCAACCCTACCAAAATAGGTAAGAATTTCGCTCGCTCCTTAGAAGCTTTGTCTCTGTTCCGTTTCTTTACTCATGTGCCTTCAGGCTCCAGTCTCCCACTACCTTAATAAGGAACCTATCTGTAAGCCTTAACTTAATGTGGAGAAATAAATTCATAATAATATAATCTCACGCCTTTTTTATCCCCGAGGGGGTAGGCAGAGGTATTCCATTACTGGATATATCACGAGATATATTGGACCCCTAAACGTGATAGGCGGTGAGCCCATCGCCGGACCGGGTCTGTTTACACATGTCTCAGAATTAATTCTGAGACCTGCGGGTTTCCTCACGATGTTTTCCTTCACCGTCGAGCTAGTAATAAATAAATTATTATTATTATTATAGTAGGTACTGTTTTTAGTTTAAATATGTTGATGGAGTCTACGTTAGTCAATGCAATGAATCAACAACCGACCAAGTGCAAGTCGGACTTGAACGCGATGGGTTCCATACCCATTCCATTTTTATTTTTATTATTATTGTGTCTAAGAATAATGCACTGATAGCCTTTACTTACGGCTAAAGAACCCGCTTCACATACTGAAAATCAGTGAGGCTCGGGTTCGAATCCTGGCATGTAGCAATGACTTTTTCAAAACTTAAGTAGGTACATATTTATCACTAGCTCGACTGTGAAGGAAAACATTGTGAGGTCCCAGAATTAATTCTGAGACATGTGTAACAGACCCGGTCCGGCGATGGGCTCACCTCCTATCACGTTTAGGGGTCCAAAGAGTATCTCGTGAAAAGTGGGTACATCCAGAAATGCCTTTTTGATCATAATGCCTACGCCGCAAAACGACTTTGGTAATACCTCTGCCTACCCCTTCAGGGTTAAAAAGCGTGAGATTATATTTATATTTTATTTTTGTGTCTAAGATAGTAATAATAACACATTCTGTGAAAATGCCAAGTATCTACCTATTATGTTTCATGAGATAGGTACAGCCCAATGACAGACAGACGGAGGTACAGTGGGAGCTTGGCAAAGACATTAAAATATAATAGGGCATAGACGGGACAAAGCGAGGAGAATTTGAAGCTAAAAGTTATTCCAAGTGAAATAAGTCTAGTACAATTTCGACAGAATGACAGCTCGCGTTCATAGTAACTGACATGACGCTTGAGCTTCAAACATGCTTCAAAGTTTTGTATAAAAATATTCCCAATGCCCCCTCTATGTCCTAATATATTTTAGATATTATATTAGAGCTTGGTAATAGGGTCCCAATGGCAACGAGTACGTGCCTTCTCAGATAGCTTGTAATAAGTTTATTTTATATCCTTAGTGTGAGTTTCTGAAATCACAGTCGTGTCCGACGTAATTATCTAAAATTGTGCGTTACAAACCAAAGTCTCAGTCGTCACGCACAATTCTCTGGGGTTCCTTTGATATTTACGAGGATGTGGTTCGGAGCGAAAACGGCACAGTTGAGACGCCCATCTCACGTTCGTGAATAAACGATTTCTGTGTCTCACGTTACTTTCTTTATTTAGAAGAAAACTAGCGACCCGCCCCGGCTTCGCACGGGTGCAATGCTTAGAAGATTTTCCCGCTTTTCTGTTCAAATTTTTCCTGAATTTTCTTTGCTATAAACCTCACGGAGCCTGAGGCCTTTCCAACGAATGCAAAACTTTGGAAATCGGTTCGTGCGTTCTGGAGTTATAGTGTCAGGAAGAAAAACCCGACTTATTTTTATATAGTAGAATATATTTTATTTTAGATTTAAAATCAATTATGTATTCGTGCTTACTTACAGAAAATAAAAACTTACAAAATATAGTGTTAGTAATGACAAGACTTATTTTTTTTTTCAATTAGCGTGGGCTTGTAAATAGTTAGATCTGACCAAAAGTTATAGCTGACGAAGAAATAGGAGACTCAGGACTAATAATTACTATTTGAAATCATATATTTTTTAAGTATAAGCATTTTGTATTGTAAAGTACTTAAAAACGTCAATAATAGTCTAACAAGGAACTCTAAACTAGTTCATGGAGATTTACTGAATGTAAGTACCTATATCTGTTATTGATAATGATTGTCGTTATATATAAAAAATACCAAAAATTTATCCTAAAGCTTAGCCTATGATAGTCGATATTGGGTTCGATTCTACTTTACAGCGACTAAACTTATTTTAGATTTTTTCTGTCATTTTCTTTCTCCTAGAAAAGAAAAGAGACTATAATAAATTGTCTTGCCAAATTAAAATTAGTCCTGTCAACTAAGGCATCTTATAACGTGTCTAGTGCAAGTAAAGAAATCACGACTAAAATACACCCTCTGACAAGACTAAATTCGGTAGGTTATCTTCTTTCCCTTTTCTTTTTTTGAGGTAAGACAAAGACAGGACTAAATTAAAATAAGTTTAGTCCCTGTAAACAGAATCGAACCCATTGATTGATCTAAACCTTGATATATGGGTATAATCATCAGTGGATGACGATGTTCAATGAGTTGTTGTAAAAATTACTTTAAAAAATATCATAGCAATAAGACATAAATAATGATCAGCAACAAGAGCTACTCATAAAAATTTAAAGATATCGTAGTTGTTGGTGGATAGATGATTTTACAATAGATCACAAAAACAAACATTTACTTACAATATTTACAGATAACATATTTATCGCTATTAGGTATACGAGTATAGCATGCATCAACACTATTTTCGCAAGAATTTAAACACTAAGAAAATTTAACAAAATTTCGTCAAAATTTTTTTAAGTAGATATCTAACAAAATATGCTCGTTAAAGCCGTGTCCTCAAACTTCACTCACAAGTTCAACTTTTTTTTACCAGAGTTGCTTATATTTTGAAAAAAGTCTTTGAGTGAAAGTGTAAATTTGTCAGTGATAAAATATGGACAATTACTTACTTTTTTAAATTATCTAATAACAAATAATTATAACAGTAAATCTCTCGACTTTGAACGTGAAAAGTGGCGAAAAGGACATGTTTTTGGTAAACATTTTTATACAAACAATTTTCGACACGCACGAGCTTTGAATACATTAAACAGAGAAACGAGCAGAATACGAGTACACGTAGGTATATTAATATTTCACGGGACTGGTAAAGCTTTTGCGTGTGTATAGGTATGTACGTACAACTGGTAACATAGCAAATAATTTCGAGAGCTGAAGTAAATTTGTTCTAAATCAGATGTGCCATCGATTACAAGAGTGTTTAGTACAGGCTATAATTTTTATTTTAAATTAGCGGTTCGGCGCGGTTTCACCCGCGTTTTTCCCATTCATGTGGGAATGCGGGAATGAAATATAGCTTATGTTACTCAGTGATAATGTAGCTTTCTGTTGGTGAAAGAATTTTTAAAATTCGTACATTAGTTTTTGAGTTTATTTGTAACAAAGATACAAAAATACAAATCTTTCCTCTTTATAATATTAGTGTACCTAGATCTCAAGAGGGTAAGCCGAGGAATTAAATTCCTGGCATTACCCACTTATCGGCACTAGGCATATTTCTGTGGACCCTAAAAGTGAGAGGTGTTGAGCCTTTTGTCAGACCGGGGCAATGCTTATAGCTACCTACCTTACCTCAGATTCAATTCTGTGACCAGCGGGGTTAATTGTATACTATTCATTTTGTTGTGTTGGGGCCGTAGTAAGGGTGGGTCGACACTTAGCGTCACGCTTCACCTTCACTACATAGTATAAAACAAAGTCGCTTTCTCTGCTGTCCCTATATCCCTATGTCCATGTATGCTTAAATCTTTAAAACTACGCAACGGATTTTGATGCGGTTTTTTTAATAGATAGAGTGATTCAAGAGGAAGGTTTTAGTATTAGCATTGCACCCGTGCGAAGCCGGAGCGGGTCGCTAGTAAGCAATAAAGTATTAAATTACCTTTTACAATTTCCCAAATAAAAGCTCTGCCAACAAAGTGGTACCAACAATATCTGAAAGGTTTTCTGCGAGACTTTAGACAGCACTCTCCAAAATGGGGAATATGCATTGAAAGCATCTGTTCTCAAATGCATATTCCGGATTATATACCAAAATACTCGAGCTCACCAGACCTCAAATGTTTGATGCTTTGCGGAACATGGAAACATTGGTATTGAAGTTATCTTTCATGAAATGGGACTTTTGTGGTAAGTATCAGGAAAAAGATTAGACAGTAGAGCAGAGAAGTTTGTACTAAATGTATTGCCAATTAGGTATTTTCTATAGTAAACATTTCTATTTTATATAATTTCCTATCATGCACCAATGAGTTTTTCAAAACTTATATATATACATACATATTTATAACTAGCTCGACGGAGAAAGAAAACATCGTGCCGAACCCCGCAGGTCTCAGAATTATTCTGAGGTCTGTCTAGGGGTCGAATGTTCTCGTGAAAAGTGGGTATTTCCAGAAATAGAATACCTCATCCTACCCCCTCGGGTATAAAAGGCGTGAGATTTTTATTTATTTTGTATTCTATAATAAAATAAAAAGGCAACAATTTATTTTGTTCTTGAAGTAGGCATTCATTAAAATGTTATTCCCAACATCTTTTGATTTAAAGATTGGATTTTCACCGAAAACCCGATATTTGTTTATTGAAAATAAAATTCTGAATTGCTAAATATTTCTGTAGAAACCGTTGGCGACTATATATTTTAAATGTGATGTGAATTTTCGAGTATACTCTAAGGATGTCTCAAGAAACGGTTACTCCGCAGAATTGCACGCTGTATGCGGCTGCTGACAGAAATTGGAAAGTAAACACAATTTGGACAGGACGAGATGAAACCGACGACGTCGCGCCGTTTTACAAATAAAATGTGATACTTAAGCCGCCCGTTACACTTCTTGAAAGAATTTCGGAATTTCGCAAATAAGTATGCCACGAATCCTAAAAAATACACACACAGATAGGTAGGTACACACGACTACCAATGTGGTTGGTAAATAAAAGAAGGGCTTCATGAACTTAACAATTACTACTATGTGCATACATACTAAATATTCTTTAGTATAATAATATCACAAAAAGGAAAGTTTTTTATGTGTGTTGGTAATTAGCTTATTAATTACGAGAATTAACTACGAGACTGATTTTGAAAACTACTTACTTTACTAGGTACCATGGTTTGTAATTTTCCCACGGCAACGAGACTTAACGCAGGTGAAATCCCAGGGAACATCTGTTACGAATTTTTGTGTAGACCTAACGAAACACAGTAACTAACAGCACTACATTTTTCTCATTATTATGCAAGAAGTTAACCTAACAACAAGCTTGGCACACATGTGCTTGCCATCTTAAAATTGCTGAAAATGCTTTCGAAAATGTTTAATTAAAGCTGATAAAAAAAATACTGGTCTAATAAACCTAATTAAATAAAATAATTTAATGAGTTTGCATTTGACACTTTGCGTCATAACAACTTTTTACGTGGCAAGAATTTCTGTCATAGTTTATTTATCCAGCCTGAATTCAATGTTACTGGATCATTATTAGACTTATGAAACGCGCTACAACCAAGATCGAATTAAATCAGCTGTGAAAACCGTGTGAGAAGCATTTAGAGTGGCGCAGTCGTATGTCAAAACATCAAAATCACTGTCCAAAGGTTTGACGATATGAGTTGCGATCACGTACATCAGGGTTTCTCGAACTGGAGTCCAAGTATCATTAATTGCCAGAATCCATAACTTATCTTAAGTAAAATTAGCAACAATCTCAATTACATATTTAAATCACACTTTAGAAGGTTTTTTTTTCACAGACTGCAATGTGTATTTATTGCAAGAGAAACACACATATTGACGTAGATACTTTCAAAAGGGCAGGCATTGTCTAAGCAACTTCGCAATTTCGTTGATTTAAAAACTTCCTAGCAACTACAGGAACAATCTTCTTTCTATGTCGAGTCTAAGTTACAACGAAGTTGACTTGTAAGTATTTATCCATCCCTTTCGATCTACTTTCTCTCTGTTCTGTCTCTAATGATCAGCTAAGAATGTTGGTGTTTTAACAATTATCAAGATAATAATAAATGAAATAAATGCGTTTTGCGTTTTCAAAGACATCTTAGCAACCTTCTTATTAATTAACAGATTTGAATACAAGTTATTAGTATCCTCTAGTATTTTTATATTCACATATTTTCCTTTCCTCTAATAAGTCTCCTCGGACTGGGTAAATGTGATATTTCTAATTTTGAAAGTGGTACGTGACTGAAAAAAGGTTCAGAAACCCTGGCGTAAAGCTGTGTTGGGAACGTAAGCTGCATCCCCAGTGCAATTGACGTCAGGCAGTGGGATATCGCATAACGCACTGGGAATACAAGAGATCCGGACGCAATACGATTAGTATCATGTTCACGCCAACGTAAAGGACCGTCCATATGGCTCTAAGCCTTACATTTTGGTATCATAAACCTAATTCTACGCGTTCCGGATTGCGAAATAGTCAAACTATGAGCAGTTGGAACGTTTTATCAATTTGAAAAGTTATGAAATTCTATATTCGTTCATATTCGCTGTTCTTTCAAATCATTTAGTTCAAATTCTCGTTTTTTTTCAAATTATTCATGGTCACTGACTCAGTTTATACCAAGAAAGTGGAAGGTAAGTATCTCCTACCTTAAAAACGACGTTACTTGCATAGTTTTTGAGAACTAGCTCTTACCTACTTTATTCAATTAACAATAAATTATAATTTTTGTTTTGATTGATGGATGTGGATGAGGCACGTGAGGTATGCCAGGATCGTAGCAGGTGGCGGGCTGTTGTCTCTGCCTACCCCTTCGGGAAAAAGGCGTGAGCATATGTATGTATGTATAATTTTTGTTAACATGTTAATAGGATGTGATTACCAACCAATCTATCGAGGCCCAAGTATTACGCTTTGATGGTAGACTTCATTTAATTTATACATTAGGTATCTTTAACACAGACCTTGGAAAAGCGGACACTTATTATTTTACATCGCAATATTTAATAGCTTAATTATCTGTTATTACATCTTGTGCCTTGGACTTGCTTTATTAAAGGTTCCCTTTGACCTCATTATTACATAGGCGAGCAGGTTTCTTGGCGTAAGGTAAGCCATTAGTAGCTCCATTTTAATTGAGGTAACGTTTAAATTTGCTCATGCCTTTTTCCTGGCGAGGTACGAAGACAAAAGATTAACCTGTTACGTACCTGGCACATCACATCCATCAAAAGACTCGTACATTCTCGTGTGTTTTGGGTACCTAATGTTTTTCTTGATTTTCTTTAGCAAATCGCAGACCTAATCGTAGGGTGACGATTGTGACATTGATCGAAAAATATTGATTAATTAAAAATCGTTTTTTAAAAATTTTCCTTTTAACATAAACTTTTCTAGTGAACTTACTTAAAATTTCTTTATTCATCTCAAAGATGGTGTTTTTTACAAAAATCTATTAAAATATTTAAAAATATAATCGATAATTTTATATTTACAGAAAAAATATTAAAAATTTAAAAAAATCGATTATTTTTTTACATCCCTACCTGATCGATGTGGGTACGCCTAGGTCGGCCTTTACGTACGACTCTCCCAGCCACTTCCCCGTTACGAATGATTTTAAAAAAACAATAATATGCATTTATCAATCTAGAATTGAGATCTCCCCTACTACATTCCAAGAATCTTCCTGTTGACCATATGCAAAAGTATTTTGAATGGAATGCTTTACCCTTTCCGATACATAATGCAAACATGGACTTCAGTCCTGACTGTGATAAATACGTCGAGTGATATTCATATCACTCGACGTATTTATCACACCGTTCAAAAATGGAACGTCTTGTAGATTATATCAGTTTTCGTAGTTACGTGGAATGCGTGGCCGGTAAACAAAAAATTAAAAAGATATGAATACTCTGATATTTTATAGACATGAGTACCTACACACGCTATACTCTTACATATTGCACTAATTAACAGATGACTCCCAGTTATTTGGGCTCCGATGCCAGGTTTGTTAAAACAACACCAGCAATTGCCTGACACTTAAATTACACGAGTATTTCGAGCATAACGCACAGTTATGCTAGTGTCTCAGGTTACATGATTTAAAACAAAATACTAGAAAGGTTTCATCTCCAATAAAATGCAGACAGCCGTTCCGTAGCGAAATAAAGCGGAGGCTAGACGCTTGCCGTGAGTAATTGGATTCAATTTTTTCCAGATAGTTGCATTTTGTATAGAACGTCTTTCAGCTCCACAGATATGCCGCATAATTAAATAAAAATCTCTGTTAACAACATAGATTCCGTTTAAAAAAAATGAGTTTCATAATTTACTCACGGTAATTCAATCTCAAACTATACCTGTACAACGCGTAACAGAATAAGCGCAATTCCTCATACACCTAAATTAGCATAATAATATAAAAAAAATGATGCCTTTGTACTTTAGTTGTAGCTAACCAATTTTCTTAAATATAGAGCAATAATAGTAAGATTTTCATAGCACTAAATTCAGGTATGCTAATTCATTTTTACAAACAAATTTCAGGAATTGCGCTTATTCTGTTACATGTCGTATTGGCAGAGCCTGTACTATTAGTACTTAACAACTGATAAACATATTTAAAAAAAGATTAAACGCCCAGACACGAAGCCAACAAACATGTTCATGCACACGATTCAGAAAGCAGGGTTACCAAGTGAGCCAACAGGCCCTTCATAATAAATAAAAGTTGAAAGTCACAAGGCCAAGGTACATATTTTGACTAATATGTCGAGTTTTAGAGAGCAGTTATAGCCTTACGGTTAAAAAGCCTGTTTCACATGATGATAATCAGTGGGACTCGGGTTCGAATCCTGGCATATACCTATGAGTTTATATTTACGAGTATATTTAAGGAAAACATCTTGAGGAAACTCGCAGGTCTCAGAAATAATTTTGAGCCATGTGTAAAAGACCCGGTCCGGCGATGGGCTCACCACCTATCACGTTTAGGGGTCCAAAGAACATCTCTTGAAAAGTGAGTATATCCAGAAATGGAACACCTCTCTGCCTACCCCCTCGGGGATAAAAGGTGTAAGTTTTTTTTATGTAGTCTTTCTGAAATTAGGACTTGAAGAGCAAGGACGTGTAGAGTTAGAAGATTGGCTCTACATGTGATATATCAGCGCACTGCCTTAACCGCTCGGTCTAGAGACTTGAAATTTTGCACATAGGTAGCTTATACAGGTTAGGCATCCACTAAGAAAGGATTTTGAAAAATTCAACTCCTAAGGGGGTGAAATAAACGTGCGCGAGCGAAGCCGAGGGTAAAAGCTAGTAGACTATATTTTCGTAGCGGTGTGTGAATACTAATTCTAGATAACAAATTTGCACTATTGTACTCGCATGTTTCTAGTTACTTAAAGTGACGGATATTCTTAAAGATGTAGTAGTAGATACCCACCTAATGATTTGATTGTAATGAACAATAGAGCCATCGTTATAAGCGTAATTATAGTAATTGGATTGAGTTGCGGTTGAGGCACAAAAAAAATAAAGGAGATCTAAAACGGATCTAAAAACATCTAGATCTAAAAACGGATTGTTAAGTGGCACCAGATACTCACAAAGCTTGTTATTTTAGACCATTTAATTCTATACGTTTTCACAATCTCGTTTCGTCTCAATATATTAATACATGAGTTCAGGATTATTCCTTACGGTTCTGTGCGGTTTCATCCTCGTGGTTCCCGTTCCCGTTTGAATACGGGAATAAAATATAGTCTATGTTACTCAAGGATCTTCTAGCTTTCCTTTGGTGAAAGAAATTTTAAAATCGGTCCATTAGTTTTTGAGTTTATTCATAACAAACATACAATAAAAAAGTTAATTTAAAAAACCAAAAACCCGCCTGCCTAAAAAGCTGCAAAACAAGACCTATTAGTGAAGTAGGAAGTAAATACCATGCGCTGCACAATCTTACAACAATTTCATGCAGTCGGCGGTATCTTCTCAATTCCACAATAAAGACTTATTGCCACCGAGTGCATGAGATTGTTATAAGATTGTGCAACACATGGTATTTACTTCCTACTTCACTAATAGGTCTTGTTTCCAGCTTTTTAGGCAGTCGGGTTTTTGGTTTTTTAAATAAACTTTTTTATTTCATACCTTATAGTTATTGACCAACTTTAAACCGTTATAAGTCCTAAATGGCCATTCGGAATGGAAAATGGTAAAAGAAACCTAAACATGATCTTGAAATACCTATTCAATGATACCCCACATAACATATTTATTATTTTTCTTTTTCATAATTTGACGCCATTTTGTTTTTTTTACTTTTTGTTACAGGAGAAAGAGGTAAAAAAACAAGTTGAGAGGATGAAAAACGAGTTAGAAGCTATGAAGAAGCAGATGGAGGAGATGAGGAAACAAATGCTGCAGAAGACTGAGGAGATAACGAAGAGTAAAACACACAGACAGACGACGGAGATGCCAGATAGCTTCCTGCTACCGGGAGAATGGTGTTAAAAATAAAAATAAAATAAATAATCTCACGCCTTTCATCCCCGAGGGGGTAGGCAGAGGTATTCCATTACTGGATATACCCACATTTCACGAGATACATTGGACCCCTCAACGTGATAGGTGGTGAGCCCATCGCCGGACCGGGTCTGTTTACACATGTTTCAGAATTAATTCTGCGACCTGCGGGTTTCCTCACGATGTTTTCCTTCACCGTCGAGCTAGTGATAAATATGTACGTAAGTTTTGAAAAACTCATTGGTACATGCCAGGATTCGAACCCGAGCCTCACTGATTTTCGGCCGGCTCTTTAACCGTCCGGGCTATCACTGCTCTAATCTAAGAATGGTGTTGTAAGTGAGTAAACGGACAGCCAGTGAGAACGGTCAGTGAGATGGAGAGTGAAGTAAAGGTTGATGCCAACAACCGGCCCGGCTTGCCACGAAGGAGTGTACAGGTGAGTAATGTTTAGGTATAGGTCAATCAATATGCAATATGAAAAAGTAAACAGTAGTGGTAAATGTTCTTCAATGGGATTATAATCAACTTTTCTCATGTGGTTCATATATCTTGTTATATTTTCTTAATGGTTAAATACACTCGATTGCCCGAAGGATGGACAAAATACATGGTCCGAAGGAGTCTGGGGCATTCAGCTGGGAAATGGAACGTTGTTTTAGTAAGGTAGGTTATTTTGGTTATTCACTTTTGTGCTATAGTCTGACTGCAATTCTACTTCCCGCTCACGTCTGTTACACGCGGTACAGATATAAGTTGCTCCCATACTAGGGAATTTCACTGTATTGAAATTTGAAATTAAACTGCGAGTAAGAATAAGGTAAAAAGCTTATACCAAAACACATCTAAAAATTCATTTTGATTTTCACTTTACATTAAAAACGAATTTTAAAATATTAAAACAATAAAAAAAAGTGATGCGACTGAGTACTATAAATGGTGACGTCACAAATTCAGTACTTAGTACATTTTTATTTTAGACTAGCGGTTCTGCGCGGTTTCACCCGCGTAGTTCCCGTAAGATGAAATAATTTCTCCCGTTTTTTACACATTTACCACTATATCTTTGCTCCTATTGGTCGTAGCGTGATGTTATATAGCCTATAGCCTTCCTCGATAACTGGACTATCCAACACAAAAAGAATTATTCAATTCGAACCAGTAGTTTCGGAGATTAGCGCGTTCAAACAAACAAACAAACTCTTCAGCTTTATAATATTAGTATAGATTTGACAGATCATAAAAAAACACCAGTTCAGTTACACCTTCAAGAGTTTTAAAGTTTCAGTATTTTTTTATTCGTATTCGTTGAGGCGATGTTAGTACCTCTTATAATTTGTAATATTATAACATTAAAATCGAAATTTGGATGTTTCGAGCGAATCTTTCATTAAAATGAAATGTGGATACTGTTAACAGTAAGAAAGAAAGAAATAAAATATTTTAAACAATAAAATAAAATTCAGTGTCCTAACGTTAGGATTCTGAATTTTATTCTATTGTATTTTAGTCTTACGAATTCAACAGTATCTACATTTTAGAAGTATAGATATAGGCGATGTTTTAGTATAGACGTAGGTGAATCCGTCGCAGCTAGTAAAACATAAGCAGATCGGAGTAATTCCAAAAAGAAATAGCTCATTCCAAAGGTTCCAGAAAAAGAAAACCCAAAATATTTCATCGGTCTCATTTCTTGAATTCCCGATCACTGGATGATAGGAGCGGTCGTGCGATCAATTGCCTGGATACAATGGGAGGCGTCAGAAGTGGGACATAACTCACTGGGAGCCACGCCTAGGCAGTATAGGGGTCAACTGTATTGAACAGATAGGGTGAAGGCACCAGTTACCACCCACGAGGAACTTTACTTCGACTATGTGTTGTTATAGATACATTGATAAGACGTTTATTTGTCTTTCACATAATATACAGTCAAAAGGTCAAATAACAAACAAAATAGGCAATAATTAAATAAACGGTAGCATTGTCTGTTTGTTCTGCGAAAGTACAAAGCCATAGCTCCGCATTTTAAAACCATGACGTTACTATACTAGTAAAATTTAAATATTATGATTTTGGTAATAATAAAAGACTTCCACTAGTGCCATAGGGTATTAAAGTAAATGTTATATTTTATTAAGAGAAAGGCATAGAGATACAACAGAAAACTAAAAGTAAAACTAAAACTACGAATAATAGGGTATCTAGTTCAATAAGAAAATGTACAAACTAGAAAGTATTCTTTGCGTAAATTCATAGTAGGTGTCCTCAGACCACTTCTTTAGTGAAATTATTTGTTACTAGCGTCCCGCCCCGGCTTCGCACGGGTGCAATGCTTACACTAAAACCTTTCTCTTGAATCACTCTATCTATTAAAAACAACCGCATCAAAATCCGTTGCGTAGTTTTAAAGATTTAAGCATACATAGGGACATAGGGATATAGGGACAGAGAAAGCGACTTTGTTTTATACTGTGTATTGATATTGATAGTGAAGCCACTTTTTATTACCTTGAATAACATGGATATTTTTGTAACGTTTAAATAACTTTTTTAATAGAATCGATACCAAAACATATTGTGAGATGGCTTGTTATTAGTGAACTCCCGTTTACTACTTATTAACTATCAAAGATTAGTTAATACTAATGTCTGTAATTTTAAAAGTACCGAACGATATCTAAAAGTATTTTTGCACTATGACAATGACTATAGACTTGTTTTTTTTTTATATTGTGCGTTTAAAAATTGCAAGTCACTGACGGTGGACTATGATGGGGGCTTTTACCCTATTTATAAGCGTTAAGGATACCTCGTAAAGTCAGATAGATGATTTTTATTATAAATACACTAAGAATCTTTATTATTAAATCAACATCAAAATAAAGAGGAAACATGTATATTTTTGTATTTTTATGCAAATAAGTTTTGCATGTTTGTAACGATTATACTTAAAATCGAATGGACCGATTTTAAAAATTCATTTCGTTCCATTCATTCCTCTATTTTAGCATGGCAATGGGTCCCTTATCATTTCTCCCAGTCTCAAGATAGAAGAAAAGACCCTCTAAATCTTAATTTGTAATCTACAAAGTTCGACTATGACACCATGCAAATTCTCTGGTAAACAGAACTACTGGACAGTACCACAGAATATGTGACGAAACTTAAAAGGCGTCAAATCCTGCAACCTAATTAATAACAACAGAGAAAAATTAAATGAAAAGGATGTAGTCAATTGATCTAATAAAGGCTCAACAGCTGATTGCAGATAACCTAAAAAAAAAACAAAAAGATTTTTTTTTTCAAAAAACATTTTAGATTGGCTGGAAGAGAGTCATTCATTGATTGGATATATATTTGTAACTTGTCATAGTTGTCCTACAATTTCACCCGAAGTCCTGTTCCTGTGAAAAAAAAGTAAGCTTTCCATAGGTGATAGAATTTTTAAATGGGTCCAATAGTTTTAGGGCATTTTTAAAACTTTTCTTTATTATTTATAGCTTTTACCCGCCGGCTTCGCTAGCCCACGTTTATTTTACCCCCTTAGGTGTTGAATTTTGCAAAATCCTTTCTTAGTGTATGCCCACACTGTATAAGCCATCTATGTGCAAAATTTCAAGTCTCTAGACCCAGTGGTTTAGGCTGTGCGGTGATAAATCACCAATCAGTCAGTCAGTTTATCATTTTATACCTATATTATATAGACTAGATGTCGCGCGGTGCGCGAGGCCGCAAGCGGCCACGCGTGTCTCTGTGTGGTTCGATTGTGATAGAAAATAAAGTCTAATTTTGGGCGGCTATCTTGTTTTAGCCATTTTAAGTCGAAAAATAATAAAATTTTCTTAAACATTTTTTTTCATGGCAACACTGCTTACTGAGACCTACAATCGCACCATACAAGCCAACTCTCCAAAGTGTTGCCAACTGGCTAAAAAATGCCGATTATTATTAAGAAAATAGTAATTTCTCAGTAAAACAAAAATAACGGTGCGGCCATATTGTTTTTTCAGATTTTCGGGATTTTCTGGTAAACTACAGGATATACCCTATGCGGTGACACCAAACACATCCCTGTAGCATATCGGCATCTGGGAGATCAATTCGGGTCTTTTGAGGTCTACCCTAAAAATTCAATCGGCCATAACTTTCAGTGCTGCCAGGTGAAATTCAAAAAACCTACAAAAGGTCATAGGGAGGAATAAAATGTTTCACTGACTGTCACTTGTTTTTGCAAAATGGTAAAATTTAGACTTTTGACATTTTGCGTTAAAAGTAAAAAAATACGAAAAATTCCGGGAAAATTCGGGACCTCCAACCCCGCTATACAGACCAACTCGCTCAGGTGTTGCCATCTTGCCGAAAATCGACAATCAAAATGTGGTAAAATTAATACTTTTCTTTGGGAGCAAATCACCGGTCGGCCATCTTGGTTTTTCAAATTTTCGGGATTTTCTGGTAAACTACAGGATATGCCCTGTGCGATGACACCAAACACATCCCTTTAGCATATTGGCATCTGGGAGATCAATTCGGGTCAAGTGGGGTCTAAAACCACTCCAACTTTGAAACACTACTACGCGGCCGCCATTTTGTTTTTTCAACTTTTTAAATAATTTTCGTAAATCATCTAAACATTTCTACAGATTTCAAAAATTTCAACCGGATCGGCCGGAAAACAAAAGAGATACGATAGGCAAGCCTGGCCGCCATTTTGTTTTTTTGAAAAGTCGGAATTTTCCCGGGGTCACCCCGCCATCTTGAACACTTTTCTCATATATGACTTGTCTCCAAAACGACTCCTTCTGGGAGAACAATTATGTCAATGAGTCAGTCAGTCAGTGAGTGGTAGTCGAGCTTTAAATATTATAGATTTATTCCAATTCAATATATCCTTGATGATTCAATAGATGCAATGTATCGGATCTACAGTAACAATTACTCTGTATGATCCCTATTCCTAGGTTCCACACTAGAATATGAGTATCTCATAATTTACCTTCTATGCAGATACAAGTAGCTATTAGTGCTACATAATTCTATAATTATTTGCAATTGGTGATAAGTAGTAATATTAAAGACAGTTAATATGTCTCATTATTATAAGGACATACCGAAACCGACGAGCTTGAATGAACCGATTGATGGATGTGGATGAGGCACGTGAGGTATGCCAGGATCGTTGCAGGTGGCGGGCTGTTGTCTCTGTCTACCCCTTCGGGAAAAATGCGTGTGCATATGTATGTATGTATTATAAGGACCTACTGAATAGTGGCGACGGGCCTGTTGGCTCAGTTGGTAGTGACCGTGCCATCTGAGTCGGAGGTCAAGGGTTTGATCCCCGCTCAGGGCCAATATTTATGTACATAAACATTTATTTCAGTATGTTTATCAGTTGTTCATAATTATGTTCACTACCCATAGTACAGGCTCTGCCTAGTTTGAGACTAAATAACCGTGTGTGAATTGTGTGCCACGATTTATAATTTATAATATATATAAATAATCTCACGCCTTTTATCCCTGAGGGGGTAGGCAGAGGTATTCCATTACTGGATATACCCACATTTCACGAGATGTATTGGACCCCTAAACGTGATAGGTGGTGAGCCCATCGCCGGACCGGGTCTACTCGTATTTACACATGTCTCAGAATTAATTCTGAGACCAGCGGGTTTCCTCACGATGTTTTCTTTCACCGTCGTGAAAATTTGTGAGGCTCGGTTTCAAATCCTGGCATGTCATTCAAATACTTACGTACAGTCAAGAGCAAGTCAAGCTTTACACTACCAGTTTAAGCTGAGCTCTGATTTATACTGCGCGCCATACAATACAGAGCCGGGTCAAAGTCCAAAGTGTCGTGCTCTTGACTGTACATATTCATCAGTAGCTCGACGGTGAAGCAAAACATCTTGAGAAAACCCGCAGGTCCCAGAATTAAATCTGAGGCATGTGTAACAGACCCGGTCAGGGGCGATGGACTCACCACCTATCACGCTTAGGGGTCGCATACACTCGTGAAAAGTTTGTATTTCCAGAAATGGAATACCTCTGCCTACCCCCTCGGGGATGAAAGGCGTGAGATTATTATTTATTAGTTTATATAATATGAAGAATACATAAATATATTATGTTTTAGTGAAAAGGGTTGTTGAAAAAAATATTCAACAGCCTGCAGTGTTCGAAGTCTTTTCTAATATTATGAAATTTATGAGAAATCCAGCTATAACTATTAAATAAAATAATAATCACTATAGTGTATACATAGTATAAAACAAAGTCGCTTTCTCTGTCCCTATATCCCTATGTCCCTATGTATGCTTAAATCTTTAAAACTACGCAACGGATTTTGATGCGGTTCTTTTTAAATAGATACTATAAATAAATATTAAGGATAGAGTAATTCAAGAGGAAGGTTTTAGTATAAGCATTGCACTCGTGCAAAGTCGGGGCGGGTGGCTAGTAATATATAAATACTACATAAATGCGGATTTGGAGATTTCGTTAGTCTATAGAGGCCATTGGCTTAACGACTTTCGAAAAATATAAATTATGAAAATAATTCTAAAATACGGTACTACTACTGCAAAGTTACTCTATGTAGATAAGGCTACACGGTAGACTTTCACGCAGTAATTCGCGAGGGGCCCTTAAACTACAATGTAATCGAGGTGTTTTAGCACTTAATTAATAACTGTAGGCCGGCCCTTACTTCCTGTTTCCTGGTGAACCAATTTGGACTTCAAAATAAACTTAATCGGGCTTATACTGGTCAAACTAGCTCAATCGCAATCTTTATAGGGACCTTTAAATTGAACATTTGTGACTTACCCATGTTTTGAAAACCACGAATATTTTGTTGTTGACTTTGTTTAATTAATAAAAAATAAAACAAAGTAGAAAATAATTTTTTCGTGTTGGCCATAGCATGGGTGAATATTAAAAACAGAAAGTGTTACAAGCAGGTGTTTTTTTTATTATTACTTTGTTTAATTTAAAATTTAAATGAAACAGGTTTTTTTTATATTTGTTTTTTAACTTTCTAGACGTACAAAATTAAACAAGCAATTACGTGGTTTGTGAAACAGAATTAAAATGACTATTGAACAGATACAGAATATTGAAAAGGTGAGTTAAATATTTAGATTTAGGAAAGGGACGCTGTATATGAATCTTATTTTAAATATACTTGCCCCCTAACCAAGTGGCATTTAGTGCACAATCTAATCGAATTGGTAGGGTTGAGATTGACATAAGCACTTGCCAACACAATGACATGTCGATATAAAAGATAATTCCATTACATTGTACTTGAATGCCTTTTGACTAGGGGCCTGATAAACAAACAAAAGCATTAATTTTAAAAATCATGTCAGACAAGTATCTGTCCAAATTATTTTGATGTTAAAAAAATTAGATCAAATGAAGATCCAATTCGTCATTCCAGTTTGAGAGTATTCTCTGAATTTGTCAGTTACTATAAAACATAATTTATAAATTAAATTTATAGACAAATTGTGAAATAAATTTTTCGGGCTAGGCTATGAGTATCTAATGTAAGGTGAGACTATTTATATTAGACATAATCTGTTTTATTAAACGTTTTAAATCTCTAACACGTCAATAAAAGATATAACAGCACAATAATAATACATACACATACAATTAATATTTCTTGACAGTAAATCTGAATGTCTGTAAAAGTACAAAACTGTATCAGCTCGCAGACTAAAAATCGTTTTTAGTCAGTTTCGCTCGTACAAAAATTGCCGAACGACCACCATTTGTTTTTGTCGGTAAGAGCTACGTATATAGTTGTGGATGTAGTAGTGGATAAAGTAATGATGCTGGTCCCACAAAGGTCCCACTACATAACACAAAACAATGGGATTTTATAGAATTATATATGTATATTATAGTCAGATATGTAGGTACTTTAATAATTTGCGCCCTGTAAAAAACAATTTTTCCGTACATCATGTAAAATGAAATAAAATGAAATGTTTACTTTTAATGGATCTTTAAGATGATCTATGAGTTACAGGTAACATATTATTATTATTTATCCACTGTCATCATAATTTTTCCCTTTACCCATCACTTGGAGTCAGCACTTACCCTACATATAGTTCTATATTGACGGCTAAAATAATAAGTCAGTTACAAAATCACTATATTTAATAAAGTCATCAAAATTGCTCGTTGAAGTAAAAAGTGTATTTAAAAAAATTGATTCCGTCAATAATTTGTGCTGTTTTTATTAAGCGTACTGAAATACACTTCAATGTTAGTTTTTACTTAGTCAACCACTATAGTGTGGTTGGTTAGTATCGTAATTTATGAAAGTGACTTTATATTTTTGCCCATTAGTGTAGGTATTTAAAAAGAATTTGTGACTGTCAAATCCTGACGGAGTATAGTTTCAGTATAAAATAGATCACAAAAAATCTTAAATTTCTAGCACGCCGTGGTTATAGCGCCTTATCGCCTCTCAAGTTTTCGCATTGCGACCCATTTTTATTTTGCAAGGACCTAAGTACATCCCTGTCAATGCTCCATTGCATTAGCATGCATTTCCGCAAAAGCCGCGAGTTTCTTTATGCGTTCCTCGGTTTCTCTATTCAGTATACCTATTGAATAACCTTTCTTGGAATTTAGCTCAAAAGTATTGCGCTTAGGTTAAGCTCTTTGGGATATTAAATAATGGGTTTAGGGATTCAAAGAGCAGACTGGAACAGAAGTATGCTTACGAGTACCTATTAAAAATAGTCATACTTGCTTGAACATACGTTTTTTTTAACCTGAAATCAAAACCAAAATATTATCAAATGTTTTCCTCTATAGGGTTATGTGCCCAACATTGTAGAGGGGACTTTATAAACTCTATAATAAAGTTTACACTATAATACATAAGGTAGGTAAGGTATAAATAAGGTAGGACACCCTTAAAAGGTGGTAGCCGAAGAAATTTGTGGAAAACGTTGGTAATTTTTTTCTTCTTACCTCTTTAGCGGCATCTCTTGAGTCATAATATACAAATTTTACCTACCATTAAAATTTTTATTATGTTTCCTAGGACGTCTGAAGTCCTTTTATGAGAGTACATCGCTTCCTATCGGCTTCCGTTCGCTTTTTTGTCTCTATCTCCGTGCCGCGCACCCCCTAGCACTCCCCACTCCTACGATTGTAAACTAGCGCTCACGTTATGCAGGCCGACCTGTTGTTTTGTCATTGTTGAACTCATAATGATTTACCAACAGGTAGCCATCACCAGGACTTCAGACGTCCTAGGAAACATAATAAAAATTTTAATGGTAGGTAAAATTTGTATATTATGTGTTCCGTTTGACGTCTGAAGTCCTTTTATGAGAGACCTGTTTGTTATCTCCTGGTGGAGGCATGTATAACGCGTAACAATGTGATTGACCTGTTACATTTAAACTAAAGCACTTTAATAATGTAACATACTGATTTACTATAATTAAATGAACTCTTAATTAAACAATTATATACTGAAACAATTAGATACTAAGTACACTTTTAGTAAATTAATACGTAGTCAAGATACAGAAAAAAGCTGAGACAGTGATCGGTCAGTTCTATCTGTACGCTGTGATGATTGAAGTGGCCTCTGATAATGCCTTCTAAAAGTAGATTCGTGACGCCAGTTAGCCTTCGCCAGTATTTCATTAATTGGATAATTTTCGATCCAATTCAATGATGAAACGGCAGACCGAAAGCTTCCTGGCGACGCTTGAATCCCAGCTTCAGAAAGAAGTCGCTTCAACCAACCCCCTATTATTGTTGCCGTTGCGGGCTTAACAGGACGAGTAGAGGTTATGAACAAATTAGGCAATGAACCTCTCGTCTCTTTGGATATACTTACCAATTTACGTAACCAAAATATTGGGTCTAGATTACGGTCTGAACAAGCTGATAAAATCCAACTAGATTGTTGATAGGATGCAGAGTCAGTTTTAGAACCAAAAATGGGATGTAAAGTTATTGAATTATTATCATCGATAAAGCGATCAGGGGAGCAATGCAACAGCGTTAAATCGTGCACTCTTCGACCCGAAGTTAAAAGGAGGAGGGCAGCAGTACGCCTGGAAACATCATAAAGACTACTTTGATTAGGATTTGTTTCTCTAAGATATTTTATTAACACTCTTGCATCCCATACGGGTACCTTAGGTGGCAACGGTTTTGCTAATGATATAGCTTTAAGCACATGTTTCACGATCGGGCTACAGGAAAGTTTTGTTTCATTCAATGTCTCACAAATAGAAGATATAACAGACTTATAAACAAGAATAGTTCTATAAGCTAATTTCTCAGACAGAAACAAATATGCTAAATATCTAGCAACATCACTAGGAGCAGGCTTGCGAAAATAATATTATTGTCTAAACACCAAGCAGACCACTTATTCCATATAGGAGTATATGTTTTGAGGGTTGACTCACGCCAACAAGATGAAAGAAGATCTTTTTCTTGACGAGACCAGTTGCCAGTTAGGGAGTCCCACCCGAAACAAGCCAGGCTTCCAGTTCCAGATCTTGGATTTGTGCTGGGGGACGGCCCGTCAGAGTGTCGACCAGCGACGATTTCAGGTCCCGTATTTTGATTGGGCGAGTCAGGGCACTACTCTTCAGGTCTGGTCTCCAAAAGGGTTTCCTCCACTTGGGTGCTACAATGATATACCTCCCTGTTGCAGAGTTCAGGTGCTGTAAAACTTGTGGTATTAGGCTGGGTGGCGGGAACACCCAGGCCAGTTCGTACTGCCAGAATTTGCTGAAGGCGTCTTGAAAGAAGGCGCTCGAGTCTAATAAGTCGATATTTACTACGACGACTTACTGACGACATAATTTGGAACCACATGGGCGTTTCTTGATGCGAACAGATCTATTGACGGAGTTCCCCATCGATCGAACACCCTTTGTGCTGCTTCTTTTGACAGGTGCCACTCTGAGCCGGCGCGGTTTTGCGACAGGTGATCGGCGTCGGTGTTGTATCTCCCAGGGAGGTGGTGAGGGAGTAACACAATGTTGAGGTTGTCCGTTAGTGCTAGCAGTTGCTTGGTCAGCTCTAACAACTGTTGGGATCTGGTTCCGCCTTCGTGTCTCAGATAAGCCACTACGGTTTTGTAGTCGCTTTGCAGGATAACTTTTGAGTTTGTTAGTTTGTGCGCCTCTGATGATATGGCTGCTATCACTGCAAACATCTCCTTCATGTTGCAATGCCAAGATCGCTGATGTGGATGCCATGTTCCATGCACTGCTCTGTTGTTGACTAGTGCTCCCCATTTCAGATCTGAAGCGTCTGTGGTAATAAAGTTTGTCGGCATTAACTCGCGATGGATTTGAGTCTGTTGTGTAACGTTTTCCATCCACCACTCTAACTCTTCTCGAACTTCTTCTGGGTATTTCAGAGATGTTGATGTGCTTTTGCGCAATAGATTGCAGTGACGCTGCAGCGTGCGGCAATGCAACTTTCCCCGGTGGGTGACGAAAGTTGCAAAGTTCAGATACCCTAGACATTGAGCCTGCTTGAGGGACCAACTGCCGGCTGCATGGCGATTCGACAAACAATGGTGGATCTTCTGCACTTTGTCTAGTGGCAACGACTTTGTGTTGGCTTGCGTGTCCCACTTGATTCCGAGGAACTCTATTTCCTGGGTTGGACACAGGATCGACTTTTCCATGTTCACGGTCCAACCTAAGCTGGTCAGAAGGTTCAGAGTTGCTCGCACATGAGATGTAAGCTGGTCTTTGAATTGGTGAGCAATTAAGAAATCGTCGAGATATACTATTAGACGAATACCTTTTGCCCGCAGCGTTTCGGCAATCCAATTTGTTATGGAAGCGAACATTTTTGGCGCTGCTGACAGGCCGAAGGGTAAACATGTCATCTGTAGTAGCTGACCCTGGTAACTTATGCGTAGGAAGCGCCTGTGAGCAGATTTTATTGGTACGTGATAGTAAGCTTGACTGAGGTCGAGCTTTGCCATCCAGTCCCGAGTTTGCAAGAATTTGTGCATCTAATGATGATGAAATAGATTGAAATGTTTGGGGCTTATGTATTTGTTCAGGGATTTTAAATTGAAAATTGTTCTGTTTTGGCCGTTTGACTTTTTTATCATGAACATTTGGGATATGTAGCTTGGAGACGGTAGCGCCGGCTCTAGAATGCAATCTGAGATCATCTTTTGTATTTCTTTCGACATTTGAAGTGATATTGGAGTTTGAAATTTCGTCATTAGATCTAAATTTGGGAAAATTAATGGAGGTTTCCGAGTAAATGGTATGTGCGCTGATGTAATCATTCTTAGAATTGCTTTGGGAGGTTCCAAGGCTTTCCAGATGTCTCGATAAAGCGTAAGACAACCGCCCGAAAAAGTTACAGAGTCATTTATTTTTATGATTCTGCTTCCTACCATAATTATCTTTTCGCCCCCCCTTTCTTTTTCCTGTGGACATGTCATGGTTTCGCTTGTAGGTAAAACTTTTCTTTTCATTGGGTTTGGCTTTATTGGGACGGGCAGGAAAAGGTTTACTTTGAAAAGAGGTAGATGGGACTGGTGACCGCGCCTTAGAATGGTTGGCTTGTGTAACGGAAGAATGTTTTTCTAGTTTATCAATGCCACCAATTTTTTGCAAATATTCAGACAGATTTTGAGGATGAAACATATATTCAACAGATGGAGGGATCTTTTCAATATCCTCTCGCATGTATTTGTCTTTAATGGATTTTAAAAGGGAGCGCCGTCGCATTTCTAGAGCTTCTGCCCGCTTGCCACATATCATTTGAAAAATATCATTTGTCACAGATATATAAGGGGACTGGTTATCAAACAATTCCTTCAATTTTTCATAAAAGGATGAAGCTGATAAGGAAACATTTGGAGTAGCAGACCAATCAATGAGCTTTTGCAAAGCCTGATTTATAGTTTCATTTTGGGCCATGAAAGCATTAGAAAAGCTGCAAAACTACGTTCAGATTGATTGGCACGTGTCAGGGAAGACATATCATCAAATCGCCTAAGCTGTTCGTTAACCTTGAGATCGGTAAAACCGGGAAAGGTCACGTATTTCTTTTGAACTTCATTATATCGGACCGAGTTCCATTCAGTAGAATCAAAACGTTGTAATGCACAAATCTTAGCAACCCGATCTGGATTTGCTTTTGGAATAGACGGTTCCTTAATAGTCACAGAGAGGTCAGTAAAACCCTGTTTCGGTACAACGGGCGGGCGTAAAAAACTTTCTTGGTTGCCCTGGTCAGGGTCGCTAAGCATGGTTACCGGGTCACTACTAGTAGTAGCTAATTTAGCACTCAATATATTTTCAACATGACTCACCAGTTGTTGTGAGAGCAACTCGAACCTTCGGTCCAGTGTTGAATCGCTAGATGAAGAGCGATCTCGTCGAAAACGCCGCCTGGCGGGTCTATCTCGGCGCTTTCTCAATTTCTTAGACCGGCTACCCGATGACGAAGAGCTGCTACTTCCCGATGACGAACGCTGACTGCGCCCGGAAGGGCTTGATGACTTCCTGACTCGCGGTCTTTTCCTCGAAGTTTCCGCAGGTGCAGGGGTATTCAAATTTCCTGAAGGACTATTATCGTCCTCCATATTATTTCACAAACACACGCGACACGGAATTTAAAAAATAATAATTTAAAACTTATGTTTATTTAGGATTTTACTTTACTTCTCAAATCCAAAAATAAAAATTATAAAATTATAAAATATATAACGACAATTTTAGAACGTCCGCACGACTCGAAAAACGACGCAACAATGACAAAACAACAGGTCAGCCTGCATAACGTGAGCGCTAGTTTACAATCGTAGGAGTGGGGAGTGCTAGGGGGTGCGCGGCACGGAGATAGAGACAAAAAAGCGAACGGAAGCCGATTGGAAGCGATGTACTCTCATAAAAGGACTTCAGACGTCAAACGGAACACAAAATAGATGTTCACAGAATATAATATTTATAATATTGAACAATATGTTAACAAATGAAACCTTCTTCTGTTTTTTGTAAATCATTGAACCCATAAATATTCCTACAATTTATTAGTGAAATCGAATTTAATATTACTATTCTAAGTTAAAAACAACTGAATTATTCAGTTTCGTCAGAGAGTGAAACACATATACGAGTAGGTACATTCCATTAATCCGCCACAATCTTCGTCAAAGGATAAATTGAATGAATGAACTTGCTGTCAAAATGTTTCAGTAGAAACACTTAAGCCGTATTCAGAAAGAAAGCTGAAAACTTATCGGCGCTTATCGGCGCTGGTCCATTCTACATAAAGCAAGCAGATTGAAGCAGAGCGAGCAAAATGTCGTACGATGATTGGCGGGCGGCACCAGGGCTGACCGGCGCCTGTCGAAGATTGTCGGCGCTTGTCGGCGCTTATCGGCGCTTGTTCATATAAATGCCTGCGCTGGTTACCTGCGTAGACCGGCGCCTATAAGCGCTGATAAGTTTTCAGCTTTCTTTCTGTATACGGCATTACACACAAACTTAATTAGCGATATTAGACAACACTAAAGACATTTTGATACACGAGTCGGCGATAGTGTGTCTAGTCCATGTGCAATTAATTACATACTACAATCGTTATTACGTGTATTGCTAAGCTGTGATTTGTGACGGCATGTGTCCATACAATTATATTTCTAAACAAGCCAGCGAATTCATCCCCATACTGAACTAGTTAAAAAAACACGATATATGACGAAGATACTCGGGGTCCAGGCCACGTATTAATATACCAAAACTAGCGGCCCGCCCCGGCTTCGCACGGGTGGACATTTATTTTTTCAACATTTTGAGATGCACAAACAAATTTCTCCTAGCAACCCATAGTAAATTATCAAAAAAAAATTGACTTTGTATGGAGACTTTTAAAGAATATTTGTGCCAAGTTTCAAGTTGATAGACGCAAAAAACTCCTCTTCTCTATACCAACTTCAACCCTTAATTTCACCCTTTTAGGGAATGATTTTAAAATAATACAAAAATACGTTTCTCATCATTTATTTTTAAGAGTATTTGTGATAAGTTTCAAGTTGATAGACGTAAAAAAACCACACGTTTCCATACAATCTCCAACACCGTTTCACCCGTGAGTTTTGAAAAATCGAGATATACCTACTTGTCTTGTTGTTTGTTTTGAGGAGTATTTTTACAAAATTTCGAATTGATACATCCAAAAATGAAGGTATTCATGCAAATTTAAACCCCCAAGGGGTTGAAACCCCTTGGAGGATGGTTTTCGATAAATCCTAGAACTAATATATCAAGTTTATTTTCAAGAATATTTGTAAAAAGTTTAAAGTTGATACACGCAGAAATCACACTATCCCATACAAACATTATCCCCCTCTTTCACTCTTTTAAGAGATGATTTTCAAAAAATCCAAAAACACGTGTCTTATCGTTTATTTCTATAAGTATTTGTGCCCTGTTTCAAGTTGATAGACGTAAAAAACAACACGTCTCCATACAAACTCCAAACGCTACTTTCACCCCCTTAGGGGATGATTTTCGAAAATTCCTAAAATACGGGTCTCATGATTTATTTTTAAGAGTATTTGTGCCAAGTTTGAAGTTGATAGACGTAAAAATCAAACACGTCTCCAAACAAACTCCAACCCCCTGTTTCACTCCCTTAAGGGGTGATTTTCGAAAAATCCAGAAATACGTATCTTGTTATTTGTTTTGAGGAGTATTTTTACAAAGTTTCGAATCGATACACCCAAAAATGAAGGTTTTTCCACACAAACTTCAACCCCCACTTTCACCCCCTTGGAGGAAGATTTTTGAATAATCCTAGAACTAATATCTCATAGTTTGTTTTCAGAAGCATTTGTACCAAGTTTCAAGTTGATGGATGCAAAAAATAAACTTCTTCGTATCAACTTCAACCCCTACTTTCATCCGTTTAGGGGATGATTTTCGAAAAATCCAAAAATATGCGTCTCAGAATTTATTTCTAAGAGTATTTATGTAAAGTTTGAAGTTGATAGACGTAAAAAACAACACGTCTCCATACAAACTCCACTCCCCTGTTTCACCCCCTTAGGGGATGGTTTTTGAAAAATCCGGAAATACGTGTCTTGTTGTTTGTTTTGAGGAGTATTTTTACAAAGTTTCGAATTGATATACCCAAAAATGAAGGTTTTCAATACTACCTTCATCCCCTACTTTCACCCCCTTGGAGGATGATTTTCAAAAAATCTTAGAACTAATATTTCATAATGTGTTTTGAAGAGTATTTTTGCCAAGTTTAAAGTTGATACACGCAGAAATCACACTATCCCATACAAACTTCAACCCCCTCTTTCACCCCCTTAAGGGTTGAATTTCGTAAAATCCTTTCTTAGCGAGCATCTACACCATAAACGTAACCTACACACAAAATTTCGTGTTTCTATGTTCAGCGGTTTGGGCTGGGCCTTGATTTTTAGATTTAGCTTCTCCTTTTATATATATAGATTTAAGTTAGACCAGGCATCAATACAACTGTAATAAAATCGCATCTAATTTGATGCAGCAGTTGTTGCGTGATGCACGTAAAAAATACATACAGACAGACAGACAAAAATTTTAAAAAAATATTTGTTTTGGACTATTGTACTGTTGATGAGTTGAGGGGTCTTTATAAAACAACACAATACGGATAATTGTGTTGTTTTATAAAGACCCCTCATATTACGTTTTCATAAATATCTACTATGTATAAAATAGTGGCCAGTTATATTGTATTGTATGTGTGAATATAGTAAACCAGAAACCGTTTTGTTTTTAATTATATTTCAGAAAGCAGAAGTACAACAGTCACACACAGGCGGTAAGAAACTTCTCAATCTGAATGGAGATGAAACGAAAAAAGTATTGAAACAACTCGGGGTATCCGAAGTTGCTTTAAACGAAATGATCAGAAATATAAGAGAATGGTACAAGAAGCAGCAACATTTGCCTCAAGGGGACCTCCGTAAGTATTAAACTTTGCAAACAATATGACCTTTACATTTTCACATAACCTCTTAAAGCTTTAAAATGTAATGGAATCGAATATGATATCGCTTCAAAATCTTACTTCTGCCCATCTACAAAATGAAGTCCGAAGCTTAAACGAAACTAATATACGCTACATCTACACAACAAATATAAGAAGATACCTAATACCAAAGAGTTTTAAATATACCAAGGCATAGATGGCCATAATCTAAAACTCATTACTTAAGGTAATAAGTCTAATTTAGTGTGATATTTCCGAACAATGTGGAAGCTTGTAATTGGAATTTAAGAAAATATTGTAGGAGTTTATATAGTAAATTAGAAATAAAATAAATAATAATAATAACGGGAATAAACCGGATCTGAACGGGAAACGCGCAAATTTTTACAGAACAAGGCCGAAACTCAAGTACATCACCTTTTAAAAACAATTGACCTTCCGTTTTCGTGAAAGTAGTACTTTACTTTATTTAGGAAATCATTTAATAAAATTACTCTAATAAATATGTTTTATTATTTTTATTATTGATAGGCCTACTGTTGACCCCAGACTTGCCCGAAGCTACGATTGGACGAGCTTGCCCAGAAGATGCCTGTTTACTCGATCCTTAAAGGCATGTGGGTTGTATGAACTCTTTCTTTTAGATGGCACGTTTAGGGGAAAAAAATACACACGTATAGAAAGTAGGAACTTCCAGTAATACCAACAAAGACAAAAGACTCGATGTAAACTCGTAAACATACCTACATTTATTTATCTTGTCCATTTTTCAGATGACGAAGTAATAATGCGGCGTCTCATCACTCAGTCATTCAGCATAGAAAGGGTGAAAGAGAAAATCGATAACTTTTACACGTCTAGGCATAAGATGCCTGAAATACTGCGTGGCCGAGACCCTTTGGCTCCGACACTCAATAAATGTTTAAGGCAAGGCTATTGGGTGGTTCTACCAAAGAGGACCCCTGACAATAAGAGAGTGACCATTCTAAGGTAGGTGTAGCTACAGGTCGGTCAATCGAAGCTGGCACACGCTTGTTTACCAATCATGAAGTACTTACCTACTTATGTGTTAAAAAATATGTCAGCTTGTTCGGTGAGTAGCGTAGAAAAAAAATACACGATGTTTTATTTCATAATAGCCGTAGAACTAAAACAATAACAATTTATGTAGGTAAAGCGCACAATATTGTATTGTGCTTAGCGAGCGAGAGAACCAAAGAGACTTTGTGCTGTGCGTGTCAGTTTTAGTTAACTGATCTTTACCTACCGTTTTATTATTCAACGTCAATTTATTGGGAATGCTTTTTCAACGCTAGCAGAATTTCATTTGTTTTAGTGGGATTGTTGATTCAAAACTCACTTAAATCACATGCAGAAATGACGACTTAAGTTAAATAGCACCTTTTTTTTCATTTAATCTTCGTTTTCGATAAAAAATAACTGCCTCATAAATTTTGGTGGATGGTTAGTTTATATTATTTTATCTTAGCTTATCACAAAGTGTACTTTCTTTTCCTCGGAACCGGAAACAAATTATGAGCAGAGAATATAGTGAAAGTAGGCTATACCTAGTATCTTAATTTAGTATCAAATTGAAAAACACAGAATAATAAAATCTCGTAGATTATAGATATTATTATTTATTAATTTACTGTGTACCTACCTGGATGCACCAAAAAAAGCGTTATATGTTCTTCAGATGTAAGTAGGTATGTGGTAGGCACTTTTAATTGAAAGCATGCCTAGCCTAGCCTAAGCGTATGAGATTATGAGAGAGTGCGCTGTATGAGATTCATATTCATCTCCGGAGTGACATATGCTACATTTTTACCCATTTGCCCAGAAAATATACATTAAGTTACAATAATTAGAGATAAAAAATGTCCTCCACAGGAAACCATGTGGAACAGTGCCCAGCACTGGCCGCATTTCCTCTCTGGAGAGCTAGATTGATCTTTTAACAAAGATAGCTGCCAGCCCTCTGGTCACCTGAAGCCTCGACCAAACGCATATTTAATATTTTCAAGGCCTTTCATGTCTTAAATAAAGAATCTTATTTCGCCAGATTAAGGCCAGTAAACGATACAATCGTGACAGACGTGATAAAAGTGGCTTTTATGACCGGAGAATTGCGGATGTGGCTTGATGACATGAGTGGAGACCACTGGGTATTCGACTTCAAGTACAGTACGCTCCAACATGCGATGCAACTCACACCCGTTCTTATCACTAAAGTTATGTTTTACTTAAATGTAAGTATCAGAATATTTATTTATTTATTCTAAAAAAGCATTATTGATAAATCTAAGGCAAAGAAAATTATAAAAAAAGTTCAATAAATTTAAAATAAAAATAAAGAAAGAATAAATTAAAACAATTATACGAGTATATCTAGCTCGCAAAACACCATACACTCACGACACACACTCGTCCAATCAATCAATCAATATTATGTTTCTTGCGCCGCTTCTTCTCAGATGTAACCGATTTCCAAGAAAAGCAGCAATGACTTATAAGTGGACTTATAAGCCTGTATAATGGAAAAAACTTTTTAATTTTGTTACAAAGTAAGCCTTAAGCTGATTCAATACACCATTATTGGTTGACTTTGGACTCTGTGATTGTTTTGAAATAATACCGGGTGTTAAGAAAAGGTTGGCAAAAACTGAAGCTAAACTGAATTTAGACATTATTCTAAATTATTTTCTGAGTTATGTTTTATATCCCAAGAGCCCAGGCTTGTCAGACCTTCGTCATTTTGTAAAACCTCAAAGTTTGTCTGTGTATGTCCCTACTACAGGTGTAAACGATCCCCGAATATGAAGCTTGGATAACGGTTCCTTTGGAAGTTATCAAGCAGCAAAGGTCCATAAAGTTGCACTTCAAATTCGTTAAAGTGTAAAGCCCAGTTTTTATATATATTTTATTCAAATTAATATTAGAAATTACGTTGTCCATTGTGAGACACTTGGTGCGGTGGAAACCCCCTGTCAGACACCCTTGAATCATGGTGAATTGATATACTTATTGATAATTTTTTTTACACTTCTATACTTTGACGATGTTATTGAAATGATATTTTTTATATTGTGCAATAAAGGAGCTATAAGATAATATTTTTTTCAACACACTTGCTCATAAAGTGGCTCTAATTTCACTGCAATTAGGCACATAATGACACCTATAATCAAACTGAGACTTTTTGTTTGCTATTATTCACTAGTGAGTTATAGATTTTTTTTTTCAATTTTGTTGCTAGAGTTGCTTTGTTCTTAAAAAAGTTTCGATACAAAAAAGATCGTATTCAATCGTACTAATAAATTAATACACAAATATGGCTTGCTCATTTCATGCAACTTCGTATTTAAATAGATCATTTCAACTTGTACGTGTTTAATAAACAAAACTTTCACTCAAATATAACTTTGGTTTTCTCTGTAAAAACTTTAAATACCCCATTTTGTACGTGGCTAAAACGCTATCCACGACAAACCAAAGAAAAAGAAACCTAATTTTTTTAGTCCATGGCCGATCGCCATTGTAAGATGCGAGCGCATAGGAAAACGAGGCTGTATGGGCCTAGATCCTTTTGCCTTTTCCAAATTATATAAATAAAAAATTGGAAAACCAATTAATTTTCCCCGCCATTGCGAATGATTATTTTAAAATGATTTTTTAGTATTATTTATTCACAAGTGTGTTGAAAAACGTCGTATGATACACGTGTGTATTGATGATTACCGTCCTCGGCTCTCTTATGACCCTCGCCTACGGCTCGGGTCTCAATGGCGCCTCAGCGGTAATCACCAACTTTACTCACTTGTACCATAATGTACTATTTCAACACACTTGCTCATAAAGTGGCTCTAATTTCACTGCAATTAGGCACATAATGACACCTATAATCAAACTGAGACTTTTTGTTTGCTATTATTCACTAGTGAGTTATAGATTTTTTTTTTCAATTTTGTTGCTAGAGTTGCTTTGTTCTTAAAAAAGTTTCGATACAAAAAAGATCGTATTCAATCGTACTAATAAATTAATACACAAATATGGCTTGCTCATTTCATGCAACTTCGTATTTAAATAGATCATTTCAACTTGTACGTGTTTAATAAACAAAACTTTCACTCAAATATAACTTTGGTTTTCTCTGTAAAAACTTTAAATACCCCATTTTGTACGTGGCTAAAACGCTATCCACGACAAACCAAAGAAAAAGAAACCTAATTTTTTTAGTCCATGGCCGATCGCCATTGTAAGATGCGAGCGCATAGGAAAACGAGGCTGTATGGGCCTAGATCCTTTTGCCTTTTCCAAATTATATAAATAAAAAATTGGAAAACCAATTAATTTTCCCCGCCATTGCGAATGATTATTTTAAAATGATTTTTTAGTATTATTTATTCACAAGTGTGTTGAAAAACGTCGTATGATACACGTGTGTATTGATGATTACCGTCCTCGGCTCTCTTATGACCCTCGCCTACGGCTCGGGTCTCAATGGCGCCTCAGCGGTAATCACCAACTTTACTCACTTGTACCATAATGTACTATTATTTAGTCTTAATCGATATAGTGTACTTCTGAGCGACGAAATTCTTAAAAAAATAGTTTCAACATTATGGTTTTTTGTAAGTTACTCCTTTTTTTCTATGGACTGATAAAAAGTTTATTCCAGAAATGAATTCCTCATCCTTGAATTATATGAAAATGACATCAAACTTGGCCTAGTAGCTATATGTGGGCAGAAATCATGTCATGAAAGTATACCCTCAATTCACCATGATTTAAGGGTCTGACAGGGTGTTTCCACCGCACCAAGTGTCTGGCAATGGACGAAGTGATTTCTAATATTAATCCGAATAAAATATATAAAAACTGGGCTTTAAACTTTAACGAATTTGAGGTGCAACTTTATGGACCTTTGCTGCTTGATAACTTCCAAAGGAACCGTTATCCAAACTTCATATTCGGGGATCGTTTACACCTGTAGTAGGGACATACACAGACAAACTTTGAGGTTTTACAAAATGACGAAGGTCTGACAAGCCTGGGCTCTCACTCTATTAGAAACTCAAGCCTATTTTTTTCATTACGCCATGTAGGTATCCGGGTGGGTTAAGAAAATTAAATCAAGAATATTCTAGAGCAGTGATAGCCTAACGGTTAAAGAGCCCCTTCTCATGGTGCATGATAATCAGTGAGGCTCGGGTTCAAATCCTGGCATGTACCAATAAGTTTTTCAGAACTTACGTACATTTTCATCACTAGCTCGACGGTGACGAAAAATATCGTGAGGAAACCCAGAGGTCTCAGACTTCAGACCCGGTCTGGCTATGGGCTCAAAACCTACCACGTTAAGGGGTCCAAAGATTATATTGGTAAAATAAGGGTATTTCCTGAAATGGAATACCCTTGTGGGCGTGGGAGATTATACCCCATACTTCCTCATGTGTGAGGGAAGACCCTTAGCTCAGCAGTGGGCTGTTGCGGGTTGATGATGAAGGGAATAAAAGACGTGAGATTATTAATTAATTTTATTGTATTTATTGTTTATTTTTCAGTATTGTCTGGGCCCAAAAGTAGTGGGCATGCACTTAATTAGCCTGCCACCATTCGCTCTATCGATACTCAGTCTATTTAAAAAGTCCATGACATCCAAGATGGTGGACCGGTTGTACACGTACAACAGTTTCGAAGAACTATTTAAAGTTATTCCTAGAACTATATTTCCGAAGGATCTAGGTGGGGATGAACCAATGACATGCCAGGATATAGCAGGTAAATCTACTTATATAATAATACTAGCGGTTTTGGGCAATTTCACCCGCGTAGTTCCCGTTCCCGTGGGAATACAGGAATAAAAATATAGCCTATGTTACTCAGGGATATTCTAGCTTTCCATTAGTGAAATATATTTTTTAAATCGGTCCAGTATATTTAGAGTTTATGCGTAACAAACATACAAAATTACAAATCTTTCCTCTTTATAATATTAGTATAGATGTATCGATAGGTACCACGTAACTATATGAAAAAGGTTTTTTATACATAATATTTACCTTTATCGAAGAGTTATATCATTCCGTTTATAGGTTAATTATAAATACATCATTAATGCTGATAAATTATAGTATTTTATGTCTAATTGCACCTCAGGACAATTTAAAGATGTTTCTTACTACCTAATGTAGCTATTAAAAAGACATAAACAAATGAGTTATGAAAAGAATTATGTATTATAACCGGTATTATAACACAATCCAATTACATTTAATTGTACGATTTTTTTTATTAATATTAGCAATACTAAGAAATGACGCTCACTGCTTTTATAAAGTTCAAGTTTTTTTATCTAGTAATTTTTGATGCAGAATATAACATATTATCATAGATACTGCTTTTAATTTGTTTTTTTCTAAAGTCAGGTTTTAGTTTTTAAACTACATAATTTTATGTCATAATGATAATGATATTTAGAATGGTAAATATTATGCGCAGCGCAGAAATTTAATAGTATGCGCAGATAGACTACCTAGACAAAACTAATGTAATTTTACAAAATCGGCTCAAATTAAAAATGAGTAAAATCATAAATTGAGAAAAAACGCATGCTAAGTTAAAGCTAAGAGTGTATACCTATGAATAAAATTATATACAATTTACAAATGTATAAAAAAAAATGATTCACAAAAGTCCTTGCAATTATAATACCACTAGGGAAATATGTAAGACATATACATAACTAGCGACCCGCCCCGGCTTCGCACGGGTGCAATGCTATTAACTAAAACCTTCCTCTTGAATCACTCTATCTATTAAAAAAAACGCATCAAAATCCGTTGCGTAGTTTTAAAGATTTAATCATAGGTACATAGGGATATACGGATATATCGACAGAGAAAGCGACTTTGTTTTATACTATGTAGTGATAACATGTATCATTTTCAGATGAATGGAGAGAACTTCTCGAAACTTCACCTTGGAAAGATTACTTTGTCGAACAAGAAACAGTGTGCAGTGACGAATCCAAACGATTGGCGGCGACTAAAATAGACAAATTGTTTGGAGTGGCTGGTTCATTCAGAAAACTGGATTTAGATTAATTCAGTGTAAAATGTATTTTTCACACCACATGCTCGACATTGCCCAATTATATAGCATCCAAACCTCACCTAAAGCAAGTCATTATTAACCAGCGGGTTATAATGAGATTCAGTACAATATTATGTATGACCCGGCGGGTTATAAAAATATGAAAAAAATATCCATAGAGACCTACAGAAAACTAACTTATTTGAAAATAGAACTGGCCACTACAAGCCATATTATGTAGTAACTTGAAATATGTATGTGGGTAGGTGTCTTTCATGTCGTAGGCCACCGCTATGAAGGGATTTTTGAAATTTCCGACGGGAACTTGAATAAACTGGATCCGTGCGGCTAACGTCGCTGGGCTGCCTAATATTTAAAAATCATAGAAAACATGTTTTGTGTACTTTAAAATCTATAAAAGATCAATAAATCTCGTGTACCTACCGGATTTTTACATAGTGGTGAGGTTATACATAGTAGCAAAAAAATAGCAAGAGTGATTGTCTGGGAAAAATGAATTTGTTTATTTTTCTGAGAGACATTGACAAAGAGATACTCAGACATGACTGAGAGGTCCCCGACATAAGACGGTTGCTTCGAGCTACAAAACATCATGAAGAAACAAAAAAAGGGGTACCTATAGGTATAAAAATATGTTCACTTTTTCCTTTAGGTACGTTTAAAAGATATTTTTTGTTTAATGAGGGGTAGGTGAATTTAACAAACAAAACGACAGAAATATATACGAGTAGTTATAATCAAAATTGTAATCTTTTACTACTAATATTATACGCGAAGAATATCCATCCATTCTTCGCGTATAATACAAGCGAAGAATGGATGGATAGATGTTTACTCTTTTACACACAATAATAAAAAAAAACTCACGCCTTTTATCCTCGAGGGGGTAAGCAGAGGTATAAACATGATTGGTGGTGAGCCCATCGCCCGATATTTTATTCACATGCCTCAGAATTAATTCTAGGACCTGCGAGTTTCCTCACGATGTTTTCCTTCACCGTCGAGCTGGTGATAAATATATATTTACGTACTACGTAAGTTCTTTTACAGAAAAACTACGGAATGGATGTTGATGAAACTTTAATACATCTTATACAACAGAATAACACGTATGCTACTTTCGAACGCAGGGTTCGTATCACAGAAAGCCACGTGGTTAAAGATTTCAATGGTTTACAATGTCTCGACAACTCTGGGAAAACAAATTTTCTGTGAGTGAGCTCGGGCCCTGTGGTATAATAGAATGAAACAAAGAATTATTGATGCTTAGTACTTTATAAATTGTTTTTTTTACCTTGAATATTACAATTATATTTAGTATATTTTATGTCCGTATGATGGATGTTTACAAACATTACGAATTTATGCAAATTTTTTACTAATTAAAGAATCCAGAATTTCATATTTGATACAAATATTTAAATTGTAAAACATTATTATCACAGTTATGCAAACACTCAGACACCAAACCAACAATAATTTTCTTTCACAAAAACATTGACCTCGATTGGTAATTGAATCTACAACCTGACTCAGAAGGCAGGGTCACTAATAAATAAACCAACAGACCTGTCAGAAGTCTTGTTTAACGACCATCTCAATTTATGATATGTATCTTCCAACATTATAATATAATACTGGCCTAAAATCCCTGTGATAAATAATACGCTATATCCATATAGTAAGGTTAGAGTAGTGAATACCCAGATGCGTTGACCGCTCAGTGCCATTTCCTTCCCGTTACCTTGGGAAAATTAAAATCCCTCCATATTAGACCCCTAGGGAACTCAAGGAATATTTCCTCCAAATTTAAAATCTACAGGTCCACTAGGCTGTGCGACTTCTGTCAGTATGACACCGTACATCTATGTATTCAACGCGTAACAGAATAAGCGCAATTACTCATACACCCCAATTAGTATATTAATATAAAATAATTATGATGCCTTCATACTTTAATTGTGTCTAACCAAATTTCTTAAATCAAGAGCAATAATAGTGCGATTTCCATAGGTAGCACTAAATTCAGCTATCCTTATTAATTTTTCGGAAAAAATTACACATAGGTACTTATTAAAAATAGCTGAAGTCGATTATGTGGTCGATACTGAACAAACTTATTTCAGGAATTGCGCTTATTCTGTTATTCATTGTATATGAGATTGACAAACACCAATCACGATATAAGATAGTACATAATTGTTTTTACATGAAGAGCATTTTTGTGCTGTATCATAACATCGCTGGGTATCGAATAGTATAGATATAGATTTGGTATTCAAACTGGAACATGACAAAAAGCATGAATGGTCACAAAGTTTTTAAATTACCTAGTCCACACACAAAGTTTTAAAAGAGCCTGGCAACCCTGAATACTCTGCGTTGAAAGCTCCTGACACTCTGCACGACTCATCAACTTCAACAGTTTCCATAAATTTCATGGTCTCAATATGATCATCGGAACACAGCTCCTTGTAGACTATTTCTGAAACAATAGTGTTGTAATTAACTTGTATCCTTCTAAAAAGTCCAATATATTTCCATACCAAAATGCATCAAAATCGGTTTACCGGCTTCGGTATCAATACGTAACAAATAGATAAAAAAAAGCACTAGCAGCGCCCCACGGAGTTCCCGTTCCCGTGGGAATACGGGGATAAAATATAGCCTACTAGCGACCCGCTCCGGCTTCCCACGGGCGCAATGCTAATACTAAAACCTTCCTCTTAAATCACTCGATCTATTAAAAAAAACCGCATCAAAATCCGTTGCGTAGTTTTAAAGATTTAAGCATACATAGGGACATAGGTATGTATAAGCTATATAACTGTAATTCAGTACTTTTTGAGTGAAAGGGGAACAAACATCCATACATACAAATTTTCGCGTTTATAATATTAGTAGGATACATACGAACTTTCGCGTTTATAATATTAGTAGGATTAGTTAGGATGACTCTCTGGTATTTTCAAACTTTTAATGCCTTACCCGATAGGTCCTTTATGCTCTTTTCTTCACCGTCAAAGTCTATAGGTAATATATCTCTTGGTATGAACTTGTGAAGTGACTCATAAGACGTGTGTACTTGGAAACGATTTCGTACTTTTTCGCTCAATCCTTGCTTTGCGATTGTTACGACTGCGTCTATATATTTTGATTCGCTTATAAAATGCATGCCCTTTATTCTTAGCCCATATCCTTCCTGGAAATTACAAAAAATATATTTTGTCCTTTTGAAAGGTCATCAAAAATAATTGTTTTACTCTCAAACAAAGAGATCAAAATATAATAGGGCATAGAGGGGGCATTGGGAATATTTTCATACAAAACTTTGGAGCACGTTTGAAGCTCAAGCGTCATGCCAGTTAGTATGAACGCAAGCTGTCAGTCGGTCGAAATTGTACTAGACTTATTCCACTTGGAATAACTTTTGGCTTCAAATTTTCCTCGCTTGGTCCCCTCTATGTCCTATTATATTTTAATCTCTTTGCTCTCAAATAATCTCACCAGCAAAGTCATGGCTTTATGAACGACAATAGGGTTCAATTTCGAGATAACCCGAGTTAGTCTTATATTCCGCAAATCTGCAACAAATTCGTAGCCAGTATTGTAGTCATGCTGGAGTAAATACTCTATTATCTGAAAACCAAATCGATGTGTTACAATAAGGGATTTTTGATGGATTGTCCATATCTGGAATAAGAAAAAAGTTAAGTTTTTTTATGGTATTCTAGACCATTGAATGTATGTACTTAAGTAGTTCCAAGCTGCGAGCGTTGATGAAGAAAAAGAATGGAGGAGGTATGTAAATACTTATTTTTATTAAAGTAAAATGTAGCCTTTATTAATATAGTAAGGAATACTAACGTAACATCGTATACGAATATTTTGTATATCCTTTCAGTCGTTCCTAAGATTATCTTCAACAAACAAACACACAATTTATCTAATACATAATACAAATAAATTGTGTAGTGGTACGGTACGACCACCGGTACGACACACACTTGATCGGATTTTTTGGAACTATGCTTACCTAAATCTTTTTTAATTAATTTATAACAAAAAACTCCTTAGATATTTCGAAACCGAATTTGTGGTCTGGGATCATTAGTTCCTGTTCATTAAATGATTAATATATTCTTAATGCAAAATCTTCGAAATGTTGCCAAATCCTACTAATATTATAAATGTGAAAGTTTGTATGTAGGGATGTTTGTTCCTCTTTCACTCAAAAAGTACTGAACGGATTTTGATGAAACTCTACAGTTATATAGCTTATACATCAGAATAACACATGTGCTATATTTTATCCACGTATTCCCGTAGGAACGGGAACTATCAAATAACTATATTAGAATGCCTAAACAATTTGAGTAGTTCTCTCAGTTCCTCATGTCTCCCATCTTCAGAACTCGATTTTGATATAAACGATTTTATAAAGACAAATTTGACATAAACCAATATTTCTTCCAATTGGTTTATAATGATGACCGAGTTCTGAGGTAACTATCATTAAAAAAGTGCAACCGAATTCGGTTCTCAATTGAAAACCTATGCTTTTTATTAAGTAAGAAAAAATATATATTATATTGTGGACTTACCGATACTAAGTATCTGTAGTAGTCAATAATCTCCATATCTTCGAAGTTATCGTTGTACACCGTGGCTACTGCAACACGGGTATAGTCTATGTTTGGTTTTGGTAACACACAAACGTGTCTACGGAAATTAAAGAAGAATTTAGTCATCACTTTCTTGTCCTGTGCCAGTAGGTACCTCCTAAGTTTCATTACGGGATATGTAATTTAACGCCGCTTTATTTAGCAAGCAGCGGGTGCCCAGTGGATCCTGTTTATTCCCGTTCCCGTAGGAATTTCCAAAAATCCTTTCGTAGCGGTTTCCTATGACATATAAGACACCTATATACCATATTTCAAGTTTCTAGGTGTTATCGTTTCGGAGTATACCTACGTATTTCTCTGTATAACCAGTTTTTTAATTTTTCCGTGGGAATGAGACATTCTTCCGCTGTAAAAAGTACTCTAAATGTTGACACAGTTACTCAGTTACCTCCAAACAAAATTTCATCAAAATCCATCCAGTTTTTGAGTTATGCGTGCACAGACAAACATACAAAGAGACACAAAAAAAAATAGTAGGTAGGGGCGCCCTGGACCGACTACCTAAAGAAGGTGGCTGGCAGTGGATAGATGCGGGCTGACCAAGACCGGAATGGTTGACGCTCTTTGGGGGAGCCTTTTATCCAGCAGTGGACAGCTGCAATTAGCTGAAATCATGATGAGTGGCTTGCAGTTGGTAGTCAACTTTCAGTCAGCGCGCTTTTGTTTTGCCCTCACCGCAGTGATACTCAAGGTAGGTAATTTAACTAAAATTGAACTATATTCGTTGACGTCATGATTAAATTTACTGAATATTATTCAAAATCAAGACCATCATCAGCTCTGGCACTTGTGCCTCCGCCGAGGATTACTGAGGACCGAGTTGATTTTGAAACTAATATAGTTTTGGAGAGCAAAGCCATAAAGGATAGTTTTGTCGCCGAGGTATGAGTGAATGTTTCAGTAGAACGAGAATTAGTCGAACCATATAGTAGAATCATTGCTGCATCACTTGCTTATAAGCTGGTATACACATGCAAGTGTTGTGACAGCCAAGGGACAGCGAGGCTTTTGCCAGAAAAATTGTTCAAAACTCACGTTAAAATGGTTTTATGGAAAATGACATAAGTTAGATGAATATTTAAATGACAATGTTTGGTGTAAATTTTCTCCAGCTTAGCAAAACACTAAAACCAGGTAACCTGTACTTTATATTAGGTATATTGATTGTTTAAAAGAATAATGTATTCAGGAGTTTCTTGCCCCGCTTCTTCTCCTCAACTATACATACCGAAGCGGTGGAGCAGCAATGACTTTCAATAAGAGGACTTTGATACTTGTCGTAAAATCAACAAGTGGAGAACGAATTCTCATCGCCAATGATAAGTGTCAGATCATCTATAAAGATTACCATCTTTTTTGGAATCCTAAATTTATTTCTACCTTTCTTTAGAGAGAAAATAGTTGATTGGTTGGTTGCTTCATATTAAAACAATTGCCTAACGCGCTGGTTGCCTGAAAATGATAAGTGGTGTGAATATCGCTTTACTTACCGAGTTTACGCGAAAATGATAAGACTTTGTGATTCGACTAAAGTGATCCGGTGTAGTGATGATATACGAGTACAAGTTCGGAACAATATAAACAATCTGTCAAATTAAAAGAATGTGAAATAGACTCTACATAGTACGCTAAAAGATCAAAATTAAATGAGGCAGTTGAACCGATGGTTTAGTTTATCTTGAACATTAGTCAATATTATAAACTCACAAGCATTTCAGAAGCGGAATGAACTCGTTTCTGACGTCGTAGTTCTTTGAGAATTCTGGCATAAGGTTTCGTAGAGTGCACAATTTGTCGAAGCGCTTCTTAGCTCTTTCCACCGATCCCTTGTTGGTAATAAGAAAACGTTCCAGGTAGTTTTTGTCTGTAACAAAGTAGAATGACTATGAGCGGTATGGCCTAAATTTATGTTGTATAATCTGCATAAATAAAAAAAACATACGCCTTTTATCCCCTAAGGAGAAGGCAAAAGGTATTCCATTTCTGGATACCCACTTTTCACGAGATATTCTGCATAATCTGCATATTTTATTGTAAAACATTACAGAACGATCCTCAACTCGTCGGGTACGCATGAGAATTAGAATGGGACAGCTTTATGCGGCTTAGATAGCAGTATCTCTTTCAAACGGAGTTTTGTTTAGTGATGATCTTTCTCTAATACAGACATAAGTTTCTTACTTTGGGTAGTGTCAGTTTTTAAAAATAATCTTCTGCCGGTTTGAGTAGTATAAATTTCAGAAAAGTCCCTAAATAATAATAGTACATTATTGTACAAGTGTGTAATGTTGGTGATTACCGCTGAGGCGCCATTGAGTAACTGTTAGAGAAATGATAATGTAAAAATAGTTACCTACTACACAACAAAATGTACGTATAGTTGTCGAAACATGTTTCATTAGTAATAATATCAAAAAAAATCTACATGTTAAATTAATGTCGTAATTAATTTATTAATTAGTGTCATAAAAAATACTTTTAGTAGGTACTTACCGAATTCTCTGACAGTAAAATGGTTCTGCTTTCGAATCCATTCTTGTAGGTTATCGATGTCCTGAATCAGTTTACTCACATCATCGTAATTGTACAGCTTTCGAACTTCTCCTAATTGTTTTGGATTTAATTCTATTATAGTATTAGGCGATATTGTCTCCATTTATTGTCAGTACCTAGCGGAATAGTTATTCCAACATGAATATCTTAAGGTAAATGATTCGAATCATAATAGGCACGCCAACTCTTATAGACTTATGAGTAATTATGTTGAATGCGGTAAGTCCTTGAAACTACTGCATAATTTAACATAGAGCGTCCCTATTACATTGGCACAATAATAGAATTGTGTACGATTGTAAAAGAAATGCATCATTCTTATTCATTACTAGCAGCGCCCCACGGTTTCACCAGCGTAGTTCCCGTTCCCGTGAGAATAAGGGGATAAAATATAGCCTATGTGTTATTCTGATGTGCTATATAACTGTAAAGTTTCATCAAAATCCGTTAAGTAGTTTTTGCGTGAAAGAGGAACAAACATCCATCCAGACATCCATCCAAACAAACTTTCGCGTTTATAATACTAGTAGGATTTTAATTTTTTTCTTCTATTCGAATATTTTCGTGATTTAATGTTTACTCATTCATTGGGTTCTGCACCACGAACTAGGGTATTTAATATCTGAATATGAATGGTAACATTCTAGATTTAATAAAATATTAAAAGATTATTATTTATTATTTTAACTTTGATATTACAAGTAATAAGTTTATAAGAATTATGAGTATTGACTTACAATTCTTATAATATAAATTGCATATCCTAAATAGAAATTTGTAGTGTGACAGTTTAAATTATACAACCAGTCAAGATAAAGCATGCATAGTGGTTGGTGTTAGGAATTAGGTAAGATATCCTGCTATCCTACTAATATTATAAACGAGAAAGGTTGTATATATGGATGTATGGAAGTTTGTTCCTTTTTCACGCAAAAACTACTGAACGGATTTTGATAAAACTTTACAGTTATATAACTTATACGTCAGAATAACACATAGACTATATTTTATTCCGTATATTCCCACGGGAAGAGGAACTACGCGGGTGAAACCGCGGGGCACTGCTAGTATTTTATAAACATAGGTACCACTTGGTAGTAGGTAAGATAAATAAAAAGTAGGTAGGTATATTCCTTAATTATCGACGCTCAGACAAATACTCTTACTTATATGCAAAGTATTATGTAGATATTTGTTGATCTCTATTTCTGTGTTTTGGTATGGAGTATTTTATTATCCTGGGTTTTATAAGATAGCTGTGGAACCGTACATTATTATGGGTTTAGTTCGAGATAATAACAAATAATTACTACATTGAGTAGTATAAATACGTAGTTCCTATTATGAAATTGTTTATTGAAACAAATTATTTGCCACGTGATTCTAATCCTAAGTGTATATTAAATACCTACAGAATAAATAAGTTGGAGTTTGAGTTAGATAGCGTCGATTGTGTCAGTTGTGGTACGAACTTTGAATACCTGCGATGATGCGGTAAAATAATATTTTGCCGCAATATATCTACGAGTAAAAACTCGTGGTTACCTAGCAATTGACATAAAATAAAATAATATAATATAATCTCACGCCTTTTTTATCCCTGAGGGGGTAGGCAGAGGTATTCCATTACTGGACATACCCACATTTCACGAGATATATTGGACCCCTAAACGTGATAGGTGGTGAGCCCATCGCCGGACCGGGTCGGGAATTGACATAAAATACACATCAATAATATCGTAAAAAATATCTTTATTTATTTATGTTAATTTATAAAGTTACACCAATCAGTGTAACACAGAAAAAAAAAGTCACCAGGACACATTCACCAGGTCTTCGGTCAATAATAATAAAAAAAGACGTGTGGCACTCGGGGACTGCCGCGGAAAAGCTATTGCATAGCATTTTGTATCAACAAGACTGCCGAAAAGAAACGACGTTAGACAATGCACGGCCTTCAAGCCACACGGGAGCACTGTTAGCAGAGTATTCGTATTTTTGTAAGCAGAAAAATATAATCTGTAAGCAGAAATAGCTAATTGGTCAGCAACTCATGGCCAGCAAACATTACAAAACCTATCAGCATTTTATGTCATTCTAGATGGCTGTAATTATTTTTGAGCTGCAATGAGCTGCTACTATTTAATAAAATTTTGTTAAGCACTCAGAGGGGAAGCCAAAAAATATTTTTTGAGCTGCATATAAAAGTAGCAAAAATAATCTTAGCAAACTGGTCATGCGCAAAATGGGCGCATTCCTTACAAAGATTATGAAGGACTTTGGATTATGCATCATTATAATTATTATTACCATTACAAGTAGTGGTGGTGGTGGTGGTGGTAGTGGTAGTGGGAGTCGTGGTGGTTGTACTGAGGGTGGGTGTGGGAGTACTGTGAGGGTGTGTGAGTGGGAGTGGGGGTGAGTGTAGGGTGGGAGTGGGAGTTGGAGTGGGCGTGGGAGTGTGAGTGGGGGTGGAAGTGGGGTTGGGGGTGGGGTGGGAGTGGGAGTGGGAGTCAGAGTGGGAGTGGGACTGAGACCGGGACCCGGACTCGGACTCGGACTCGGACTCGGACTGGGACTGGGACTCGGATTCGGACTCGGACTCGGGCTCGGACTCGGACTCGGACTCGGACTCGGACTCGGACTCGGACTCGGACTCGGACTCGGACTCGGACTCGGACTCGGACTCGGACTCGTACTCGGACTCGGACTCGGACTCGGACTCGGACTCGGACTCGGACACGGACTCGGACTCGGACTCGGACTCGGACTCGGACTCGGACTCGGACTCGGACTCGGACTCGGACTCGGACTAGGACTCGGACTCGGACCTCCGTGCCCGTCGGAGTGGGGAGCGTGAGGTTTTTTTCGTTACGGAATTTCTGGATTCGGTCCCCGGCGCAAGGCCCTCGATAGAAGCTATGCAATAGCATAATAATATTAAAAGTTTCAGAAACTCCTTACCAGAATAAATAAGCAATTTATAGCCAAACAAATACTGCCGAAAATATATTAGCAGGCGGAAATACTTAAATAAATCAGTAAATCACAGATTATCCCCGCCGACATTGGCCGAGGTCACTTACTATCAGTACCCACTTAGTGGGTTCGATTCTGCTTCACAGCGACTAAACTTAGTTTGGTTTACTCCTGTCATTTCCTTTCTCATAAAAAAGAAAAGAGACGAGATATATTTAGTCCTGTCAAATTTTAAGTCCTGTCGACTAAGGCATTTCATAACGTGTTTAGCGCATATTATGTGAAAAACTCACGACTAAAATACACCTCTGACAGGACTAAATTCGGTAGGTTATCTTATATCCCTTTTCTTTTTTTCAGGTAAAACAAAGACAGGACTAAGCTAAAATAAGTTTTGTCGTTGTAAAGCAGAATCGAACCCATTATCAGTTTAGTTTTCTGGTGAACCTATCCATGGCCTTTTATACCTACATACTTCAGAACTAATTCTAGACCTGACGGTTTTCTCACGCAGTTTTACTCGTCAAGCGAGTGATAAATATTTAAGACCGGTTTTGTTTTTTAAATTAACTAGCGTAGTTCCTGTTCTCGTGGTAATACGGGAATAAATAGCTTTTGTTAGTCAGTGATGATGTAGCTTTCATTTACTAAGTATTGATGTAGCTTTCCATCGGTGAAAGAATTTTTTAAATTGGTCCAGTTGTTTTTGATTTTATTCATTACAAAAATACGAATCTTTCCTCTTTATAATATTAGTGTATATCGTCTAAGAAATTGAACTCGGTTTTCATACATAATGCGATTACTTATTAATGGTTTTGCAGATTATCATACTTATGTACTGATATAGGTACTCTACTAAATTTTAATGCTGCTATTACTCCACATAAAATAAAATAAAATCCTACTATAAACGCGAAAGTTTGTATGAATGGATGTATGGATGTTTGTTCCTCTTTCACGCAAAAGTACTAAATGGATAAAGAGCATTGATAGCCCGGACGGTTAAAGAGCCGGCCGAAAATCAGTGAGGCTCGGGTTCAAATCCTGGCATGTACCAATGAGTTTTTCAAAACTTACGTACATATTTATCACTAGCTCGACGGCGACGGAAAACATCGTGAGGAAACCCGCAGGTCTCAGAATTAATTCTGAGACATGTGTAAACAGACCCGGTCCGGCGATAGGCTCACCACCTATCAAGTTTAGGGGTCCAATATATCTCGTGAAATGTGGGTATATCCCGTAATGGAATACCTCTGCCTACCCCCTCGGGGATAAAAAGGCGTGAGATTATTATTATTATTTATATTATTATTACTAAATGGATATTGATGAAACTTTACAGTTATATAGCTTACACATCAGAATACCATATAGGCTATATTTTATCCCCGTATTCCCGGGTGAAACCGCGGGGCGCTGCTAGTATAATAATACTACTATCACATATCACTCCTCTAACCAGTGAATCAGCAAAATCATTATTCGGTTAAATTATTTATGTTTCATGATATTATGGGTTATTATGAAGGTACTTTAACTACCTAAATGGCTGGCTCAACAATAGTCTTACATCAGTAACAATTTCCCGCTATTGAGCCACGTGAACGATAATTAGATAGAAGTTGTTCTTGGCAAGACCAACTTTGAAACAATAGTTTTGTTTGGATAGAATACCTGAGTCTCGAAACCAATACCGTTACGACGGCAACCGATATCCTACTAATATTATAAACGTGAAAGTTTGTGAAGATGGATGATTTCTTATGGAAACACTAATTAAAGGGTTTTCTTAATACTTTACAGTAATAAATAAAAATAACTATTAGGCTACTTTTTACAAGCTTTAAAATAGCTTTACTCACATACCTATATAACCAACTTTTTTCTGACGTATGTGGCTTTACTTGTAACTAATTAACATACTATGTTACTAAACCAACCTTGGAAGACAATTTATAAGGTTACACCAACAATGCAGTGGCACACAAGAATTTAACAATAAAAGTTTTAGAAATTTATCCTTACCAGAATAAATAAGCAATTTATAGGCAAACAAATATTGCCGAAAATATATTCGCAGGCGAAAACAGTTACATAAATTAGTAAATCACGACTAATCGACTCCGCGGGGATCGGCAGAGGTTATAAGCTTAAACGAAGAACCCACTTAACACCAGTTTACTTTTCTAGCGAACCTATTATTGGATTGGGGTGCATACTTCAGAACCCTACTTCTATCCAAAAATACATAAAATTCTTATTCTTAGTTTTCCTACGTCCTTCTCATGTAAGAGGGAATGAGAAAGTGACTTTGTTCGTTTGTTTGTTACGCTTTCACGACTGAACCACGTAACCGATTTTACACTAAACGTAACGTTTTAAACTAAATCTGACTTACACATAAGCTATATTTTAGGCTGGAAAATAGGCAAGTAAAAATGTAAATAATTAATTAAATCCGCCTAATTATCAACCGACCGTCGAATGCTAAGAATAGCTAAAACAAGAATATTATTTTGGAGGTCCTTTATCTGCATATATTTTCATGTTTAATTTAGAGATCCATAATTATCTACTAAAAACCTATGCAGGCCTATGTAGAAGCCTTTATTTCAAACAAATACTATGGTCAAAAGAAATAAGAATTATTGAAAACAAAATTGTTGGTTGGTAATGTAATGACCCTGCCTTCTCAATCAGAGGTCGCAGGTTAAAATTTCCAATAGGGACAACATTTTTGTGTACGAACATGAGTATTTGGTTGCGTGTCTGGCCGTTTGTGTGTACGTGTATCAGTTGTTAAGTACCCATCGTAAGTGCTCTGCCAAGATCGATGTAGACCAACTAAGAATTCGGCATATAGCGAAGTAGTTCAAAAGCGACATAGACAAAAATCTAATTTAGGCAAACAAAGAGTTTTGCTACAAGCGAATTGAAAATGACATTTAGGCATAACGCGAATTAGTCTTTTTATGAATTAGGTACACCTCGCGTAAAGGGTCACAATTCACAAACGGTTATTTTAGTCCCAAACTAGGCAGAGCCTGTACTATGGGTAGTTAATAAATCATAGATATAGGTAGGCACTTAAATAAAAATAAATGAATCCTTTAATAAAAATTTAAAGTAGAAAAACTTTTCAAAAAAAGCTTTTGGATTTCGAGTGACGTCACTTTAGTTTTCGAGTTATTCTAAGCATCAAGCTATTTCATTTGATACCCATATTTTAGGAGTAAATTAAAAATAACTAGTCCGTCATCTTGGGTGTTCCATCATTTGGCTTTAGAATGACGTCACACAGCTGCATACATGTGCATTGTCATCCAAACTGAAGTTGTAGGTATAAAAAACTTCAGCACAATCTGTTGAAGATATCTGCTTCAAAATTATGTTGCAAGATTTCACCCTAACAAACATAAGCACATTGCAGGTTATGTTAGTACAATAAAAGCTTGTAAAAATCGCTTCGCTTTTGTATCAAAATCTAAATAAAATATCTTCTAAATTCTACATGACATCGAAATGGAATAAACACGACAATTGAAATAAAAATTGTTGATTTAACCCCTAAAATTTTCTTTGAAATCCACCGACTTTTTAAAGCCTGTTGGAGACAAACATTCAGATAAAAAAAATCCTATAACGGTCATTTATGATAAGGTTAATAAATGACAGTTTTCACTTAAATTTTGGTATTGATTTTGAAACAGATATACACTTAAATTTTATTATATTAGTATACTAGCGTGTGCCAAACGGCGTTGCCCGCAACGATCCCGTGTTTTCGGATTCTCGTTGGAATTTCAGAAATCCCTTCATAGCGGTTGCCTACGACATATTTACACCATACCTACTTCAAGATTCTAGGCGTTATCGTTTCGGAGTAGTACAAGTGCGTATTTCTATAATACACAGTTTTTCAATTATCCTGTGGGGATGAGTCATATCCTCACTGTAAAAAGTACACTAGATGTTGACCCAGTTACTCAGTTATCTCCACACCCAAATTCGTCAAAATCCGTCTAGTAGTTTTTGCGTGATGCGTGCAGACAGACAAACAAAAATTTCAAAAATTTGTATTTTTGCTAATATCTACATCGATAACTATCTACATTACCGCAAAATTTTTCCAAAAATATTTCATGTACCGACCCGGAATCGTTACAGTTTTATTTTATGTATAGATATTAGAGTTTCCTCGCTATTCATGTATGTTGTTTTTTTTATACGGACCCACGTCAACGTCAGGCAATTTAAAGGCCTTTAAAAAAATCAGTATTCCAAACTAGTATCTATCTTATATAAATCGATATAAAACAGGGTGGCCGTTTATATCCGTATTACCATCCACAAACAGTGTTGGTTTTGCCTAAAAATGGATCGTTTGTATGACACTAAAATGTTAAAGTTTCGCCCTAACACTCTGGAAGATGTGCGGAAAATATATGGATGGGAAAACCCTGGGGAGCTGAAGAAAGCAGTGGACCAACTGCGAGACTGGGTGATGAAGCAAAACCATTTTGTCGAAAAGGAATTCAGTAAGTGTTCATATTTTTTACTACTTTTATTGAAGCTGCCGTGTATGTTTCCGGTTCGGGTGAAATCTTGCAACTCAATTTGAAGCAGATATCTTCAACCGATTGACCTGGAGTTTGGCATAGGTACTCCTTTGATTTTTTTTAAACTTGGTTTTTAGTTTTCATGAATATCTCTTTTTATTTGAGCCAGAATATGATCTAAGTACTTAATAAAAGTTATGTAAAATTTTATTGAAGATTCTTGGCGTTGCTACATAGATACCTACGGAATAAAAATTTAATAAAATTCTCAAAACCGTCAAAGAAGATTAATGAAGCTAAATAAAAAAACTTTTTAATGTCGGAGTAAAAATAAGTTTGTGATACTTATGTTCCTATTTTTTATTAACTTTGGCTAGATGCATCTACATTCTACCCTAGCTTGGTCTATTTATTTACCTTACTTTCTATATCTACATAAATAAAAATGAAATGCTGTTCGTTCATAAGGGCATCACTTGAGGACGGTTAGACTGATTTGTTTTTTTGAAATGTTTGTAATCCGGATAAGGTTATTAGGGAAAGAAAAAATTAAAAGCTGTCCTCAAAAAAAATATTTTGTGTTTTTTTTTTCTACGGGACAAGGTCTGTCGGGTCAATTAGTATTATCAAATTACTTATCTGTGTACTAGATTGCGATAAACGAATTTGTCATTTCAGAAACACCAGCAATAGAAAAGAAATCTGTGACTCATAGAAAATTATGTGTATTTCAGTAACCACTTAAGTGAATGGACTAATGAGCGTTTTTAGTATATGACTGCCAATATTGAATCACCAAAGCTGTCAGTCAAAGGGTTTCTAGTTAAAATTTGCATGGAACCAGTTCTTGGTCTTGTTTTTTTTTCTGTGGTGTTTCTGAAGTACCAGATTCTGTCAAAAAAAAAGTTAAAAGAATTTGTTTAAAAGTGACTTTATTTTTGTCTCCCGCGCGGCTAATTTGAAGGCGCCCTAAGCTTTAACACCGTTTATTTATTTTATTTATTCAATTTCATGTACCAAGAAAATGTAAACATGACGAACTTAATACCTAAAGGCAGTTCAGTGGTAAGGCCGTCAGATTCATGATTGTGGTATTTGTGGGCAGTGGCTGTCGCAGAGATCGAATATTATCAACTGAACGCAGCTGCCTTAACATCTACTGCTATTTTACATGCAAAAGTTTTAGAATTGTCATGAGAATAACAATTATACATCTTCATTCTTCATAAGATCATTGTTACTAACAAAATGGGCGTTTGTAGTCTAATGTATTACTAAAAATAAATAAATTAAAATTTTTACAGGTAGAGAATATTTAGAAAGAATGCTGATAGCAGCAAAGGGGTCTGTGGAACGAACCAAAACAAACCTGGACAAAATATGCACATTGAGGACGTTGCTCCCAAGTTACTTCCAAGATTTCAACATTAAGAAGGATTTCAGTCACTTTTTTGATAAACTGTAAGTTTCTGAAGTGAAAACTTCTTTAGCGGCGATGAGCAATTTTGTGGGATGGGTAAAAACTGTGAAACTCGCGTCAGGTCACGTGTGCTGATCGAAAAACCGTAAGACGGTTGGAGAGTAGTGTTGTAACACCGAAATCGATAATCAAGTTTTCACTTCTGCCGGCACTCCCGGAGTGCAACCCTTGTTTTTTTTTCTAAGGATAATTTGATCTCACAACTAATTTTCACAACTCATTTTCCTGTTTTGAATAATTAGAACAGGCTATGAGAACTAGATAAACATCAAACTACCTGTCCTCGCTCTTTTGCACGCGGAAATAGTTTTGCTCTTACCAATATAAAGTATCTGGCCGTAAATTTAAAATGAATGCCAACATGTTAGTAAATACTGGTATTTATTCAATGCTTAATCAAGTTTTAGCTGTATTTTAGATGTCTGTCTGTTTCAGTTTGTCTTGAATAGCTCCAAAATGACTCAACAGATTTTAATGAAAATTTAAGGAATTAAAACAGGAATCTTGATGAAAAAATCTTGATGAAAAAAGCATGTTCCAGTTAGATATCTTGCAGGGTTCAGAGTTTTTTTATTTTGATAAACTGAAGCGAAGCGTGGGTTAGTTGTTTTAGTTGTTAGTTATAAAAAAGGATCTGTAATTCCAGTGGTTACATCCAACAAATATAACTAAATACAAGCAACTTTAACTATTTATTATTAGTGCAGATAAAGATAAAATAGTATTTCATTTGGTTACATTACATATACGTGGGGCGCACTAAAAGTTTCCGGAATGAATAAGAAAAAAATACTATTAAAGGTCAAAAATGAATTGATTGTTTCTCAAAATATTCTCCCTTTGCGTCAATGCACTTTTTCATGCGATTAAACTAATTTTGAAAACTTTTGTGCCACTCCTCCGTGGTGACCTCAAAAACGTGTTTTTCATTCTCTTCTTCTGGTGATGAAAATCGTTGACCGCGTAATTGGTTCTTAATTTTTGGGAACAGAAAAAAGTCACAAGGTGCCAGGTCGGGGCTGTATGCAGGATGGCTCATAAGTTCTAAGTTTTTCACCTTCAAAAATTCGTTTGTTTGTCTGGCCGTGTGGGAACTAGCATTGTCGTGGTGCAAGATGATACGACGTTTCCGGTTATTTTTACGGAGTTCGTCAAGAATTGCCGGCAAACAAATGGTCGTGTACCAGTCACTATTCACGGTACGACGATTCTCTAAAGCAACAGTAGCCACGTGTCCAGTTTTATTAAAAAAAGAAGCAATCATCCGCTTAGATGCACTTTTCACGCGCGCCGCCTTGGTGGTTTCGGCTCATCTAGAAGGACCCATACGCGTGATTTCTGCTTTGTTTTGGGATTGTAGCAATAAATCCATGTTTCGTCACCTGTTACTATATCCCACACCAAATTTGACGTACCTTCGTTGAATCTGGTAAGCATGGCACTGCACCAAGTGACGCGGTCCGTTTTTTGAGCCTCGGTCAAATTGTGTGGGATCCACCGTGAGCACAGCTTTCACACCCAAATGTTTGTGTAGGATTGATTGTATTTGACTCATGCCTATGTCTAAGGATGCGCGAATCTCATGGTAGGTCACATGCCTGTCTGTTTCAATCATACGGCGCACAGCATCGATGTTTTTGTTGTTCACAGCGGTGGACGGGCGACCATCGCGAGATTCGTCACTGAGATTGACACGACCGCGCTTGAATTCTGGAAACCAGCTATAAATAGTCGTCTTGCATGGTGCTTCATCCCCAAAAGCAGATTGAAGCCGAGCGATGCTCTATTGAGCTGTCAAATTGTACTTAAAATCGTAGAAAATCATACTACGAAAATTTTCCCGAGTTTAATCCATGTTAATGTAGACACGCAATTTTTAAAATAGCGCCACAATGTAAAAACAATTGACAGTCAGATGAAACAAACTGCATTCTACAGCCAAAGAGTTAAATTTTCGAATGCTGTAGTTACTTTTTAAATATTGTTTATGTAAGTGGCCAGTTCCGGAAACTTTTAGTGTGACCTATGTATAAACATTAATTTGTTATTTATAAGATTTTGAGGAACTAGTTTTATAGCGATTAAATTTAATTTATTTGAAACTTACGTACATGTTTATCACTAGCTCGACGGTGAAGGAAAACATGATGATGAAACCCAAAGGTCCTTAAGGAACCAAGAAAGGGATTTGTGCAACGGGAACAAATAGTACCCGCTCGGGAAACACCTGCTAGTATATCATATCCTGTATGTAGGTACACGTTTTCACACACGGGATAAATTTACTAAATGATTCTATTCTTTTCAAAGTTCATCGTCGAATTAAACTTACTTAAACATGCTTATTAATCAATTTTAATTCCTGCGGTTTTTGTATGTGTATGTTTTTGTTCATCGTCTGAGAGCCAATGATAAAGATTTAGTAGAGGTGTACCTTCCTATATTTAATAACCTAAAATTGATGTATTTTTCAGGCAATATGTAGTCCTTCCAAAACTCACAAAAGATCACGACCGGGTTTTTCTGGGCATGCAGTGTGGTAATAAATTCACCTCAAAGGCTCTCACTGACAACTACAAGTTTTCTGTTATGGTATGTACCTATTATTATAAAAATGTTTATGAAGCTTGCAATCATTCTAAATGTCAAATCTGTTTATTTCAAGTTACGAAAATTTAGGTAAGAAATCATTTAATTTATTCTATGTTTGTTAAATACATACATACATATGCTCACGCCCTTTTCCCGAAGGGGTAGGCAGTTACAACATTATATTGGTAAATAGTTTTAATACTATTATTAACCACCACTACGGAAAGTGTTAGCGGTACAGGAAGCTCAAAAAAACGATACCGAATTACATTTTTCTAGATAATAGATTCAAACACAACATTAATTTGCATAGTAGGTAATATTGGCAACATTGCGCTGTGTTGAAGGCAATCTACTCAAATTTGTCATTCATAAGTTATTCATTTCGATTTTATGAAGTGTTTGAGTGTGATACTTACCTATTTAGCATGAGTTTTGAAGAATTGTAGTTTGAGAAACTTAAAAACACTTTTTATTTATGGCACTTCTAAAAATCATTTTATGAGCCCGACCTCTAAGGGTTTACGAGTTAGCCATTGAGAAATTCTAATATCCTTCTCCTGCCTGATCAACTCAATGATACCAACATATTGTACTATCATCCAAAGCATAGTGTATGTGCTAGCTCTATAGAATATTAGCAGTAGATGAAATTATATTTTCAAGATGTGTTAACATGGTCACAAGTGAAGCTAAACTAAACCGTGTAAAATATAGACAAATTTAACACTTTTTTGTGTTGTATTATAAAAAGTCCATTCATAAAATTAGGCACTAACCGAAACACTAATGATGTAATGTAGCAAACCGATTTAAAAATCCCATTTCTGTTACAGCTTATGGAATACACTAGAGCAGAGGACTACCCCCAGGGATACCACATCATCTTGGATTACAGGAATACGGATATGGCAAATATAATGGCCAATTGCAATATAATGGATTTACAACAACCTTTTACTCTGATGATTGTAAGTATATCGAATTAAAAAGTAGGTAAATATTTTTGGCACACACTGATTCTCGCTCTGTAGCTGTAGGGCTCGCGTGGGAGATTATACTTCCTCATGTGTGAGGAATACCCTTATCTCAGCAGTGTGCTGTTACGGGTTGATGAAGATGATGATAATACTGAGTGATGACACACTGAAAACATGAACCGGATTGTAACACCACGACATATATCAATAATATGTAGGCTGTATACATTGCAAACTGTTTTATAAAATTGAAATATGATAATAAAATAATAGTACATTATGGTACAAGTGAGTAAAGTTGGTGATTACCGCTGAGGCGCCATTGAGACCCGAGCCGTAGGCGAGGGTCATAAGAGAGCCGAGGACGGTAATCATCAATACACACGTGTATCATACGACGTTTTTCAACACACTTGTGAATAAATAATACTAAAAAATCATTTTAAAATAATCATTCGCAATGGCGGGGAAAATTAATTGGTTTTCCAATTTTTTATTTATATAATTTGGAAAAGGCAAAAGGATCTAGGCCCATACAGCCTCGTTTTCCTATGCGCTCGCATCTTACAATGGCGATCGGCCATGGACTAAAAAAATTAGGTTTCTTTTTCTTTGGTTTGTCGTGGATAGCGTTTTAGCCACGTACAAAATGGGGTATTTAAAGTTTTTACAGAGAAAACCAAAGTTATATTTGAGAGAAAGTTTTGTTTATTAAACACGTACAAGTTGAAATGATCTATTTAAATACGAAGTTGCATGAAATGAGCAAGCCATATTTGTGTATTAATTTATTAGTACGATTGAATACGATCTTTTTTGTATCGAAACTTTTTTAAGAACAAAGCAACTCTAGCAACAAAATTGAAAAAAAAAATCTATAACTCACTAGTGAATAATAGCAAACAAAAAGTCTCAGTTTGATTATAGGTGTCATTATGTGCCTAATTGCAGTGAAATTAGAGCCACTTTATGAGCAAGTGTGTTGAAAAATAAATAACCTCACGCTTTATATAAATACTAGCGACCCGCCCGGACTTTGCACGGGTGCAATGCCAATACTAAAACCTTCTTCTTGAATCACTCTATCTATTAAAAAAACCGCATCAAAATCCGTTGCGTAGTTTTAAAGATTTAAGCATACATAGGGACATAGGGATATAGGGACAGAGAAAGCGACTTTGTTTTATACTATGTAGTGATGAGTATTTCTATTTATATTAATTAGATGTTTAAAGGTTATAAAAATCCGTTTACTTAGTCGTTTTTGCGTTAAAGAGTAACAAACATCCATACATCCATATTCACAAACTTTACGTTTATTTATACTTACCCGTTAACTAAGTGCGCCCCGCGGTTTCATTCGCGTAGTTCCCGTGGGAAATAAAATAAAATATAGCCTAAGTTATCCTCGCCTTACATCGGTGAAACAATTTTTAAAATCGGTACATTGATATAGGCTTGAAAAATGGGGATATCCAGAGCATAAAATGTTATTTCCCAACCTGACTTTTTGAAAACATGATAATTTTCAAATGAGTTCGGTACAAATCACGATATTTTGCTTAGATCCGATCAGAATAATTATGTTATTTCCATTTTTTACATAACAATAAGTACACAAAAAAATAGGTAAGTAAATGTAATAGGTTTTTGTTCATAGGTATTTATTCATACACCATTTTTTTTAATTTTACTTAGGCAAAATAGTTGAGAGTTTTTGACTTTTTTTGAAAACTTACACATCATGGAATTATCATGTTTTGTTCTGTCACTCCTCATTTATAGAATAGGATAACATGTATTTTTCGTAGGAGTCGTACATACATCGATTGCTATGGATAAAAGTTTATATTTACAATAGTACGATTAAGTTTCCTATATTATGGTATATTATATTAAGAGCGGTGATAGCCCGGACGGTTAAAGAGCCTGCCTAAAATCAGTGAGGCTCGGGTTCGAATCCTGGCATGTACCAATGAGTTTTTCAAAAACTTACGTACATATTTATCACTAGCTCGACGGTGAAGGAAAACATCGTGAGGAAACCCGCAGGTCTCAGAATTAATTCTGAGACATGTGTAAACAGACCCGGTCCGGCGATGGGCTCACCATCACCACCACCTATCACGTTTAGGGGTCCAATATATCTCGTGAAATGTGGGTATATCCAGTAATGGAATACCTCTGCCTACCCCCTCGGGGATGAAAGGCGTGAGATTATGTATGTATGTATGTATTATGGTATCTGTTTTTATTTTTTTAGCAAGGATATGCAGTCAGAGTCCAGGCAATCCACCTAATAATAACTTCAAAACTGGTGGATGCAGCTGTAGCGATAGCAAAACAGGTTGTCAGTAAAAAACTTGGCAATAGAATTCACGTGCACAAAGATTTGGAGTCACTCTATAAATATATTCCAAAAGAAGTGTTGCCCGCTGATTACGGTGGTGAAGACAGACCATTGGCTGAAATTCACGGTAAGTGTATGAGAAACATTGTTGTAATAAACAGTGAAATAGGATACCTGACGTAATTTCCGTCACCGTCGAGCTTGATTAATTTAATTAGTCAAGCACCGCGCGGTTCCGCGCACCGTAACAATTAAAAATCAATTGTGTCTATGGTTCTTGGTTTGAGAGGATCTACATTTACACTTATATTGTTAAAAGGAAAGATTTTTTATATTTGTATGTTTGTATTTTTGTAACAAATAAATATAAAAACTTATCTACTATATAAAAATAAGTCGGGTTTGCCTTCCTGACGCTATAACTCCAGAACGCACGAACCGATTTCCACGGTTTTACATTCGTTGGAAAGGTCTCGGGCTCCGTGAGGTTTATAGCAAAGAAAATTCTTATAAGCATTGCACCCGTGCGAAGCCGGGGCGGGTCGCTAGTTTAATATAAAAATTTTTTCACCAAAGGAAGGCTTACTTTTCTGAGAGTAGGTAACATGAGCTATAATTTTCTCACGAAAATGGGACTTATGCGGGTGCAATCGCGCGGAAGAGCTAGTGTATATTTATTTTTAAACTCTATTTTGCCGTCTCTGGGCTTCGGACCCGAATATAAACGAATGAGAGGCGGGCTCACTACCAACAAGTATCAATGCTCTTTAAGAAAAAGTCTTGGCGAGCAAACTATATTGTGCCTTTAGTAATAGTAAGTGGGTTCGATTTCCTTCAACCGAAGAATAATGGTTTTTACTGCGTCCGGTTTTTTGATGATTCATTAATGTGCTTGTTTTTTTGTGTTTTAGCTGACTGGGTGGACACGATAAGTGCTGACGAGTTCAGTCAATATTGGCGGAAGATGTGCAAAGCTCGAACCGATGAGTCACTCAGACAGGCAGACAAATTCACAGAACAGTACCTGGGGATGCCTGGCAGCTTTAGAACACTAAGTGTAGACTAGTAATGTAAGGACACTTATACCATACTAGCGGTTCTGCGCGGTTTCACCCGCGTAGTTCCCGTAAGATGAAATAATTTCTCCCGTTTTTTACACATTTACCACTATATCTTTGCTCCTATTGGTCGTAGCGTGATGTTTTATAGCCTATAGCCTTCCTCGATAACTGGACTATCCAACACAAAAAGAATTATTCAATTCGAACCAGTAGTTTCGGAGATTAGCGCGTTCAAACAAACAAACAAACAAACTCTTCAGCTTTATAATATTATATGGTATAGATTCCCGAGTGACAGAACTTTGGAAAGAAAAACATTATTTTTTCAAAGTTTTATTTTATATTTCGACGTAAACTGATCTCCCTTGAGATACAATTAGCATAAAGAGTTTCTAAGTGTTTTTTGAATATATTGAAAATATAGATAAACTGTTTACCTTTTGCGAAGTCACTGTGTAATCAAACTTATCAAAAAGCTTTTGTAGAGATTCGGACGCCTAAACTTAACATGGGTTTCACAGAGTTCATTTGATTGCGGGCTTTCTCATAATAATTATATAATAATAAGATAGGAATACGATTTAAGTTTCTGACAAGCGTGAAAATATCGCAAATTAAAAAATATACAATGCGTAACAGAATAAGCGCAATTCCACATACACCTCAATTTGTATATTCATATAAAAATATGATGCATTCGTACTTTAGTTTAGTCTAACAATTTTTTTTCTTAAATAAAAAGCAATAGTAGAACATTTAAATATTACGTAGCCTTAAGTTCAGTTATGTTATGATTGATTCGAAAAAATTTAACACATTAAAAATATTTGTAATAAATTAAGTAGTCCATACCAGTCTTTGAGTATTAAACCAACCGGAGACGCCACTGCCAGGCGTTCCCCTCTGCCAAAAAAAAGTGTCGGTCAACGCGCACACCTGTTAAATACAACTAGTTTTTTTGAGTTCACGGAATGCTTGGATTGATGAATGTATTTGTGTGCATCTAGTTCAAGCTAGCGTTTAATTGTTTTGTCAAAAAATGCGTTTGTTTTAACATTATTTGTGTTTGTTTCCTTGTCCCCCCCGCAGAAATTGGCAGACTTTTTTGCAAAGGAACTAGTGCGCGTGACGTCTCCTGTTGGTTTAATACTCAAAGATACCAGTCCATACTGAACAAACTAATTTTAGCAATTGCGCTTATTCTGTTACATATTGTATATAAAAAAGTTTTGTATGTGAATGTAATAGTAATAATCTTTATTTCAGGAAATATTTACATTAGTAGGTCGATCTTATATAACGTAAACTAATAATGTTATAATTAATATTAAAAAAATGATTTTAATTGCTGTCGTTACACCTTTAGTTTTATAAAATTGTTAATTGCACATTTGCTATGGACAGCCTTTTATTAAAATATCGTCGTTTCATTTTGGTAATTAAATTAATATAAATCAAACTAAACCAGTTTTTTATCAAACTAGCTGACAATAATACAGACCATGTTGACATCCTACAGAAAAAAGCAGTTTCAGTTTTTCCAGATTTTTTAAATTAATTTCAAATAGATACAAACTTTAAAAAAAGATAGATATACCTACATTTTCAAAATGGTCATTTGTGATTTTGTTATCGTATTTCGGCATTTATTTTTAAATCACCATGCAGTCACTTAAATTTTATTTATGAATTATTATTTTTTAATAGTAGATTATAAAACAAGGGAATGCCATCAAAAACAAAACTTGTCAAAAAACCCAAGTCGCGCAACTCAGTTCTTCTACCGTAAAAAGTTGTGAGATCCATGTCAAGTCGGTTAATTTATTCAGTCCCTACTAAGGGACCTACTGTCTTAAGTAATTACGCAATTATCTAATCTAACAACCTCTTATAGCGACCATAACAATATTAAAAATCTTTTATATTCTAAATAAATAGATTGGCTTGGCCATCGCATGAAAACCCAATGTATCTCACAGGTGATACATATTATATTAAATTTGAATGTTTAGTGCGATGCCAAGTCAATCTATTTATTTAGTATATAAAATATTTTAATATTGTTATGGTCACTATAAGAGGTTGTTAGATTAGATAATTGCGTAATTACTTAAGACAGTAGGTCCCTTAGTAGGGACTGAATAAATTAACCGACTTGACATGGATCTCACAACTTTTTACGGTAGAAGAACTGAGTTGCGCGACTTGGGTTTTTTGACAAGTTTTGTTTTTGATGGCATTTTATATACTGGGACGCGGACAAAGTCACTAGCAAAACTGACTTCTCATGAATTTCCTTGTTTTACTAAGTGTTATGTAAAATTTAAGCTTTTAAAATAATTTAACTACTGTTCAAAGCCAAGAAAAATATACCTACTAACTCAAGAAGGGATTAGTAAATTTTATAAATTACTATCTTTTACAACTTCATTTTGCTTAAAAAGGACTATTAACATGATATTTCCTGAAACTTGTTGATATACCAAACATCCGGTTTTTCGTATAAAGTGAAATAATTATGCTCGTTTTATGTTCATAATGGCAGAAGAAGCATGAAAGTCGAATAAATGCAGTGGAAATGCGCTCGTTAAGAAGCATTAGTGGAGTACGATTGACAGATAGAGTGAATAATAGTGTGATTCGAAAGCGTTGTGGCCTGAAAGAAGATATAGTGACAAGGATTGAAAAAGGAATGCTGTGGTGGTTTGAGAGGATGAACGAAAGGCGCTTATTTAGACAAATATACAAGGGTGTTGTGAATGGGCGAGTTAGTAGAGGGCGACCTAGGCGTACTTGACGCAGAAAAGTCAAATAAAAAGTACTTACCCGAAACCGACGAGCATGCTGGATGTAGTCAACGAATCTGCCAGGTTAGTAGCAAGTAGGAAAATGGCGTGGGATTATAAAAAAAATATATATTTATAAATAATCTCACGCCTTTCATCCCCGAGGGGGTAGGCAGAGGTATTCCATTACTGGATATACACATACCACATTTCACGAGATATATTGGACCCCTAAACGTGATAGGTGGTGAGCCCATCGCCGGACCGGGTCTGTTTACACATGTTTCAGAATTAATTCTGAGACCTGCGGGTTTCCTCACGATGTTTTCCTTCACCGTCGAGCTAGTGATAAATATGTACGTAAGTTTTGAAAAACTCATTGGTACATGCCAGGATTCGAACCCGAGCCTCACTGATTTTCGGCCGGCTCTTTAACCGTCCGGGCTATCACTGCTTATGTGTGGGATTATGTGGGTATGTATGTGTTCATAATGTGCGTGTTCCGATTTGTGAGAACCGTTTCCGAGATACTCGAAATATACAACCATATAATCCTATTGTGTCAGCTAACGGCTGTCGGGCTAGATACCACAATAGCTCGTTTAAAGTAATAGGATGTGTATTTATTTAATTTTATTTAGTACCTAACGTCTTTAGGTGTATTTGCAAAGATACTATAGACCGGCGTTTTATAAAATCCAGCCAGATTTAAACACGATGGAATTAGAGGAGGATCAGAACATAACTTAAAAAAAATATATATATTTAGATCTTTTTTATATTGTCTATAGTAGGTTTTACCGGTTATACGCTCTGAGAACATTTCAACTGTCAATTTATTAAGGTTCTTGCATAGGGTTCTTGAGATACAGCAATCTGACAGACCAACAGACAAATGAACGGAAAGACAGCGGAGGCTTAATAATAGAGCCCAGTTAGCACACTGGGTACGAAACACTAAAAACAACACGAGCGGTGCTGTAATCTATGCTATTATAATATATGCTATTATAAAGAGGAAATATTTGTATTTATGGATTTTTGTATGTATGTTACGAATAAACTCAAAAACTACAGAACCTTTAAAGATCCCAAAGTAACATGGGCTATATTTTATTCTGAACTGAAGTTGAAGGGAACTACGCGGTTGAAACCGCGCAGAACCGCTAGTAGATAAATAAGACTCCCATCCCATGTATATAGAACCTTATCTCCTTAAATCTTTCTTAGAAAAGATTTGCATTTTTGTGTGTTTGTAACAAATTAACTCAAAAACGACTTGACCGACTAACAAAATATTTTACCAATGTAAAGCTACATTGTCAGAAAGAAATGTTAACTTAAGCTATATTTTATTCCCGTTTTTGAACGGGAACGACGCAGGTAAAACCACGCCGATCAGGTAAAACCAAACAACAGATGGTGAAACCACGCCGAACAGCTTAAACCTTAGCACAAATATTAGAATACATAAGAAAGACAACCAGCAAGGAATGACGAAGATTTTGACACAATAGATATTCTGTGAATTAGTGTAATCACAAAAAACTCTGAAGAAAAAAAACGTGTACGGTCTATATAGTCACTGATATAAATTTTAATAACGATATATTTTCCCAAGCTATCAACATGGTTAGTTTATGCAAAATGTTAGGTACATTAAAGTGTATTTAATTACCTACTTATAATAAAAACAACATACAAGAAAAAAATGTATAATAGACATTTTATACTTCAACAAGCTATCTTGGCTTAGGATACTCATAATTTGAGTAAGTTCAGTCAAGACCACGCAAAGCTTGACACTTTGGACTTAGAACACCGGCCCTGTATTTTATGGCGCGCAGTATAAATCAGAGCTCATCATAAACTGGTAATGTAAAGCTTGACTTTCTCTTGACTGTACATATAAAGATTTAACAATAGCTATTATGTAAAATGAGATGCACCCAGTTGTTTTAAAGGTAACAAATTTTAATATTTTTAGGCATTTACGTAATCTAAAGCGTTACGGTGCGTCTAGCACCGAAGTACTTGTCAAGATGAATCAAACGAGCCCAAAATCAATGGCATTATGTCGTTCAATTACCGAGTTCTTAAAGCCATTTTCCAGTTTCATCATCAGACCCTGGTTACCATCTAGTACCAAAGTACTCATCGATACAAATCAAACACGATGGGGTTATGTCGTTTAATTACTGAGTTCCCATGGCCATTTTCCAGCTCCATCATCAGACCCTGGTTACCATCTAGAACCAAAGAACTCGTGAAGATGTGTCATACGAGCCCAAACTCGATGGGGTTGTGTCATTTAATTAAAGAGTTTCCATTCCCATTTTCCAGCTCCATCATCAGACCCTGGTTATAATCTAGCACCAAAGTATTTGTCAATACAAATCATACGAGCCCAAACTCGAGGGATTTACGAGTAGTCATTGAGGAGTTGCGATATCCACCTCCTTTCACCATCATCAGATAAGCTCGGTGGTACCATAATATTGCATTGTGACCAAACTTACATAAGTATACCAAATTTTAGCTCAATCGGTTGAAGATATCTGCTTCAAAATTGAATTGCAAGATTCCACTTGAACATCTAATTTTGTAATCATATACAATTATTATGGGATTACAAAGTTATTTATGCAGTTGGTGTATCTAGAAACCTAGACCGAAATGTTTGAGTTTTTCCTTGATTTATACAATAAGCCCTAATTGTATTCTAAATTTGAAGCTTCTATGACTGCTAGAAGTGCCTTAGAGTTTTGATGATCGGTCAGTGAGTCAGTCAGTCAGTCAGTGAGTGACAAAATTAGAAAACTTTGAATATTTATATTTCTAAAACTACTGGTTCAAATTGGATGAAATTTGAAATATACTGTGTTTTTACAATACCTGCTTGGTTACTGAAAATTCAGGCTTCTAGGCTTATCCACAACGAAGTTATAGGGGGTCGAAAATGGCGTGAATTGCTTCGAGAAAAGGATGGTACGGCCGTGCCGCTTTTTGCTCGACTTGGCGACAGATTCCATGATGTCTAAGTTTTAAAAAAAAATTCAAAAACTCGCAACTATTTTGCAATCCAAAATACTGTTTTAAGAAAGATTTTATACTTTTTAACCGACTTAAAAAAAAGGAGGAGGTTATCAATTCGTCTGTATTTTTTATGTTTGTTACCTCAGAACTTTGGCCTGGGTGAACCGATTTGGATGATTTTTTTTTCATTTGAAAGCTGGTACTTCCAGATTGGTCCCATTTTAATTTCGTCCACTTCTTACAACGGCATCCATGAGAAAACCATATTATACTTAAGTTGAAGATTGAAGTCGGTTTTTTTACTCTTTAGTTAGAGTGGTTATGTTTTGTGAAGTTAATGGAAGTATGCCGAATACAACAAGTAGATAAGTATGTACCTAAATGATTTTAAAACAAGCACATTAATCGTAAAACTATTTCTTTACTCATGTGGTAAAACTAAAGAAATCTCGATTGCGTGTAAAAAGCACTGAAAGGATTTTTTATTATTGATGGGCTGAACGATGAGATGAAGAACATTATCCTCTTATTTATTTATTTTATTTGTACGTGGGAGAGCCATTCTTCAGCGCGCTTGGGCCGGGTCGACCGGAGTGATACCACGGCCTTACAGAAAACCCCTCTCCTCCCCTCCCTCTTCCCCCTACTCCCACTTCAAAGTCCGGCAACGCAGTTGTGACCCTCGAGTTGCAGGTGTCCATGGGCGACGATAGTCACTTACCATCAGGTGTCCTGTCTGCTCGTTTGCACCTTTTCCTTTAAAAAATTTAAACTCCACACATGAAACACATCACTTGCTTTTAACTTGTGTTACATTGTAAATGAAAACTAGTGCTCGTCCAATTACAAGAGGTAACTGCGAGCAAGAAATTGGTTTTACAACAAGAGAATAACAATAGAATGTGTATTATAAGGAAACCAAAAAGCTAATTTGAAGAAAAAAAATTTGATTCGATAGAAGTCTTTTCAATGTCACGAGAATGTTTTAAACATTGGAGTGATCTTAACTATCTGGTTTTTAGATAATACTTATTTCGAAATAAGATATGTGTAGTACCTACTTAGTCATTTTATATATATATAGTATAAAAATGCGCTTGACAACATATTGTGGTTTCCCATACTGCACTATGCTGTTATACTCAATAATGCATTGAATAGTGTTTTTTTAATTAGAAATCATTAAACTCCTTGCATTTGCGCGGAACGAAAACAAATATTGTTAAGCTATCTTTGCTATCTTTATTCAAAACCTATCGGTTAAATATATATATAAAATAATATAATAATATAATCTCACGCCTTTTTTATCCCCTAGGGGGTAGGCAGAGGTATTCCATTACTGGATATACCCACATTTCACGAGATACATTGGACCCTTATACGTGATAGGTGGTGAGCTCATCGCCGGACCGGGAGTGCGATTTTTGAATCTCACTGGTGATATCAAAATCACCGGTGACTAAAATTATCACCGATGACTTTTATGTCACCATTTTCCAAAAGCCGTATTTTTGAAAGTCACACGCTGTTTTCAATAAATCGTCGCAATCACAATATATCACAATCGAGCGAAGCTGCTATAACTCTTCCGAAAAACATACTTTGGCACTTTTGGCAGATATCACATACGTCAACTCTCAAAAACAATCGCATGGTGATTTCAATTACGTGTGGGTGGGGGCACTCGTAAATCGATATCATAGGTATGACAAATGTAAGTCACCGATGAGTTTCAAAAATACGAACTTTCGGAAATCACTCACATCAGTGAGAATTTGTCACTTGGTGAGATTCAAAAATCGATCCCCGGGTCTGTTTACACATGTCTCAGAATTAATTCTGAGACCTGCGGGTTTCCTCACGATGTTTTCCTTCACCGTCGAGCTAGTGATAAATATGTACGTAAGTTTTTGAAAAACTCATTGGTACATGCCAGGATTCGAACCCGAGCCTCACTGATTTTCGGCCGGCTCTTTAACCGTCCCGGCTATCACTGCTCTTAAATATATATATACACACAGAGCTCCATTTTTGACTGTTAAACCTTTAACGGGCATAAGCAGTTTAAAATTTCAATTGGTTTTGAATTTTATTTCATTTACATAGAGTTCAATATTTGGTGGTAGCTATTTGCCCTAACTAAATGTATTCAAAACGATATCAATATTTCTGCTGAACTCTATGTAATAGCATATTTTAACAAACACATTATTTGTGTTAACCAGGTACTTAAACGATTTATGTCATCTTATATTTAAAAGAAATATAATGCGCAATACTAACGTATAGGTAGGTACCTCAAAATAATTATCTTCTTCATAAAAAACTAACAATAAAACAAAAGAAAAACAATAATCAGCGTATCGCTGTGCTAATGTACTTGTAATGGCAATAAGAAATTGGTAAAAAAATGCTGACGTTGTTACGCTACCTATATGATTATAATTTGTAAAAAAGTAAACTAACTAGTAGGTAACTAGTAACCTAAACCTACAAAATTCAAGGTTATGTAGCAGATACATTCAAGAAATATTCTAAATATAAATATATACAACGCGTAACAGAATAAGCGCAATTCCTGATACACCCCAATCAGTATATTAATTTAAAAAAAATATGATGCAATAGAACTTTAGTTGTGTCTAACCAATTTTCTTAAATATCGATTTCCACTAATAGCACGATTTCCATAGAAAGCACTAAATTCAGCTACGATATTATTTTTTTTGAAAAATTTAACACATAATAAAAATAGCTGAAATTGATTGAGTTGTCGATAATGAACAAACTAATTTCAGGAATTGCGCTTATTCTGTTACATATTGTATATACGTTGTAACAATAACATTTAACAATAATAATTAATTCTGAGGCATGTGTAAACAGACCCAGTCCAGCGATGGGCTCACCACTTATCGCGTTTAGGTTCTGCGAGTTTTCACCCGCTAAATTCCCGTTCCCGTGGAAATACGGGAATGAAAATAGCCTATGTTACAAAGTAGCTTTAAATTGGTGAAAGAATTTTTAAAATAGGTCCTTTAGTTTTTGAGTTTTTTCGTAACAAACATACAAAAATACAAATCTTTCCTATTTATAATGTTAGTATAGTGTAGATGTAGACTAGCGATTCTGCGCTGTTTCATCTGCGTAGTTCTCCTTCCCGTGGGATTACGGGAACGAAATATAGCCTATATTACTCAGGGTTGTTCTAGCTGTCCATTGGTGAAAGAATTTTTAAAATCGGTCCAGCAGATTTTGAGTTTATTCGTAACAAAAATACAAATCTTTCCTCTTTATAATATTAGTATGGATTAGTCTAGAAGTGTAGATAGACAATAATAATATGTTCATGCCTTGTCCCAAAGTGGATAGGCAGAGATATTCTATTCCTGGAAATCCCCTTTTCAGCATTGTATTTATTTAACAGATAGTCTATATTCAAAAACAACTGGACAGATTTCAAAAATTCTTTCACCATTACAAATGCTACAATTTTTCTGAACAACCTAAGTTATATGTCGTCAATTATGTGTTAAATAAAAAAAAAGAAAGTTGAACTAAGAAAAGATTACCTTGCCCTTGCTCCAGGGGCAGTTGAATCGAAAATTGATGTAAATCGTATAATATTATATAACTTTAAAATATAATATTACATATTAGGATGTTGTGTAGTTTTTAAGATATGGCATAATTTTCGGCTATACCCTTTTAAATTTACGAAATAACACTGATTTTCATAGTGATTTTGAAAAATACTGTGAAACACAAAATTTATTTTTGATGCCCCTACTATGGCCGGTGCCATAATATGTCGTAGTTATAGTATTGATACATAAGTGTATATAAGTATATTAAATTTTGACTAAATTTTAATCATATTTTATTATTATATTATATGGTGTATAAAAATAATTGCATAGTTATAAATAAATTATAAATAAAATATTTCTTTCAGCTCATCACACCGAGGCAGGGTTCCCAATAAGCTGGCAGCATTTCCTCTTGGTATTGCCAAGCTTATTCTTTGGCAATTTTGACTTAAATTTTGAACTACTCACTCACTCTAAGACAAGAATAAATAATGTAAAAACTGGTACAAAGGTCCCGTAGAAGATATTTATTTCACACCGTTGTTTATTTGTGGCATTAGTGTGCTTGAATCTTTCCTAATGGTCGGACGGTACGGATACTAAAATTTTTTTCGACATGGATGTTTCGTTGTTAAAAAAGCATTCGGATACAATTCAAGCCGTAAGAAAGGCATACGGCTTGGAGAATGTTAAAGAATTAAATGAAGCTTTAGACAAACTCGACGATTGGGCTCATAAACAGAATCATTTCACGGAAACTAACTTCGGTGAGTTATACTTCATTGTCGTAAGTATTATGATAATAAGAATAGTATGTTTTAAATAATAAGATTAATATGTGTCCGCTATTGTAAATGCATACTTTATTAATTCTGAACTTTAATATGACATTAAGTTAATGAATATTTAATTTTAATGTAATATTGTGCTAACTTATTCTGAAAATGGTTTCACTGTGCGAGTCTTTTTTAATATTTGAATATTGGTATGTATACATGTTATAACATAATTTTCGTCTCTTACGTAGCTACATTTTTATCACTACAAAAAGGTACCTAACTCCGTGAGCGACAAAAATTATGCTGCTCGGCGGTGAAGGAAGAGATCGCGAGGAAATCCGCAGGTCTCTGAATTAATTTTGAGGCATGTTTAAGAGCGGCCGCATATTGTAAGAAATTTCTGTTAAAAAAATTCTGATGGTCGCCGGACGAGCGACGGACGCACACCGCACATTATAAGAAATCGTAATTTGCAAAGAGATTTAAATAAACAACATTGTAATCTTTTTATATATTATTATTATAAATTATATTATATTATTATAATCTCTTTGGTAATTTGTGTAGGTACGATATCACTGGCTGCAAGTAGGTGTGCAATCCGACGTGCATCCGCACCGGACGTCAGCAACGGAAAATTTTTGATAATATGCGGGGCTTAGTACCACAGAACACTTTTACTCCTAGCGGCTTAGTACCTACAAAATGTATGGACGGAGTGCCTTCCGGCGACCATCAGAATTTTTCTATTAGAAATTTCTTACAATAAGCGGCCGCTCTTAAAGACCCGGTCCGCCGATGGGCTCACCAACTATCACGTTTAGGGGTCCAAGGAATATAGTGGTGAAACGTGAGTGTTTTTAGAAATTGAATACCTTTGCCTACATTGGGGGGTCGTGTATGAAAATGATTGTGTCAATTTTGAAATTTTTGTGACTTTTTTGCAATAAATATATTTTCTTTCTTTCTTTTCGGTTTCTTAATCACAGACAGAGAATACTTAGAAAGGATGCTAATAGCCGCTAAAGGATCAGTGGAACGGACTAAAACGCATCTGGATAAAATATGCACAATGCGGACTCTGATGCCACATTTCTTTGAAGATCTTGATGTCAAAAACTACGTAGAACTAACAACTGATACCATGTAAGTATTAAATAAGATTTACGAACATGAAAAGGAGGCAATGTAAACTATCATTCTAAAAATTAATTCTCACAAAATCCGTATCTATAAAGGGTGACAAGGGAATACTGAGCTTCCGCTGCCCATTCTTCCGTCTATGACCGTAGGTTGACAGTTACAATTTTCAATGAATGTGTTATTTTATTGCCACTTTAACAACTAGTACACGCATTAATAAATAACCTTTAGTTTGCCTTTTTTACCCGACTGCGCCAGAAGGAGGGTTATGTTTTTCGAGAGTATGTAGGTATGTATAATTGTTTGGCACGCTCTGCAGCCTGAACGGCTAATTGGAGTTTAGCTTGAGAGGTGTCGTTAGATTTGCATTTACGGTGAGAGTGACACTACACTGCGTGTATCAAATTTAGAAAAAAACAAAATAAGAAAATCGAAGAAATATCTCAAGTGGGGTATCATTGGATAGGTATTTGTTTCGTTTCATCATGTTTAGGTTTCTTTTACCATTTTCCATTTCGAATGACCATTTTGGACTTATAACCCTTTAAAGTTGGTTACTAACTAAAAAGTATGAAATAAAAAAGTTAGGTAAGTACTTTAAAAAATCAAAAACCCGACTGCCTAAAAAGCTGAAAACAAGACCTATTAGACAAGTAGGAAATCAAGACCATGTGCTGCACAATCTTACAACAATCTCATGCAGTCGGCGGCAATAAGTCTTTATTATTGAATTGAGAAGATACCGACCAATTTTTTATTGTTCGCGGCCTGTTACGGCGCAGAAGCACCTTTAGGAATTAGATTAGCAAATGTATTAATTTATGTTTTTGATATTTAAAGTTGGTAGGCGTTTTTGCAATTGTCAATTTAATAAAAAACGTCCAGTCACTCTGTCACTTGCCCTCTGAACTGCTAGCTCAGAACATTAAAATTGCATTTCGTTAATTTAGGATTTGTATTGGCACCTTTATGTTCTACAAAGACATAACACGGCCTATCGGAACTGCGCGGTGCTCGACGAATATATCATTTTTTCTTAAGGTTTAAGTTTGCGCGAGAGACAATTCCGAAGTGGTAAAATATGTCCCCCCCCCCCTGTAACTTCTACAATAAGAGAAATATAAAACTAAAAAATATATATGATGTACATTACCATGCAAAATTCCACCGAAAATTGGTTTGAACGAGATCTAGTAAGTAGTTTTCTTTTAATACGTCATAAATAGTAAACTGCAATTTACCTTCCATTCGTTTTTTATATAGATAACGGTACTTATAGCGTGAGTCCGACTCGCACTTGGCCATTTTTTGTTTATGTGCGTAATTTTATGTAAGAATATGCAAATTTTCAAGGATTTTATTCGGAATACATCATTTATTGATGAAGGAACTAATGAAGAAGAATACAAATTCTGTTTTTAATATATGAAAGTAGTTTACTATAGGTAACTACTATATTTTTATTTATATTGGATCCTGAGCGCGATCCATACTCACAACGGACCAGTGTTCAGAGCTCCGTACCCAGAGGGTAAAAACGGGACCCTATTACTAAGACTTCACTGTCTGTCCGTCTGTCTGTCTGTCACCAGGCTGCATCTCAAGAACCACGGTAGCTAGACAGTTGAAATTTTCACAAATTATGTATTTATGTTGCAGCTGTAACAACAAATACTAAAAAGAAATATTTAAGGGGGGCTCCCATGCAAAAAACGTGTTTTATTGCCGTCTTTATATATACCTAATGGAACAGAAGCCTTCGTGCCGAGTCCGACTCGCACTTTGCCGATTTTTATTATATATTGTCTTATGGCGTTTTTGCTATAATCACACGAAACTTGACTCATTGTGTAACCGCTTTTTACGGCAGAGCAAAAAGCTAGCTAGCTGGCATTGACTTAATTGTTGAGAAGTACGTCTCAGTAACCATACTTCTTTAGAGTCTTGCGTCAATTTTATGGGTTTTTCAAATACTTTTTACCAGATTGCAGAAGGTAATTTGTTTATCAGCCTTCTAATGTATGTTTGTTCCTTTACGCTGTAGGGATCAAACGCATGGGCCGATTTTGATAAGAACGTCAATCCATTCGGAAATCTTGTCACTAAAGACATGACAGTAATCAAATTTCAATATGGCGATAACCAAAAATGTCATAAGTGAATAACATAGAACTCCGAATTATACTATTACGGTTAAAAAAAGAATAATCGAAGTTATTCGTCCATGTATATTTATGCAAATTTAAGACGTAGGTACCTAAGTACAGAACCAGACCATATTAAAATAAAATATAACCACGGGGAAGCAGCTAGTTTTCAAATAAAAAAGAATCATCCAAATCGGTTTACCCAGTCGAAAGTTCTTAGGCAACAAACATAAAAAAAACATACGTGTCGAATTGAGAACCCCCACCTTTTTTGAAGTCGGTTAAAAAGACAAATTTGAAACTTGTAGAACTATATTAGGTAGTTATTATTAAAAAGATTAATTTATAACCCCATAGATGGTTTAGGGGTCCAAAGAACATCTCGTGAAAAGTGGGTATATCCAGAAATTGAATACTTCTGTGTAATGGACCCCCTCGGGGATAAAGGGTGTGATATTATTTATTTTTTGTTTTATTTTATGGTTTATTAATTGTTAATGTACATACAAGAGCAGTGATAGCCCTTACGGTTAAAGAGCCGGCCGAAAATCAGTGAGGCTCGGGTTCGAAACCTGGCATGTACCAATGAGTTTTTCAAAAACTTACGTACATATTTATCACTAGCTCGACGGTGAAGGAAAACATCGTGAAGAAACCAGCAGGTCTCAGAATTAATTCTAAGACATGTGTAAATAGACCCGGTCCGGCGATGGTCTCACCACACCGGTCCACCTATCACGCTTAGGGGTCCAATGTATCTCGTGAAATTTGGGTATATCCAGTAATGGAATACCTCTGCCTACCCCTCGGGGATGAAAGGAGTGAGATTATATTATTATTATAGCGGATGCCCAGCGGCGTTGCCCGCGCGGATTCCGTTCGTTCCCGTTCCCGTGGGAATTTCCGAAAATCCCTTCATAGTGGTTGCCTACAACATATTTATGATACCTACATACCATATTTCAAATAGCCGATGCCCAGCGGCGTTTTCCCGCTTGGATTTAGTTTTTTCCCGTTCCCGTGGGAATTTCCAATAATCCCTTAATACCAATTTCCTATGACATATCAGACACCTTCATACCATTTTTCAAGTTTCTAGGTGTTATCGTTTCGGAGTAGTACGTATTTATCTTTTTAACCAGTTTTTATATTTTCCCGTGGGAATGAGATATTTTCCTAGAATAAAAAGTAGCTTAGATGTTGACCTGGGTTGACTCAGTTATCTCCATATCAAATTTCATCAAAATCCGTCCAGTAGTTTTTGAGTGATGCGTGCAGAACCAGACAGACAGACAGACAGTCAGACAGACAGTCAGACAGACAGACAGACAGACAGACAAACAGACAAAAATTCCAAAAAATGGTGTTTCGGTATCTATATCGATAACTATATACACTACCGTTAAAATTTTCAAAAAATATTTAATGTACAGACACGGCCCCGTTAGAGTTTTATTATAATACTAGCGGGTGCCCAGCGGCGTTGCCCGCGCGGATTCCGTTTATTCCCGGTTCCGTGGGAATTTCCGAAAATCCCTTCATAGTGGTTGCCTACGACATATTTAAGACACCTACATACCATATTTCAAATAGCGGGTGCCCAGCGGCGTTTTCCCGCTTGGATTTAGTTTATTCCCGTTCCCGCGGGAATTTCCAAAAATCCCTTCATACCAATTTCCTATGACATATCAGACACCTTCATACCATTTTTCAAGTTTCTAGGTGTTATCGTTTCGGAGTAGTACGTATTTCTCTTTTTAACCAGTTTTTTTCTTTTCCCGTGGGAATGAGATATTTTCCTGGAATAAAAAGTACCCTAGATGTTGACCCGAGTACTCAGTTATCTCCATACCAAATTTCATCAAAATCCGTCCAGTAGTTTTTGAGTGATGCGTGCACAACCAGACAGACAGACAGACAGACAAAAATTCCAAAAATTGGTGTTTCGGTATCTATATCGATAACTATATACACTACCGTTAAAATTTTCAAAAAATATTTAATGTACAGACACGGCCCCGTTAGAGTTTTATTATATGTATAGATGTATAGATTATAAGGTACCTACATACTTTCAGAGACTCTGGCAAACATTTATATTAATTATCTATACGCGCCACAGCCAGCCTAGCTCGTCAGCCATAATGCACGGGATTATTGACAGTTCCTCGTGACGTCACGCGTAGAGACGTATGTAGTTCCAATAGAGTTTTGCTCGAATCGATATTTATTGGCTAAGTAACTACCATAGAGGTTTTTTTATCATTTTTCATTAATAATTACGATTAAGGACTTAAAACGATTTATTGTTAGTTACTAAAAAGTGTATTTGTTGTTTCCAGATGTATGGCAGACCTTCCAATACTAACAAACGAACACGATCGAGTATTTTTGGGCACTTGCATTGGGAACATTAGTAACTCGAAAGTATTTCTTGCGATTTACAAATTTTGCGTAATGGTTAGTGTCAATTATTTATTACTCTCTGTCAGCCTGTAATGCTCGAGTAAAGAGGCATCTTTTGGGCAAGCTCGTCCTATTGTAAGTCCTGTATTTGCCTTTGGACAGCTCAAGAGTAATCCCAAAATTCATAAATAAAAAAGCCGCAATAAATTATATGACTATGACTATGAAAGTTAATTTTAAAAAATCTAAAACCCGACTGCCTAAAAAGCTGGAAACAAGACCTATTAGTGAAGTAAGAAGGAAAGACCATTTGCTGCACAATCTTACAACAATCGCACGCAGTATCTTCTCAATCTATATATATAAAAGGAGAAGCTAAATCTAAAAATCAAGGCCCAGCCCAAACCGCTGAACATAGAAACATGAAATTTTGTGTGTAGGTTACGTTTATAGTGTAGATGCTTGCTAAGAAAGGATTTTACGAAATTCATCCCTTAAGAGGGTGAAAGAGGGGGTTGAAGTTTGTATGGGATAGTGTGATTTCTGCGTGTATCAACTTTAAACTTGGCACAAATACTCTTCAAAACACACTATGAAATATTAGTTCTAGGATTTTTTAAAAATCATCCTCCAAGGGGGTGAAAGTAGGGGATGAAGTTTGTATGGAAAACCTTCATTTTTGGGTGTATCAATTCGAAACTTTGTAAAAATACTCCTCAAAACAAACAACAAGACACGTATTTCCGGATTTTACAAAAACCATCCCCTAAGGGGGTGAAACAGGGGAGTCGAGTTTGTATGGACACGTGTTGTTTTTTACGTCTATCAACTTCAAACTTTACATAAATACTCTTAAAAATAAATTATACGACACATATTTTTGGATTTTTCGAAAATCATCCCCTAAACGGATGAAAGTAGGGGTTGAAGTTGATACGAAGAAGTTTATTTTTTGCGTCCATCAACTTGAAACTTGGTACAAATGCTTCTGAAAACAAACTATGAGATATTAGTTCTAGGATTATTCAAAAATCTTCCTCCAAGGGGGTGAAAGTGGGGGTTGAAGTTTGTATGGAAAACCTTCATTTTTGGGTGTATTGATTCGAAACTTTGTAAAAATACTCCTCAAAACAAATAACAAGATACGTATTTCTGGATTTTTCGAAAATCACCCCTTAAGGGGGTAAAACAGGGGGTTGGAGTTTGTATGGAGACGTGTTGTTTTTTACGGCTTATCAACTTGAAACTGGGCACAAATACTTTTAGAAATAAATGATGAGACACGTGTTTTTGGATTTTTTGAAAATCATCTCTTAAAGGGGTGAAAGAGGGGGATAACGTTTGTATGGGATAGTGTGATTTCTGCGTGTATCAACTTTAAACTTTTTACAAATATTCTTGAAAATAAACTTGATATATTAGTTCTAGGATTTATCGAAAACCATCCTCCAAGGGGTTTCATCCCCTTGGGGGTTGAAGTTTGCATGAATACCTTCATTTTTGGATGTATCAATTCGAAATTTTGTAAAAATACTCCTCAAAACAAACAACAAGACAAGTAGGTATATCTCGATTTTTCAAAACTCACTGGTGAAACGGGGTTGGAGATTGTATGGAAACGTGTGGTTTTTTTACGTCTATCAACTTGAAACTTACCACAAATACTCTTGAAAATAAATGAAGAGAAACGTATTTTTGTATTATTTTAAAATCATTCCCTAAAAGGGTGAAATTAGGGGTTGAAGTTGGTATAGAGAAGAGGGGTTTTTTGCGTCTATCAACTTGAAACTTGGCACAAATATTCTTTAAAAGTCTCCATACAAAGTATATATTTTTTTTGATAATTTACTATGGGTTGCTAGGAGAAATTTGTTTGTGCATCCCAAAATGTTGAAAAAATAAATGTCTACCCGTGCGAAGCCGGGGCGGGCCGCTAGTTCAACAATAAAGTCATGTTGCTGCCGACTGCATGAGATTGTTGTAAGATTATGCAATACCCAACTTAACATATTTCTTCTTTTTTCTTATTTTTCTTTTTCACAATTTGGTCAAAAATACGCCATTTTGTTTTTTTTTTAATTATATAGGTATACCCAGTGTCACTTTCACTGTAAATACGAATCTAACGACACCTCTCAAGCTAAAATCCATCGAGCCGTTCAGGGCTCGCCAAACAATTGTACATACATACATACTCTCGAAAAACATAACCCTCCTTCTGGCGCAGTCGGGTAAAAAATGAAATTTCTCTTTCTATGAGAGTCTCATAAGCATGAGTGATTTGATTCCGGATCGATGTGAGCAATGGACCATTTACACGAGGCCATTTCATGAGCCAATCCACTAATGGCTTCCTGTAAATAGAGACAGTCCACTGCATTGGATTGTCATGAAAAAACGCAGTAATAAAATAACCTACGAAAAAAAACAAAATTGTCAACAATACAACCAAAGAGGTTGGAAGAAAGAGAAACTTTTTCTTTTTTTAAACGTCTTTGAATACTACACCACAGAGTACCTAACCTAACATATAACACAATAACATTACAAAAATAATATACAAATCCTTCCTCTTTATAATAATATGTACTTTTAGCCGAGTAATAGTGTTCTGTGCTTATTAGTGTCAATGAAAAACAAGATTTTGAATTTCGGAACAGCTTACCAAATTATTACTCTTTTTTTTATTTTAAATATGGAACGCGTACCGCATTTTCTGTTTTTTATACCTACACCACCCTACACTCACAAGGAAGCACCTTTTTTTCTTATTCTAATTGATGTAAAAAGTTTCGTGTCCCTACTAAGTACCCAAAGAGGTTGGAAGAAAGTAATTCTCTTTCCTAGAGAAATTTTTTCTTTAAACGTCTTTGCCAAATGTAGTTTTTTTTTATTTATTCCCGCCCTAAGGCCGGAAGCAATTACTATGAGTCTTTCCCGACCGATGGCGGGAATCACAGCCCTGAATCTCTCTGTGGTGGGAATCATCGCTTCCGACCCGGTACTCAGAACAAACATACACTACTTTCCGAGCATGAGATATGAAAAAGATAATTATTTTCATCAAATGAAAATAATTTAAACGTAGCAACCATACTCATACGAAAGAGTTTACCGAATTTTTTATTATATTCTCTGTAAAGAAAAACATCGTGAAGAAATCCAGTAGGTCTCAGAATAGGCATGTGTAACATACCATCTCATATAGTAGGCTATGCTGTACCCTTATAATTGTAGGGAAGACAGGTTCCTTGTAGTATTTTAATTATTTTTCATATCTCATACTCGGAAAGTAGTGTATGTTTGGTCTGAGTACCGGGTCGGAAGCGATGATTCCAACCACAGAGACATTCAGGGCTGTGATTCCCGCCCTCGGTCGGGAAAGACTCATAGTAATTGCTTCCGGCCTTAGGGCGGGAATGAATTAAAAAAAAATAGTACTACATTTGGAAAAGACGTTTAAAGAAAAAGTTTCTCTAGGAAAGAGAATGACTTTCTTCCAACGTCTTTGGGTACTTAGTAGGGATACGAAACTTTTTACATTAGTTAGAATAAGTAAAAAAGGTGCGGCCTTGTGAATGTAGGTATAAACAACAGCGCGCGGGACGGTACACGTTCCATATTTAAATTTTAAAAAAGAGTAGTAATTTGGTAAGCTGTTCCGAAATTCAAAATCTTGTTTTTCATCGACACTAATAAGCACAGAACACTATTACTCGCCCAAAAGTACATGTTATTAAGAAGGGGAAGGATTTGTATATTATTTTTGTAATGTTATGTAGGTTAGGTACCTACTCTATGATGTAGTATTCAAAGACGTTTAAAAGAAAAAGTTTCTCTTTCTTCCAACCTCTTTGGTTGTATTGTTGACAATTTTGTTTTTTTTTCGTAGGTTATTTTATTACTGCGTTTTTGCATGTTTGAATTTTTGTAAAATTTAAATTTTTTTGTTTACTTTCCTTGAATTCGAAATGAAAAGAAGAGTGTTTAACGCGGGTGGAAGTTATCAATTCCTACTCGGACTATATCCGCCCTCGCTGCGCTCGGGCGTCTAAATACCTCGTATGGGAATTGATTCCTTCCGACCCTTGTATAACAATCTACTATATGGTAAAAGTAATAAAAAAAAGTTATATTCGAAAAGGCCTACGAGACGAAAAGTTTAAAATAATTTGAATTAGTAATAACCTACATCATATAATATTGTGTAATCATGTTTAGAGTCACATACCATTAAGCTAGTCAAAGTAAAAGTCAAAATTTTTTATTCAATGTAGTCATTGGGACTTCACCGCTAGATCTGTGTTTAGAGTTGCTACTTAGATTACCTATAACCTTAGTTTAGAATAAGTTTATAGTTAACTAGCGACCCGCCCAGGCTTCGCACGGGTGCAATGCTAATACTAAAACCTTCCTCTTAAATCACTCTGTCTATTAAAAAAAACGCATCAAATCCATTAAGTAGTTTTAAAAATTTAAGCATACATAGGGACAGAGAAAGCGACTTTGTTTTATACCTATTATGTAGTGATAGTACTGACTTCATGTGTCAGCCTCAAACAAATAAATAAAGGACTCGATTCTGCAGACCAGCTAAACTTCCTAATTTTAAGTTAGCCTATCTTTCTTCACAGAATACGAAAGAAAAAGGACAGAAACAAACCATAGATTATAGAGTAATGTCAAACATGTAAAAACCAACTAATTTGATGTCTTTTAGATGTCATTTTTATCCATGACCTTCTTACATCGTTGCTAAAATTGCTATGTAAGTCGTAGATGTAAGTGTATTTGAATAAGGTGTGAATGCGTTCATAAGGCTCAATTTTGTTATTTTGACATTTGTGACAGTGTAAATAAGTATGGCGCTGATTTCTGTCCCTTTCCTTTCCAAAGCGTTGGAAAAGACTAGGGCTAACTTTAATTTGTAATTTTAGCTGGTCTGCAGAATCGAGTCCAAAGGTTTTGCTAATTCAGTCCTTCCATAAAGTTTCGATACATTTTAACATAGTATACTTACAATGAAGTCGCTTTCTGCGTCAGTAATCCGCTAACTAGGTACGCTACCTATTTACATGTAGTTTTCACTAATATAAATTAGGATATCATATAAACCGAAGCGAGCGCGTGTCGCTAGTTTTATAATATATATATATAATATAGTAATTTGTTATATTTATAGATGACTAGCGACCCTCCCCGGCTTTGCACGGGTACAAAGCTAACACTAAAACCTTTCTCTCGAATCACTCTATATATTAAAAAAAACCGCATCAAAATCCGTTGCGTAGTTTTAAAGATTTAAGCATACATAGGGACAGAGAAAGCGACTTTGTTTTATACTATGCAGTGATGAGGTTCAGAAGTCAGTAGATATTATGTAAAATTGGCCCGAGAAGAAAGTTTTTTTCACTCATTACAAGCTATTGGATAAGGTAGGGTAAGATACTAAGAAAATAAAATGAGTGTCTTATTTCAGATGACTGAATACTGCAGATTAGTCGACTACCCTCACGGTTACCACATCGTCATTGACATGAGACATGTTAATTTGGCTGATGTGATTACCCGTATCAACGTGACAGATTTACACCAAGTGGCTGTTTTGTTAATTGTAAGTAAATGAAATCTTAAATTGAAGGTTTGTTTCGTATTTATTTTGCAAAACACGACAGCTTGTTGATGTTCCTTAAATTCTGTTGGCAAAATTGACAATCAATTCATTACAGAACCCTCAACCATATGCTACTAACTACGAGGTGCCTGAATTTGCAATTTTTTTTCGAATACCTTTTCCTTTTTTCTTTTTTGTACCCAAATGGAGCCAACGCACGCGTTGCTAAGCCCCCGCTCGCTGTCAGTCTGTCTGTTTCGTTATCTGTCACTTTGATGTATCTCAAGAACTGTATAGGTAGACGGTTTAAATGTTCAGAGTGTGCTTCCTATAGTCGCAACAAATTATAATGAATCATTTTCTTGCCCTCATTATTTGGAGCTATAAAAAGCAAATAAGTACTAAAATGAAAAAAAAAGTGAACAATTTAAGGGGTTCCCCGTACAAAAGATGTGTTTTTGGCGTATTTTGCTTGATCGAAGTCCCACACTTCCCACAGGCTAAAACCACCTTACAGATTTAGACTCGACCTTGGAACCACAGCGTGTGCCTCCGTTGCGAAGTCTGCAACTTACTTTATTGACAAAATCAGTCTGAAATAAAACTTATATTATTATTACATCGATTTTTATTTTTTTTAAAATAATACTTGTACAATTATCATGCTAGCAAGGTTACTACACGCAAAGTTTCTACCATCTTGAATTAATGTTTTAGCAAGGATACGCACTCAGAGTTCGAGGAATCCACCTTATAACATCTTCAAAATTGGTTGACACGATTGTATCGATTGCAAAGCAAGTTGTCACCGAAAAGATCGGCAAACGAATCATCGTGCATAAAACATTAGACTCCCTGTTTGAGCATGTACCGAAGGAAGTTTTTCCAGCCGAATATGGAGGAAAACTTAAATCAATAGTTGAATTACATGGTGAGTATATCTACCTATTGTTGATGCCGCCGATGACTGCTCCCAAATACTGTCGACTCTTGCTGTTAATTAACCTTATTGGTTGTAACAGATCCATTTTCCGAGAATGGTCATAGATATTGGGTATGTGATATAATATCAAGAGCTATAGTCATAAATCGAAGATTCGTCGGTCTCTAGACTCAGTACCCAATCCTCTAGACTGCAGAGAAGTCTTATATTCAGTGTTTTAAGCTAGAGTGTTACTAGTCGTCCGCAAATTGGATAAATAAAATTAACTAGTCAAGTTTAGCGGACAACTAGGCTATTAATAGTAAAAGCGTGACTGTCCCTCGTTAATTTCGTTAGGCTGCATTAGAACTGTGATCACAAAGTACGGACACTAAAAGTAGGTGTACCCATTTTTCTCCTGTTTGTATGTGTATGTTTTTGATCCCGATAAAACATGAGACATGTGGTGAGCGCCTAACCGTACCGATGTACCTCAGAATCACTTCTGAGACCTGTAGAGTTTGTCACGAATTTTTCTTTCACTATCGAGGTAGTGATACATTCAGTATGAGTATTTTGAAAAATTTTATGGTATGCCCCTGAACTTGTTAGTTAGCTTACTTCCAGCATGGATACTTCCTTATTACTGTCTGCTAATTATCCCATAGAGTACAAGTTACTTCAAAAACTTCCTGTTGTTTCAGCCGATTGGGTTAAAGTACTGAGTTCTGATGAATTCACTCAATATTGGAGAAAAACTTGCAAAGTGTGTACCAACGAGGCCCTCAGACAGACGGACAAATTCAACGAGCAGTACATGGGGATGCCGGGCAGCTTCAGGACTCTCAGTGTAGATTAAAATTTGTGCAATATTTTATTTTCGGTAGTGGGAATAAACATTTAATAAATAAATATAGGGAATTATTGGAAAATCTTTTATTTTTATGTATTATTTCTATCCCGCAACAGTCCGTAGTGTCTTTCACACAACACTTTATACTTTCTTGAGCACTGATAATTATGTACACCAAACAATGGGGAACTTGCATAAAATTTTATTTTTAATTTATCTTAAAGATTTAAGGATTACATAAAGATACCAAAAAGAAAAAAAAACTTGAAATATGCACAAACAATGTATTTACCTATTTCAAATCTTGACGTGACGTCACTACTCATCTTAAGAAGTAAACTTTTCATGGAGCCTGAATATATTATTTATTACCGAAAACATATTTTCAGTTTTATTTAATAATAGCGGATAATTAACAATTCCATTTGTGAAAGAAGTTCTGAAATAGATTCAGTAGTTTTTGAGTTTATTCGTTTCAAACTTAAGTACAAATATATATTTTCATCTTTTTCGCTTTGTGATGGAGTGACGTCACTCGTCGCTGATTGTTTGAGTGAGTGTTTCAAATTACGTCTCATGTAGAGTTACTTAGAATTGAAATATTTCGCGAAAATATCATCATTTTAGAAATGTTTTTTCATCAATGCACCTCTAGCGACTTTCAATATTGAATTATTAAGATAATTTATCAATATAATTTTAGTGCAAGTTCCCAATCAAAAATCTACAGAAAAAGCAACCGGCAAACTGTTATGGAAGATTGCAATGAACATCATGGCATCTTTATTAGGATTTTTTTTTAATTCTACCGGAAACCTGAATAAACAAGTTCCGGCACCCGCTTGTCTTCTCTTTTCAAGTGTCAGTTGACCTCTTAGAGGCCTTGAACTGTTGTCCTACAACCACATGACGTTCTGTTGTTAGTTTGTTCATCACAAGAATTGTTGTCAGTACCACTTATTTATTTAATTAATTAAGTTTAGGGAGACCTACAGCTATAATAATAATAATGGGCAATGAATTGAAACCTCTGAAAGTCAATAATGGTCTTCACAAGTACATAGTAGAATATTTTATATAACACTATATCATCACTACATAGTATAAAACAAAGTCGCTTTCTCTGTCCCTTTATCCCTATGTCCTTATGTCCCTATGTCACTTTGTACGCATCTTTAAATCTCTTTGAGTATTAAACCAACAGGAGACGTCACGCGCACTAGTTCCTTTGCAAAAAAGTCTGCCAATTTCTGCGGCGGGAACAAACACAAATAATGTTAAAACAAACGCATTTTTTGACCAAACAATTAAACGCTAGCTTGAACTAGATGCACACAAATACATTCACCAATCCAAGCACTCCGTGAACTCAATAAAACTAGTTGTATTTAACAGGTGTGCGCGTCGACCGACACTTTTTTTTGGCAGAGGGGAACGCCTGTCAGTGGCGTCTCCGGTTGGTTTAATACTCAAAGTTAAATCTACGCAACGGATTTTGTTGCGGTTTTTTTAATAGATAGTGTGATTTAAGAGGAAGGTTTTAGTATAAGCATTGTACCCGTGTGAAGCCGAGGCGGGTCGCTACTAAAAAATAATGCTCACTTTTCACTATATATATATATAAAGAGAGAATTAAGTCCTGACTCACTGACTCATCAACGCCCAGCCTAAACCCTTACACCTAGAAAGCTGTTTTTTACGTATATTATTTTGAAGACGTAAACTAGAAATAAGAAAGTATTTTTCGAAATTCAACCTTTAAGGGGGTGAAAAAGGGGTTGAAAGTTTGTATGCAAAACCTTCATTTTTGGGTGTATCAATTCGAAAGTTTGTAAAAATACTCCTCAAAACAAACAACAAGATAAGTGATTCTAGATTTTTTAAAAAACCTCCCCTAAGGGGTTGAAACAGGGGGTTGGAGTTTGTATGGCGACGTGTTGTTTTTTACGTCTATCAAGTTGAAACTTGACACAAATACTCTTAGAAATAAATGATGAGATACGTGTTTTTGGAGTTTTCTAAAATCGTCCCCTTAAGGTGTAAAAGTAGGGGTTGAGTTTGGTATGTATGGAAAACCTTCATTTTTAGGTGTATCAATTCGAAACTTTTTAAAAATACTCCTCAAAACAAAAAAACAAGACACGTGTTTCTGGATTTTTGAAAAAAAAACCCCAAGTGGTTGACACAGGGATGGAATTTGTATGGAGACGTGTTGTTTTTTACGTCTATCAAGTAGAAACTTAACACAAATACTCTTAGAAATAAATGATGAGAGACGTGTTTTTTGATTTATTCTAAAATCGGCGTGAAAGTAGGGTCTCATAAAAGGGTGAAAGTAGGGGTTGAGTTTGGTATGTATGGAAAACCTTCATTTTGAGTGTATCAATATTATTCGAAACTTTGTAAAAATTCTCCTCAAATAAAACAACAAGACACGTATTTCTGGATTTTCAACTTGAAACTTGGCTCAAATACTCTTAGAAATAAATGATGAGACACGTGTTTTTTGGATTTTTCGCGAATCATCTTCTAAAGGACTGCAAGTAGGGGTTGAAGTTGGTATGAAGAAAGTGTGGTTTTTTTTTGCATCTATCAACTTAAATCTTGGCACAAATATTCTTCAAAAGTCTCCATACAAAGCCCACTTTTTATTTGAGAATTCACTACGGGTTCCTTGAGGAAATTTGTTTATTAGTATGAGCATATGCATAGCCTTTGTATCAAGAACTAATTCAAAAACTATAAACGAGAGAGTGTCTTTACAACACGTAAGAGAATAAGCGCAATTACTGAAATTAGTTTGTTCAGTATCGACTACTTAATTGATTTCAGCTAATGTTAATATTATGTGTCCAGTTTAGGGCTACCTATGGAAACCGTACTTATATTTACCTTATAACCGTACTTATCGCTCTTTATTTAAGAAAAAAATGGTTAGACAAAACTTAAGTACGAATGCATTACCAATCTGATTGGGGTGTATGAGGATTTGCTCTTATTCTGTGACGCGTTGTATATAGTGTTTTTAATAACAAAAATATAAGCCCGCTTCTCATTCGTGAGGCTCAGGTTCCAATCCCGGCATGTACAGTCAAGTTTTAATAAGGATCCCTAATTCTTTTTCGTCATAAATATAGCATACTAGCTACCCGCCCCGACTTCGCAAGGGTGTAATGCTTATACTAAAACCTTCCTCTTCAATCACTCTATCTATTAAAAAAACCGCATCAAAATCCGTTGCGTAATTTTAGAGATTTAAGCATACATAGGGACATAAGGACATAGGGATATAGGGACAGAGAAAGCGACTTTGTTTTATACTATGTAGTAATGATGTTACTCAGGGATAATGTATCATTCTAATGGTGAAAGAATTTTTAAAATCGGTCCAGTAGTTTTTGAGTTTATTCGTTATTAACATACAAAAATACAAATCTTTCCTCTTTATAATATTAGTGTAGATAGACAGATAGTGTAGATTATCCTTCTTGACATATTTTTTAAACGCAAAGGAATAACAAATTCCACGTGGACGAAGTCGCGGGCATCAGCTAGTGTTAATATATGGGTACCTGAACGCGAGAGGTGGTGTGCCTGTTCCCGGACCGGGGTACCTACTACTAGGCATCCCTCGGAATCAATTCTGGGACTGTCTGAGGGTTTCCTCACGATGTTGTTACGATAAATATGTAAGCGTAAGTATAAAATTCGTAAGCTTTTATAAGACTTATTACATCGCCTACTCAAAATAAAATAATCACCCAAATAACATTAAATTTTTAATTTTGAGGAATTTGTTTACTATTTGTATTTCTTTAAAAACAGACTGTATTAGACAACAGTATTTGTTTTTTTTCTTATTATTCAGACAGTAAAACAACTTCGTCCACCTGAATTCTTGTACTATAGTTTAAATAAAAATAAATAAATAATCTCACGCCGTATATCCCCGAGGGGGTAGGCAGAGGTTTTGGATTTCACGAGATATTCTTTAGACGTCTAAACGTGATAGGGGTGTCCCATCATCGGACCGGGTTACACATGTCTCAGAAATTATTCTGAAACCTGTGGGTTTCCTCGCGATGTTTTCCTTCACCGTCGAGCTACTGATAAATATGTACCTACCTGCGTATCCTTTTCAAAAACTCATTGGTGCCATTAATGGATTTAAACCCGAGCCTCACTGATTTGCATCATGTGAAGCAGGCTCTTTAACCGGAAGTCTGTCACTGCTCTTATACTTGCTTAACTTGTTACAAAACCTTGTGGTCATTATTACTAATTATCTTTAAAATAATAATTATTTTGAAATAACAAACTGAAATTCATTCTTCCAAAACAATAACAAAAGATAATTAATAATGATATTATCTACTTTTAATTACTTATTTATTTAACAATCCGTGCGTTTTTTTAAATTTACTAAGGAAATTCTCACGTATAAAATCTTTGCTACGTATACTAGGTAGGTACCTACTACGTATATACAATATGCAAATCCTAAAACATAGAATGGAGTAGTTAAGCGTTCACCTAAGTGATGAAGACAATAATTGTACATAAAGTTAGTTACTAGGAAAGTAAGATAATGGTTGAGACGTAGACTCAATATTAAAATATTTGGCAACATAGGTACCTGCAACACCTATACCACCGGTAATACGTCATAAACATTCAAGTTGTATTTATATGATGATACTAGCTGTTTTTTAGCAGTTTTTCCTAGCAGTTTCACATGCTTAGTTCCCGATCCCGTTCGAATACGGGTATGCCTATGTTACTCAGGGATATTGTGGCATTCTAAAGGTTACAGAATTTTTGAAATCGGTCAAGTAGTTTTTTAGTTTATTCGTTACAAACATACATAAATACAAATATTTCCTCTTCCTCTTTATAATATTAGTATAGAAGTGGAGATTCAAATAAAAAACTGGTCCTTTGCAAACCCGGGGCGCATTGGTGTAGCTAGGGATTTTTCGAATCGGCCGGACATAGCAAGGTGGTAACTGACTATCAGCGCATGCGCAACTATGTAGGTATTAAGTATGGATTTCAGTGATCCTATCTTATTATACCTACTATTATTTTTCTTTCATCTGTGTCCTGACCAAAACTAAGTAGCGTAAGCTAATATAGCTAGGTATGACAAGAACTCCGCTCTTAAATTACCAACAATAAGGTAAATCAAACAGATGGTAGGTTTCTGTGTTATTATTAGGTATAATGTTATTTATTTGTTACAAATCAAAAAGACCGCTAGTCTATACATATAATAAAACTCTAACGGGGCCGTGTCTGTACATTACATATTTTTTGAAAATTTTAACGGTAGTGTATATAGTTATCGATATAGATACCGAAACACCAATTTTTGGAATTTTTGTCTGTCTGTCTGTCTGTCTGTCTGGTTGTGCACGCATCACTCAAAAACTACTGGACGGATTTTGATGAAATTTGGTATGGAGATAACTGAGTACCCGGGTCAACATCTAGGGTACTTTTTATTCCAAGAAAATATCTCATTCCCACGGGAAAATATAAAAACTGGTTAAAAAGAGAAATACGTACTACTCCGAAACGATAACACCTAGAAACTTGAAAAATGGTATGAAGGTGTCTGATATGTCATAGAAAATTGGTATGAACTGATTTTTGGAAATTCCCACGGGAACGGGAATAAACTAAATCCAAGCGGGAAAACGCCACTGGGCACCCGCTATTTGAAATATGGTATGTAGGTGTCTTAAATATGTCGTAGGCAAGCACTATGAAGAGATTTTCGGAAATTCCCACGGGAACGGGAATAAACGGCATCCGCGCGGGCAACGCCGCTGGGCATCAGCTAGTATATTATAATCTTTTGTTAAAACGTAAACTAAGTAGTTACCATATTTCAAGGTTGTGTAGCAGACACATTCAGAAAACATTCCAAATATAAATAATATACTATTTATTAATTATATATATAAATATATATTTAATAATAACAATATAAAGAATACAAGCATGTATAGGTCATCAAAAATCATGTAGCCAGTTGTGTGTAAATAAAAAAAAGTAAGTTGAACCTTAGATCATATAAAAAGTATTTTTTATTTGATCTGAGAGTTGAACTAAGAAAAGGTTACCTTGTTCCGGGGCAGTTAAAAACAAAATTGTTGTGAATCATATAATATTACCGATGTTGTGTAGTTTTTGAGATAATGGCATACTTTCGGTTAGACGCTTTTAGAGTTACTAAATAACTTTTATTTTAATATTAGTAGTGTGTGTACTGTTTGTGACTGAGCAAGAACATATCATAACGACTGAGTGAACCAGAAGTGAAAGAGAAGTATAAAAAGCTAATGAAAGAAAGTATGAATGCAAAGAACAGGATGCCTGACTGGTAGGATTGTGAGACGAATAGTGTAGCAGAGGAAAAGAAAAAAGCGTAGCTGGAAAGGTAATTTAAAAATGATTAATAGTGACCACAATAAGGACAAGGTTGAAAGTATGATAGAACGATATGCAGCGATTAAGACGAAAGTAAAAAAGTATATTGAGAAAAAGAAACAAGAGAAGAATAATATGCTGGACCAAAAATTTTGCGCAAGTTTTCGAAATAACATAAAGATATTTTGGAAACTAGTAAGAACAGCGCAGGGGAAGTCCACAAAATCTTCGGTGAATGTAATAAGGGATGAAAGCGGTGAAATTATGATAGAAGAATGGTGTTTACTAGAGCGGTGGAAAATATACTTTGAAAGTCTGTTTGCAAAGCAAGAGATTGAGCATGATAGTGAAATTTGTGAGGTGTCAATTCCACAGGATAGTGAAATAAGTATGAAAGAGATTATGAAAGCGTTTTGAGTTGAAACGTTTGAAACTGGGTAAATCATACCCTGCAGCTTTACCCAGTTTCAAACGTTTTAACACTAAGACAGAGTAACCGTGGAGATGCTAAGGGCTGGATATGGGCTAGTTGCAGGCTTGCAGGCCTGCTGCAACGCCTATTTAACCTCTGTCACAGTCGAGTGCCAGATGACTGGACTAAGGTGGTTGTGCTACTATGTATTTAAGGGGAAGGGGTGGCAGCAGGATTGCAAAAACTATCGTAGCATTAGTCTCTTAAGTGTGGTAGGAAAACTTTATGCAAGGATTTTAATTGTAAGTGAAACAGATGCGAAAATATGGGACGTTCAGGCAGGTTTTCGAAAGGAAATGGGATGTATGGATCAAGTCTTTTCCTTATGGTGCGTTACCGAGAAGTTTTGCGCTAAGGGCCAAAAAATCTATTGCGCCTTTATAGACCTGAAAAAGGCTTACAATAGAGTGAGGAAGAACGAATTGTTGTTAACACTTCTGGCCATGCATAGGTTGGACCCTATTCTGGTACGGGCTCTGAAATCTTTATATAAGGATTCCAGGGCCTGTGTTAGAATAAATGGAGCCTACACAGACTGGTTTAACATCTCCGTGGGTGTTAGGCAGGGATGTGTAGCATCACCTTGGCTATTCAAACTTTTCATGGATAGTTGTTTGACAGATTTGCAAGAGCGAGATTGTAGAATACGAACGGAAGAGGTACCGGTCAAATGCCTACTGTACGCTGATGGTTAAGTCATAATTGAACCATCGGCGCATGAGTTGCACGACATGGTAACTATCGTGAATGAGGCATTCAAGAGGAAAGGTATGAAAGTAAATGTAAGCAAGACGAAGGTTATGGTTGTGGAGAAAAATATGGATATTGTAGGATCGTAGCAGGGCTATTGTGTGCCTACCCGTTCGGGAAAAAGTTGTGAGAATATGACGTGTGTGTGTGAGAACTTTAGTTATATATTTAAAAGTGTTTTTGAATAATACTGTGAAACAAAAATATTTTTGATGACGATTAAAATAATATTGTGTAAATTTTATCCCAACTACGGAACCCTACTATGGCCGCTGCCATATTATATCGTCGTTATCGTATCGATACACTCATAAGTGTAAATATTATGAATTTTTCTCTTCGGTGACTGAAATTTTGAACTACATGTCACATACTTTAAGACAAGATTAAAAGATGCAAAACTAGTACAAAGGTCCTCGAGAAGTTTTTTATTGTACGGCTTAGTTCATTTATGGCATTAGTGTGCTTGAATCTTTCCTAAAGCTCGGACGGTATACGGTTACTACTTATAATTATTTCGACATGGATTTTTCGTTGTTGAAAATACATTCGGATACAATTCAAGCCGTAAGAAAGGAATACGGCTTGGAGAATGTTAAAGAATTAAATGAAGCTATAGACAAACTCGACGACTGGGCGCATAAACAAAATCATTTCACGGAAACTAACTTCGGTGAGTATATACTTCATTGTCGTAATATTAATAGTCTGTTTTAAATAACTCATCTGTTTAACTCATCCAAATGTAGCGTACTTACTTTCTCTCGACTCCGGTCGCCAGTGATTGCGGCGTATACTTTAACAGGATTGGCGTTAGACAGAGTAAATCAGATCAGGGATTTGGGTTTGATTATGGACAGCAGGCTGGATTTCAGAGAGCACATAACAACTGTGTGCAAAAGCGCAAATAAAGTGTTAGGCTTCATAATGAGAACCGCTTCAGATTTCCACGATAGCAGAGTATCGCTCATGCTGTACAATGCCTTTGTCCGCAGCAAGTTAAAGTATAGCGCAATAGTTTGGGACCCCAGAGAAGCCAAATACTCTCTCTTAATAGAGAGAATTCAGCGGAAGTTCGCCAGGTATCTCTATAAGAGAAATTATGGATACTATCCTTTCCTTTTCCCCTCTCTATTCGTGACAGGAATGGTAGGGCTTGACTCGCTGGGGCTAAGACGTAAGGTACAGTTGGGCATACACTACTGTCTGCTGATGCGCCATAAAATAAATAACCCAACGGTGTTAAGTGGCATCAGCCTGTTTGTACCGAACAATTATACACGTACGGGCCGCCGCGCCGCTGGCACCAGCTGTTCGCGCTCCCCGCGCAACGCTCGCTCCACGCCGCCAACGCGCCCACGGCTCGAGCACTCACTCTGCTCAATCACTTTTTACTTCAGGTCCAGGATGTCGACATTTTTGACGAATATTTAGCTGTATTTATTAATAAGCTGCGAATGTATTTATGCCGTCTGTAATTTTAGTGTTTTAGTACTGTAAGTAAGGGTTAAGGGTTAAGGCAACGGGCGCTTTGGTGTAAACTGTAAGTCTGTTGCCGAAATGTATATAAATAAATAAATAAATAAAATAATAAATGTCCGCTACTGCAAATGCATACATACCTACTTAATTAATTAGGAACTTTAATATGACGCTAAACTTTACTTATTATTTAATTATAATGTAATGTTGTGTTAACTTATTGTAAAAATCGTTTCACTTTGTAAGTCTTTTTGAAACTTTTGTCGCTTTCGTGAGTACTTATTACCAGAAATGGAATCCCTATGTCTACCCTCTCGGGTATAAAAGGCTTGGTCTTTTTGAGACCTTTTATTTAATTTGCAATGTTTGTATGTAACTAATTAACTACGAGTATGTATGTTCTGGTGGAATCTTGCAAGTCTTGCAACTCTATTTTGAAGCAGATATCTTCAACCGATTGAGCTGAAATTTGGTATACTTATGTAAGTTCGGTGATAATGAAATATTATGGCACCACCGAGCCGATCTGATGATGGAGCCAGGAGGTGGATGTCGCAACTCCTCAATAACTACTCGTAAACCCCTCGAGTTTGGGCTCGTATGATTCGTCTTGACAAATGCTTTGGTGCTAGATGGTAACCAGGGTCTGATGATTTAGCTGGAAGACGGCTATGGGAACTAGGCAATTAAATCACACAACCCCATCGAGTTTGGGCTCGTATGATTTGTCTTTACGAGTACTTTGGTACAAGATGGTAACCAGGGTCTAATGATGGAGCTGGAAGATGGCCATAGGAACTCAGTAATTAAACGACATAACCCCATCAAGTTTGGGCTAGTATAATTTGTCTTGACGAGTACTTTGGTGCTAGATGGTAAACAACCAGAATCTGATGATGGAGCTGCAAGACAGCCAAATGAACTCAGTAATTAAACGACAAAACCCTATTGAGTTTGGGCTCGTTTGATTTGTCATGACGAGAAGTTTGGTGCTAGATGGTAAACAACCAGAATCTGATGATGGAGCTGCAAGACAGCCAAATGAACTCAGTAATTAAACGACAAAACCCTATTGAGTTTGGGCTCGTTTGATTCGTCATGACGAGAAGTTTGGTGCTAGATCGTCACCAGGGTCTGATGATGGAGCTGAAAAATGGCCATGGGAACTCGATAATTAAACGACATAACCCCATCGAGTTTGGGCTCCTTTGATTTGTCTTGATGAGTACTTTGGTACTAGATGGTAACCAGGGTCTGATGATGGAACTGGAAAATGGCCATAGGAACTCGGTAATTGAACGACATCACCCCATTGAGTTTGGGCTCGTTTGATTCGTATTGAGTAGTATTTTGGTACTAGATGGTAACCATGGTCTGATTATGGAGCTGGAAGATAACCAATTGAGCTGAAATTTTGTATACACATGACCTCAGAACTAATTCTGGGAGCAAACGCCCATTTCGAGGGGGTTTCCTCAAGATGTTTTCCCTTACCTTCGAGCAAGAATCAGTTGTTGGTATACAAGAAGTAGAAGGTAAAGGAAAAAAGTAAGACTATCTACGAAAAGAAGTGAGATGCCATTACAACCAAAGCTTGTCAAAAACCCAAGCCTCGCAACTTAGTTCTTCTACGGTAAAAAGTTGCGAGATACATGTAATACCAAGTCGGTTAATTTATTCAGAATCACTACTAAGGGACCTACTGTCTTATGTAATTACGCAATTATCTAATCTAACAACCTCCTATAGTGACCATAAAAATATTGAAAATCCATCCAACTAAACAATCTAAGTTAATATAATATGTATTATTTGTGAGATACATTGGGTTTTCATGCGATGGCCAAGTCAATCTATTTATTTAAAACATACAAGATTTTTAATATTGTTATAAGGTAAACGCAGCTATCAACGACCCATCGAAAATCTGCAGGTATTGCCGACCCATTCTGCGTATTCCTATTTTTATCGGTTTGGAACGATTTGAGTCAAAAGAGAGTATAATATACATACATGTTTGTATGTTTCCTAATTATTTTCTGGTGTTAGTGTACGTAGGTACACGGGAATGTGACCAAATACGTTAGTTTCTGTGAACGTAGCGAGTGCGCCGATCCTGTCATACTAACCCTTACTTCCTCAGGTAAGTACTCAAATTTTTTGCTTAAGATATTTTATATATAAATATTTACGTTAAGTTTATTATGAATAACTCAACATATTCCTTTATTTGTATATTCCACATTTCGCAACGAAATTATTATGTTTTAAGAGATTTTAAAAAGTATTTTTCAAATTAAAATAGAACGGCAATAGCTGCAGTGCATTTTAGTAGTGCAGTCATTACCGACCCATGGATCGGCAATGGCTGAGAGGTTATTCTTAATTTTTTCTCTTTTTCGTTAATGCTTACAATGATTAAACAAGTTTTTGTAACACCATTTCAATCTTAAGTATTCTAAAATTATAAGCATCTATTAGCGACATACACCATGTTATATTAAAAACTTGTTTTTCCGCGATAAACTGCCACGCATTATTAAACATTTAGACGCGGGATATGAAAGAAACTACTTAGATTTTTCTTCGTATTTATATGAAAATTGTGTTTTTTTTATAGTTTAGGACTAAATCAATAAATTATTGTATTAAAACGGATGGGGAAATATATTAAAATTAATATTAATTATTTTATTGTGGCTCGGAAAAAGATTTGTTAATTTTTTTATTCAACACTAATTACCGATCCATATGAATCGGCAATTGCAACAAAGAGAAGCTATCACCGATTCTATACCGATTAATTATATTTTTGGATTAATGGTATGTAATGTCTAAAAGTAAAGCTACTAATTTATTTCAATATAATGATTTGATTCAATGAGTTAGGTTAGGTTTAATTTCATTTAATGTCATTAAATTTCATTTTCATTTCATATCCATAAAAAAAATCTACTGAAGACTTGGCTGTATGCATAGTTCCCTTTGCCTACCCAGAATGGGTGAAGAAAACAAAAAAAACCTCTGCTTTAAATCTTTTACAGTTGGCGCGATTTTCCAAAAATTTTAGTTGAGTTTATTGTATTTTTATTATTTTATTAAATTGCTTAATTTTTTCGCAACTGTATTAAAATTGTTATTAAGTACACGTGCGGAACCGTCATTGCAACTTGTTCCGACAGTCAACCCTCACCTTCGACTACGCTAAACTTGGGAAGTTCGAAAAAAATTATAGGCTTTTTGAGGAATAAAACAAATTGTTTAAGTTATTTTGAAATAAAATTGTCTAATTATTTTTATTCAAAACATATAAATTATATATTTATAAAGTTTTTACTTTTATTTTCAGGTTTGTGACTCTGACTTATATAGGTAGTATAAAGTATTAGTGCTAGCCACGGTGGAGCAAATCATGATTCATGTGTCTAGAAGCACCAGCCACTATCCCAACTTGAAAAACTCTGTGCTGAAAATAAAACAGTGTGTTTTTATTTTATTAACATCTACACATTTACAAAATTATCTCTGAATTTTGATAGTGAATATTTATGTTTCAGGTGATTCAGTTAACCCCTATGTCAAACACAATTGACACTAAGACCAATTCCCTTCAACGGCACTACAGGGAACTGCATTATGAAGTAACAGCATTGACATTATTTTAAGAAGTATAGTCTATTTTGCACCAAGTGGGTTCGGTGACAGTTCACATTTTTCCTTTTTACGCATACAACTTTCTAGTAAGAAAAATGGGTGGTTCCAAAAATAATGAATAATTTATTATTATGTAATTGCTAAAATACAATAATTGTCGCCTCTAAAATTCTAAATTAAAATCTCAGACTATAAATCAAGAAACATATGAAAAACAATAGATAAAAAAGATATCCTAAAAATACGTATTGCGTGGAACGGAACTTTTACTCATAGGGATTGACACTACTTAATCTACATTAAATCGATGAATCGAAGCTTTTTGGCGGGAATCCGAAAAAAGATGCAATGTTTTCGTAAAATTTTCATTTTGTTGTATCTTTTGGGTTTAAAATAGTAATAGTGTATTATGTGGCAGGGCTCTGTGAAAGTGTGCAGTGATTTGTAGATTCGATAATGTATGATATTTTCGTATTGCATCAAAAAGTCGATGACATTTTTTTTTTATTTTACATTGTTTTTCCCTTATATAACCTGTGAAATTTAAACATATTCAATTAAAAGTAATCTTGAAAAATCATTCTATCAATAAAGTATAAAATCGATTCCATTTCCTTTACAAACTTACTCGAAACTTTAAAAAAATCGATTGGATTTCATTAGGACACATCACTTTAATTGTCAACAGTGAACTGTCACCGAACCCACTTGGTGCGAAATAGACTATAATTACTATTAAGCAGGCTAATCAATTAGAAAGAAAGGGTATGGTAACTATGGTTTGCACTAGCTGGCCAAGCAGCAGGTTTCCGGGGGCGCAAGATACCAATACGTGACCTATGTTCTCACTTTTATTTTATGAATGTTATTCTATTTACCATTTTTATTAAAGTCTATTTTCTTATATTACTAAAATTTCATTTGTGTCCACCGCGAAATCAATATTCAATACCTTTATTTTTATTGAAGTCCAAATGTGAAAACAATCTTTTAAAGAATCCACAAGCATTCCGAGGTTCACTGCGATTAGTTGGAAAGCATGGGCACTAGAAGAAGAAATCTACATAACAATGAATTTCATGTTGGTTCTATTCCTTTTTTTCACCCCTAGGCAAAGGCATTACGCCATGCAGCCTTGTCATTAGTTTATGATATCCTTGAGTAAATGGCTCTGCTTCAGAGTCCATGCACAAAAATACAGTGTCTTCAACACTTTCTACATCCCTAACTTGGTTATCAACTGTAAAATAATAGCACGTTTACTGAAGACTTCATTGTGACTTCTTGAGGCAATCCAAAAATGTCCATATCTTACATTTTATCGAATTTCCCATTCACTGCACACTTTCACTGACACTTATTGCCACATAATAAACTATTACTATTATGATGAGTCAAAACCCGAAGTACACAGCAAAATGAAAATTATACAAAAAACATGACGTTCCCCTTCGGATTCCCGCCAAAAAGTTTAAAGTCAAGTTTATCTCCATTTTCTGATTATTTTAGTATTTATAATTATTGTAATGAATTAAGTACAAAAATGAGAATCAAATAAGAGTAAACGGGACATTTCGAAAACGGGATATTTTGGGAAGAATCGAACATGTAGGTAGGTATTTTGTGAAAAAAAGTATGCTTTATTTACGTACGGTCGGTGTTAGATTCATAAAAATCGGTAATAGCTTCAAAGCGTTTCGGGTGGGTCGGCAATAGAAACAATTGACTTCAACAATCCTTTGATTATTTTTTCAATGAAAACATGATATTTATAAACAAATGAAAATATAAATATAAAATATACAATCTATATTTAAATATAAAATAAAAAAATCTGGTGTGTTTGCAACCACTACCCTTAATTCTTATAATTAATTTCAAAATTTGCTTAAGGGGGTCGGTAATAGCTGCGTTTACCTTAGTCACTATAAGAGGTTGTTAGATTAGATAATTGCCTAACTACTTAAGACAGTAGGTCCCTTATTAGTGACTGAATAAATTAACCGACTTGGTATTACATGTATCTCGCAACTTTTTGCGGTAGAAGAACTGAGTTGCGAGGCTTGGGTTTTTGACAAGCTTTGTTTTTAATGGCTACATTTTAGCGCATTAAAATAAAAGCTTATTTTAAATAATATTTGTTACTCTTTACTTAAATATTATTTTTTATGAAAGCACATTAAAAATGCTTTCTGTGTCATGAATGGGCGGGAAACAAAAATGAGGTAATGAAGTGGTAATATCTTTTAGTTTTCGCGACCGAGCTGTAACAATGATATAATTATAATTTATTATTGATAGCCCTATTTAAAGTGAACCTGATCCATGCTTTGGACGAAAGAGTTTCTCCTATAACTAAAGTACCTACCTATATAACTAGTTCAGCGAGTCAGCGGTGAATGAAAACATTGTGAGTAAATTCGCAGGATCTAGCATTTTTTCTGAGGCATGTTGAAACAGCCTCAAAATCGTTGGACTCATAAGTTACCACGTTTAGGGACCTGATAAATACACTGATAGAATGTCGGTATTCTGAGGAATCGAATACCCCAGAAGAGTATTTCTCATAGGTAGATACCATCGTATAGAGTACCTAAGAGGAATAATGAAAACCAGCTCTACTGAGCTAAGTAGTATTTTGGCTGGGTAGGATAACCTGATTGCCCCTTTGTTCACAGTTTTGTGACTTTTTTTTCAATAAATATTTCTTTTTTTCTTATCGGTGTCTAAATCATAGATAGAGAATACTTAGAAAGGATGCTAATAGCCGCCAAAGGATCAGTGGAACGTACCAAAACACATCTGGATAAAGTATGCACAATGAGAACTCTGATGCCACATTTCTTTGAAGATTTCGATGCCAAAAACTACGTAGAACTAACAACTGATACCATGTAAGTACCTACATATTAAATAAGATTTACAAACATGAAAAGGAGGCAATGTAAACTATAATTTTGCCAAATTTTCTCAGAATCCATATCTAAAGGGCGCCAACGGAACATTATAACGTGTTATTACTAAGCCTCCGCCGTCCATCCGTCCGTCTATGATCGTAATTAGGAAGACAGTTGAAATTTTCAAAGAATGTGTACTTTTATTGCCACTTTAACAACTAATACTAAAAATGTAATGTAATGTAAGAGCAGGGATAGCCTTTACGGTTACAGAGCCGGCCGAAAATCAGTGAGGCTCGGGTTCGAATCCTGGCATGTACCAATGAGTTTTTCAAAAACTTACGTACATATTTATCACTAGCTCGACGGTGAAGGAAAACATCGTGAGGAAACCCGCAGGTCTCAGAATTAATTCTGAGACATGTGTAAATAGACCCGGTCCGGCGATGGGCTTACCACCTATCACGTTTAGGTGTCCAATGTATCTCGTGAAATGTGGGTATATCCAGTAATGGAATACCTCTGCCTACCCCCTCGGGGATGAAAGGCGTGAGATTATATTATTATTATATTTACTAAAAATGTAATAAAATTCTAAAAATAACAGTGTTTTTGGGTTTTTAGTTCGATGTTTTTTATTGTAAGTTGGTACTGAACACTTCGTGTGCGAATCCGACTCGTACTTGGCGGTTTTTTAAAATTTTGTAAAGGTAACAAATGAACAGTTACTTTAGTGTTGATCATTTTAAAGTAATAATAATATAATAATATAATCTCACGCCTTTTTTTTATCCCCGAGGGGGTAGGCACATGTATTCCATTACTGGATATACCCACATTTCACGAGATATATTGGACCCCTAAACGTGATAGGTGGTGAGCCCATCGCCGGACCGGGTCTGTTTACACATGTCTCAGAATTAATTCTGAGACCTGTGGGTTTCCTCACGATGTTTTCCTTCACCGTCGAGCTAGTGATAAATATGTACGTAAGTTTTTAAAAAACTCATTGGTACATGCCATTTTAAAGTAAATACTATTTTTAAGGCTTTTATTTAACTTGCAATGTATGTATGTATGTAACTATGTATGTTCGGGTGGAATCATGCAACTCAATTTTGAAGCAGATATCTTCAACCGATTGAGCTGAAATTTGGTATACTTATGTAAGTTCGGTGACAATGGAATATTATGATACCACCGAGCTGATCTGATGATGGAGCCAGGAGGTGGATGTCGCAACTTCTTAATGACTACTCGTAAACTCCTCGATTTTGGGGTCGTATGATTCGTCTTGGCAAATATTTTGGTACTAGATGGTAACCAGGGTCTGATGATGGAGCTGGAAGATGGCTATGGAAACTAGGTAATTAAACGACACAACCCCATCAAATTTGGGCTCGTATGATTTGTCTTTACGAGTACTTTGGTACTAGATGGTAATTAGGGTCTAATGATGGAGATGGAAGATGGCCATAGGAACTCAGTAATTAATCGACATAAACCCATCGAGTTTGGGCTCGTATAATTCGTCTTGACGAGTACTTTGGTACTAGGTGGTAACCAGGGTCTGATGATTGAGCTAACCTAAGAATTACCAATTGAGCTGAAATTTTGTATAATATAATCTATGGTTAGCCATGTTACGTCATTCTAAATCCAACTAAAAAGTAAAAAATAAATTAAAAGTATTTTTTTTAAAACAAGCTTTTATTTGAATGCGCTAAAAAGAATAAAATAAAGTTTTCTATTAAAACTTTGACTACCCTTAAACGTCATTACACAATTTACTATGTAATAAAAGCTTGTCGCGAGATTTAAGTATTCATACCTATAGTTAATATATTAGTAACTATAACTGATTAAATTAATTTTTTTCTTAATCTATATTTTACTTAGTCTGAAAAGAAAAATTCTTTTACTTAAATATGAGTAGGTCCTCAAATCTCGCTACAAGCTTTTATTACATAGTAAATTGTGTAATGACATTTAAGGATAGTCAAAATTTTAATAAAAAACTTTATTTTATTATTAAAAGCTTGTTTTTAAAAATATTTTTTACTCTAAATGAACAGTTACTTTGTGTTGAGCATTTTAAAGTAAATACTATTTTATTGAACTAGGCGCTAAACAGCATTGTTCGCGCGGATCCAATTTTTTCACGATTTGGGACCTATAACGATGTTAGTTACTAAAAAGTGTAATGAAAGAAAATAAATAAAAAAACTCATGCCTTTTATCCCCGAGGGGGTAGGCAGAGGTAGGTATTCCATTTCTGGATATACCCACTTTTCACGAGACGTTCTTTGGACCCTTAAACGAGATTACACATGTCTCAGAATTAATTCTGGGGCATGCGGGTTTCCTCACGACATTTTCCTTCACGGTCGAGTGATAAATATGAAGTAAGTTTTGAAAAACTCATAGGTACATGCCAGGATTCGAATACGAGCCTCACTGATTATTATCATTTGAAGCAGGCTCCTTAACCGTAAGTCTATCACTGCTCAATGTAAAGTGTAATGTATTTGTTGCTTCCAGATGTATGGCAGACCTTCCAATACTAACAAACGAACACCATCGAGTATTTTTGTGCAATTACGTTGGGAACATTAGTAACTCAAAAGTACTGCTTGCGATTTACAAATTTTCTATAATGGTTAGTGTCATCAAAACTCCATCTGTCTTTTAAGACACCTATTGTAAGTGCACCCGACTCTCAGGCATGAGTGGTGGTTTGATTCCGGATCACACTAGAGATGGGTCATTTCATGAGCATGGTGTAAAAATCGTTTGAAATGAATTTTCATAAGTCCCATTGCAGCTAATCTTCCTCATCTATCCTGCTGAACCTGACATCGGCTTTAAGACATAGTCTATGTTATTCGGGAATCTTCTAGCTTTCCATTGGTGAAAGAATTTTTAAAATTGGTCCAGTAGTTTTTGAGTTTATTCGTAACAAACATACAAAAATTCAAAAATACCTCTTTATAATATTAGTATAGACTAGCAGCGCCCCGCGGTTTTACCCGCGTAGTTCCCGTTCCCGGGGGAATACGGGGATAAATATGGCCTATGTGTTATTCTGATGTATGAGCTATATAACTGTAAAGTTTCTTCAAAATCCGCTCAGTAGTTTTTGCGTGAAAGAGGAACAAACATCCAGACATCCATACATAAAAACTTTCAGGTTTATAATATTGGTAGAATAGTATACCTAAAAGTATAGATATAAACCGGAGCGAAGCGAGCTCGGGTTGCTAGTTAGGAAATAATTTGTTATCTTTAAAAAAATATAAAATAAAATAAATAAATAATCTCACGCCTTATATTCCCGAGGGGGTAGTCAAAGGTTTTCCATTTCTGGATATACCCGCTTTTCACCAGATATTCTTTGGACCCTTAAACGTGATAGGTGATGAGCCCATCGCCGGACCGGGTCTATTTACACATGTCTCAGAATTCATTCTGGGACCTGCGGGTTTCCTCACGACGTTTCACCGTCGAGCAAGTGATAAAATTTATCACTTCCATATTTAATATGTACGTAAATTTTGAAAAACTCATTGGTACACGCCAGAATTTTAACCCGAACCTCACTGATTTTCATCAGCAGGCTCTTTAACCGTAAGGCTATCACTGCTCTTATTTATTTATTTATTGTTATCTTTATAGCTGATGAAGTTCAGCAGCCTATGCAGCAGCATACAGTATGTAAAATAGGCCCAAGGAGAAAGTTTTTTTTACTCATTACAATCTATTGGATAAGGTAGGGTAAGATACTAAGATGTATTAAATTTCTATTTCAGATGAGTGAATACCGCAAATTAGTCGACTACCCTTACGGTAACCATCTCGTCTTTGACCTGAGACATGTTAATTTGGCTGATTTTATTACCTGTATCAACCTAACAGATTTACACCAACTGACTGTTTTGTTAATTGTAAGTAAATTAAAGCTTAAATTCAAGTCTGTTATGTATTTATTTGCAAAACACTATAGCGTGTTGACGCTCCTTAAATTCTGTTGGCAAAATTGTCAATCAATTCATCACGGAATCCTCAACCATATGCTACTAACTACGAGGTGTCTGCATTTGCCAGTTTTTTTCCAATCCCTTGTAAATTTCAGAAATAGTATATTTCATTACAAGTGCGGAAAGCCCGTCATTGCAACGAGTTCCGAAAATTAATGTCGACAGTCGGAACAAGTTGCAATGACGGTTCCGCACGTGTACTGAACAACTATTTTTAATACAGTTGCGAAAAAATTAAGAAATTTAATAAAATAATAAAAACACAATAAACTCAACTAAAATTTTTGGAAAATGACGCCAACCGTAAAAAAATATGAGCAGAGATTTTTTTTGTTTTCTTCACCCATTCTGTGTAGGCAAAGGGAACTATGCCCATACAGCCAAGTCTTCAGTAGATTTTTTTTATTGACATGAAATGAAAATGACATTTAATAAGATGAAATGAAATGAAACCTAACCTAACTCATTGAATCAAATCATTGAATCTGTTATTGAAACAAATTAGTAGCTTCTTTTTAGAAATGAATGATAAAAACTCCTTTGAATTTTTTTAGGAAAAAAAAAACATCAGGGTTTGTTTTTTCTTTTTAATAGACACTATTTTGACAGTTGGGAAATAGAACGTACGAGTTCAGAAAAGGTAAAGAAAAAGCTCGAGTGTGTAATAGCCCTCATCCCGAACGCTATACGTCCCTGCAATACGCCACTTTTTGAGCAACTGCACTAAAAAATCTATTTATGTTCTAAATTTCATTTTCCTTATTAGGGTTCTACTAAGCCTCTGTTGTCCATCTGTCTGTTTCTTTATCTGTCACTGAGACGTATCTAAAGAACTGTAGGTATAGGAAGACAGTTGAAATGTTCAGAGTGTGTTTCCTATAGTCGCAACAAATTATCATTCATCATTGTCTTGCACTCAAGCCCTCATTTTTTGGAGGCGGAGCTATGAAAAATAAATACCTAAGTACTAAAATTAAAATAAAGTGAACAATTTAAGAGGTTCCCCGTACAAAAGCTGTGTTTTTGGAGTTTTTTGCTTGATTTTTTGTATTGTGTGTTGGCATGTGCCTTACATGTGCTAATCCAAAATCCTCATGTATATATATATTATATATATGTACCTACCTCACCATCGCGGAAAAAGCGGACTATACGTCAAAGTCCCACAGGCTAAAACCACCTTACAGCTTTAGACTTGACCTTGGAACCAGTGCGTGCCTCCGTGCCGTTAACAAAATTATTCTGAAATAATCAGTAATAATATAACTTTTTTTATTCATTTTACTAAGCAAAACTTGTACAATATCATAACTTCTACATAAAATACCACTCGTGACACCTGTGAGAGTTTATGTGAGAAGCAAGTGCTTGCAAGGTCACTACATGCAAACTCTACCATCTTCCATTAATGTTTTAGAAAGGATACGCACTGAGAATTCGAGGAATCCACCTTATAACATCTTCAAAATTGGTTGACACGATTGTATCGATTATAAAGCAAGTTGTCTCCGAAAAGATCGGCAAACGAATCACCGTGCATAAAACTTTAGACTCCCTGTTTGAGCACGTACCGAAGGAAGTTTTTCCAGCCGAATATGGAGGGAAACATAAATCGTTAGATGAATTACATGGTGAGTATACCTACTCGTACCTATTGTTGATGCCGCCGATGACTGCTCGCAAATACTGTCGACTCTTTGCTGTTAATTAACCTTAGTGGTTCTACAGATCCATTTTCCGAAAATTGACATTGTATGTGAGGTGAAAGTCAAAGTCAAAATGTTTTATTCAAAGTAGGAACTTACAAGTCCACTTATTTCATCATTTCAACAAATGACTCAGATTTCAACGAATCAGAACGTCATTTGAACTCCACCGCTCCAGCATGTACGAGTATGGTTGAGGAGAAGAAGCGGGGCAAGAAACTCCTCAACACAATATTCTTTTAATCAATTGTTACATAATCATAGGTAACTGTATTATAGTCATAAATCGAAGCTCCGTCGGTCCTAGGATTGGCTATTACTATCCTCTCGGCTGCCAAGAAGTCTTATATTCAGTGTTTTACGCGAGGCTGTTGTAAAAATCAAATTAGATGATTAAAATTAATTAGTCATCCGTTTAGCGGACAACTAGGCTAGACTCTTCATATAAGCTATGAATAGTCACTGACTGACTGAGTGACTGTCCCCCGTTAATTACGTTAGGCTGGATTACAACTGTGACCACAAATTATGGATACGAGCGAACCAATCAAGATCGCCACAGTACCCGCCAGCGAGATTCAGAATCAAATCTTGCCCGAAAGACTGAGCGGAAGGTATATTTTAGATGATTTGCCCATTTTTTGCCTGTGTATATTTTTGATCCCTAATAAAATTTTACATGTGGTGAGCCCCTAACCGTACCGATGTACCAAGAACCACTTATGAGACCAGTAGGGTTTGTCACGAATTTTTCTTTCACTATCGAGCTAGTGTTACATTTAGTACACGAGTGTTTTGAAAAACTTAATGGAATGCCCCTAAATTTGATAGTTAGCTTACTTCCTGCATGGTTATCACTGCTGATATGTCTGTTAATTATCCCATAAAGTACAAGAATGACTTCAACACAGAAGTAATTCTTCAGAAATTTCCTGTTGTTACAGCCAATTGGGTTAAAGTACTGAGTTCTGATGAATTTACTCAATATTGGAGAAAAATGTGCAAAGTGCGTACCAACGAGGCCCTCAGACAGACGGACAAATTCAACGAGCAGTACATGGGGATGCCGGGCAGCTTCAGGACTCTCAGTGTAGATTAAAATTTGTGCAATAATTTATTTTCGGTAGTGGGAATTAATATTTGCAAAATATATTTGGTGTTATTGGAAGTTTTATATTATTTTTATGTATAACGTCCTCATTTCTATCCCGCAACAGTCCATAGTGTCTTTTATAAAAACCTTTAAACTTTCTTGAGGACAGATCTGCACCAAACAATTAGAAATCTACTGTTTTAGAAATAGCAACTAAACTAAAAATAGAAGATTGCAATAAACATCATGATATCTTGTATGATATTTCCTTTGGGTTCCCTACTTGATTTCGAAACCCTATTAGCCGAATGTTTATTTGTCGATGACATTTTGTCTACAGTTCTTTAAAGCGAAAGTTCATTTAATAGACTCTCTATACTGCGATAGTTCGTTTTGTCGAAAAATTTTTAAGCGATGGATTGATTGATCGATATTTCATATGCTAGTAATTACAGTTATAATGTTGACAATGCTTGGAAAATTAAATAGAGGAATTGATTGGTTTAAGTAATTTAGCTCAAATTGTTGGATAGAGATGGATAAATGGAGATAGACTAGTTGGATAATAAAAAAAAAATTAAAGGTTCAATCTATGGACAATGCATACGAACAGACAGTGATGATGATGAATAAGAGATCAAGACAGTAAAGAGGGATCTAAGTTAATAGGGAGGAAATGGATGGATATAAAGATTAATAAATAATTGATCAATTCAATAGGAATGCAGAATAGTTCATCAATGTAAGTAAATACATATAGGTATAGGTGGATTAATGTTGAGGAATGGATAAAGATAAAAGTAAAATACATAATGGAGAATCACTTTTCCACGTTTTGAAACCGAATTTTCAACAAAGTCCGTCATTATTGTGTCCAAATCCAATATTTTTTTATCTTCTTACAGCAGATATAGAATCACTGATATTGTAAAATCTAAGAGTTTGTGGAAAAGACACTCTATGAACTGTTTCATCGAGAGCCTTTCCCACAATACTCTTGACTTTTTCAAACACAGATCTGTGCATAAAACAATTTAAAAACTATTGTTTCTGAAATAGCAACCGGTAACCGGTATGAAATAAACCTCCTATCTTGTAATATTTCCTGTCATCTCCTCACAGCAGAAGTAGATTTGACGGGCCTGTTGGCACAGTTAGTAGTAACCCTGCCTTCTGAGCCGGAAGTCGCAGGTTCGATTCCCGCTCGGGGCCAACATTTGTGTGCATGAACATGTCTGTTGGCTTCGTGTCTGAGTGTTTAAGGTATGTCTATCAGTTATTTAGTACCTATAGTAGGCTCTGCCTAGTTTTGGACTAAATAACCGTGCTAATTATGTCTCACAATTTATTAATATAGATGTGTTATGGTAATAGAGAACAATAATTGATTTTGTATTATCGATAGAAATATGTGGTATTATGTGAAGTGGTTTTGAAGGTGACACATGGAGTCTTTTATCACTACATAGTATAAAACAAAGTCGCTTTCTCTGTCCCAATATCCCTATGTCCTTATGTCCCTATGTCCTTTTGTATGCTTAAATCTTTAAAACTACGCAACGGAAATTTTGATGCGGTTTTTTTAATAGATAGAGTGATTCAAGAGGTAGGTTTTAGTGTCAGCATTGTACCCGTGCGAAGCCGGGGCGGGTCGCTAGTATAATATATAAAAAACAATAATAAGGCGTTTATTCATGCACACAATGCTAGACTAACTAGACTAAAACTAAGTTATAGTAAGTACATAATGTGAACGAAACGGCTAGAGTCGTACACGTTTAAATCTTGAATGAATGAACGGCTTGAAGTGGATCTAACTAAATTTTATCTTCTTCAACAACCAAGCCATTTGACATTATGGTGACCCTACATGATTGAAACAGCAGCTAGCGCAGCGCGAGTTAAGGCAATCAACACACAAAACGATTTACTTTGTTGTTTTTTTTTTAACATGTAAGTAGGTACTCTACCCAATATATTAAATGTTAGTACCTAATACATACAACATAATAATTATAAATAGCAGTATAAATAAGGTCGAAACATAAAACTATAAACAATGTCAACTTAGTCCCCAAATACACCGCCTCTGACCATTCCCGGTGCAAAGGTACCCATAATGCTGGCTGCGTTGCCTCGCTGGATGGCTATAAATAACCTTTGCACCAGGAAGTATCCAGAGCGAGGGTCGTGCCCTTTGTCACGCAACCTCCGCCAAATCTCCGCGATAAAATGCTTCGCATCTCTGCCCCAAGAACCCAACGTTTCGAAAGCAAGAGGAACAAATATGTAGGTTCGTTTGAGTTCTGCATACTTTTTCTCTTTCATGCTCGCCGCGAATTCAGCCGCGGCACCTGCAACGGACACAGTGCGGCAGAGGTGTGAGGCTGCGACAGTGTTTACACACGTCGCGTCCCAAACTAAGGACCGGCCCTTCTCCCACGGCACCATCGTCAGCCCGTCCGGCCTCTTTCCGTCTGTGCGACTAAGGCCAGGGGGCTCCAATACGCAAGGAACATTGGCCGATATTAAGGCCCTACGGACAATATCGTTAAGGGCGTGGTGTCGTGGAAACCTACCCGCACAGCGACGACAACTTAATGCGTGATGACCTTGCTCCCCACCATGCAACCGCAGATGCATAGATGTGGTTCACACACAACGCAGCCCAGGCGGAGCGCAACAGCTATCCGCAAAGAATTGCCGTCCAGGAGGGTACCACGGGGAAGGGAGTGTGTGCAGACAGGCCCCAGCCTCCGGCTGTGCCACAGCTTTAAGCCTCGCTAGATCCGCGCCGTCCTTTCCTGTAAGAGTGGCTTTGTAGATTTTCTCCGCACCGACATCATCCCAAGCCCTCTGGCTCTGAGGGGTGGAAGGTAATGAAGCGCCCGGGTTGAGGTCCGACCAAGCCTTAAGGGCGTCGGCCGCGAAAGGAATGGTTACCTCGTCACCTTCAAGAGATAAGATCCTGGTGACTAGATTCACAACCCCGTGCGCTGACGCCAAAAACGCTGGCAGGCCCACATCCCGAACACGACGAATGCCCAACCCGCCGTGGCGGACCGGCAAAGATGCCTGGTTCCACTGATCGTCGTTCAGGGAGACATTCACAATTGCTTCGATTGTGCTTTTTACGGTACTGTCGAAATCAGCTACAGCCTCCGGGCAGAACCAGGTCGGAGCTGTTCTGAGAAGGTATACCAGGTATACCAGGTATACCATATATTTTGGAACGGCGAAACAAACTCTCAGAAGCATTAATGCAACGTGCGCAGAAATACACTGAAGGCGCTCTTTCGCTAGCAAGAGTAGTTGCCTCCTTACCTCGATGGCTCCAGGGAGGGCGTCACCGAAAATAGGTGCATCCAAAACATGGAAATTGCTTGGACCTACTTCTTTGAGGTCCGGGAGAATGGTGGAAATGGGAGGAAAGAAAGAAAGAGGCATAGACCCACAGCTGAACAGCTCGCACTTGGTCATATTGATCTCCAGTCCGAGCTCTATAAGGCGTGGCAACAATGTGGTGAGGTCACTTTCGACGTACTCTCTTTTTCCACCTATGGTTCCATCGTCCAAGTACAATAAGTTTAATGGTGACTTGAGCTCTGTCACTGCCCTATGAATAGCCAGACTGAACAACAATGAGCCAAGCAAAGCAAAGCGGGTCACCCTGCTGAGTGCCCACTTGGAGAGGATAAGAGTTTTATCGTAGTATAGGTTAGAGGGATTTTGGTAGACCTGATAGAGGAAGGGATATAGGGAAGGAATCTTGTCCCGGGCCTCCGTTAACAGTAGGTATGTCCCGTTCCACTGAGTTAAAAGCGTTCCTAACGTCCAGCTTTACGATAATGTAATCCTGGTTGTCTGAATCTAATGCAAAGGAACGTGTTGCGTGGATTGCTGCCTCACAGCCCAGTTTAGTTCCGAACCCAAGTTGGTGTGGTTGGAGGTAATTGGCTATTTCCTCTTTTACCGCTCTGCATCCCAGCTTCGCAACAAGGCAGCGAAGAGTACTACCTAAGGCGAGTGGCCTGACCCTCCCTTCCTTTTTCGAGAGGGCACACAGAGATGCACCGTAGATATATGGGCACACGGCCGGATTTACTTGGCCGCTCAGGAGAAAATTACACAGACGATTTAAAGCCTCCAGTAATAATTTTCCGCTATCGCCGGCCTCCGTGGAAGTTAGGTCCTTTAGATGAGCTGGCCGTAAACCGTCCAAACCTGCAGCAGAACCGCTGTTGAAAGTACTTAATGCCTGTGTTACGTCGTTGACATTCACAGACAAGGCTGTAAAGGTCCTGTCAGGGGGCGGGGGTACAATTAGAGGGCGAGAAGGAACTGGGTACTTTTCTCGTAAAGCTGAAAGCGTTTCAGGACCTGCTGGCGCAATTGAGTCGTCTGATATCAGAACCCGAGCCGCGCCTCTCAAATCTCCCTCACCCTTTCTGTCTAGGGTATTTGATATTAGAACTTTAATGTCTATGGAGTGTTGTCAAGGTTGTCTCTTATTCAGTACTTATATTCATATGCAAAGAACAAAAAAGAACCATCCTGTATGCAAAAACTATGTCTGTGTGAGAACTGCCTTCGCCTCAACTCTCACTGCTTGCACTCCAGATTTATTTTAACCTACTGTACCTACTTCGGTTGTGAAATTATTTGTTATTGTGACTGCCCTTCTAGTGACCTTGGTCGCCAAAGCCGGTCGAACGACCAAAGTGACAACAGCAGTTCACTAAATTAAACTGTAATTCAAAATCAACATCCCGCACCCGCTCTACTACTACTACTGTACTCGTACAGATATAAAACAAACCGCCTGTTATATTGACTGACAACAAGACACGGTATAAGCAGCTAGTTCTAGGTACTTGAAGTTTTGTATGGAAATTTCTAAAGCGTAAGCATCCAATCTATACTAATATTATAAAGAGGAAAGATTGGTATTTTTGTATGTTTGTTACGAATAAACTCAAAAACTACTAGACCGATTTTAAAAATTCTTTACCAACGGAGAGCTAGAAGATCCCTGAGTAACATAGGATACATTTTACTCCCGTATTCCTATGGGAACGGGAACTACGCGGGCGAAACCGCGCAGAACCGCTAGTACCTAATAAAGATAAGCAAAAGCAAAAATTTTATAGAAAGAAGAATTTCCCGAAATTGTAATAGTAGAGGATCCGACTTGGAAGCGTTCGGTACCCATCTGCTTACAGATGAAAAAAACGTTTCATTTACATCAATCCTATGTGGAAATCACTAGTATCGAATAACCTGTTCATGTCTGCAACCAACAGTAAATAGAAAAAAGTAAGCAACCCAAAGTTTTCATATTCCTTGTGTTATATTCATAATTTAGATTCTTAAGTAGCTAATTATTATTATTTTTTTGATTGATTTTAAACATTTACAATAATTTACATATTTTGAGGCAATACGTTCGCAATACTTTGCATAGGTATTATATTTTAAAAATAAAATATTTTTTCAACACACTTGCTCATAAAGTGGCTGTAATTTCACTGCAATTAGGCACATAATGACACCTGTAATCAAACTGTGACTTTTTCATAGCTATTATTCACAAGTGAGATAAAGATTTTTTTTATATCTCATACTCGGAAAGTAGTGTAAGTTTGATCTGAGTACCGGGTCGGAAGCGATGATTCCCACAGAGAGATTCAGGGCTGTGATTCCCGCTCTCGGTCGGGAAAGACTCATAGTAATTGCTTCCGGCCTTAGGGCGGGAATGAATTTAAAAAAATACTACTACATTTGGCAAAGACGTCTAAAGAAAAAGTTTCTCTAGGAAAGAGAATGACTTTCTTCCAACCTCTTTGGGTACTTAGTAGGGATACGAAACTTTTTAGGTACATCAATTAGAATAAGAAAAAAAGGTGCAGCCTTGTCTTTGAGTATTAATCAAAGGGCCTTGTGAGTGTAAAAAAAGAGTAATAATTTGGTAAGCTGTTCTGAAATTCAAAATCTTGTTTTTCATCGACACTAATAAGCACAGAACACTATTACTCGGCTAAAAGTACATATTATTATAAAGAGGAAGGATTTGTATACTATTTTTGTAATGTTCTTTAGGTTAGGTACTCTATGATGTAGTATTCAAAGACGTTTAAAAGAAAAAGTTTCTCATTCTTCCAACCTCTTTGGTTGTATTGTTGACAATTTTTTTTTGTAGGTATTATTGCGTTTCTGCATGTTTGAATTTTTGTAAAATTGATTTTTTTTTGTTTACTTTCCTTGAATTCGAAATGAAAAGTAGAGTGTTCAACGCGGGTGGAAGTTATCAATTCCTACTCGGACTATATCCGCCCTCGCTGCGCTCGGGTGTCTAAATACCTCGTATGGGAATTGATTTCTTCCGACCCTTGTATAACAACCTACTATTTCACTTGTTTTCACTATTTTACAAGTTACCATAACAATATTTATAAAAAAAAAATTGTAAAAACATGCTTTCGTCTTTTATTCCCGAATATTTTTTTTATAATTTTTATTTACTTACTTATTAAACATTTTTTTTCTTAATGACTAATATCACTACATAGTATAAAACAGTCGCTTTCTCTGTCCCTATGTATGCTTAAATCTTTAAAACTACGCAACGGATTTTGATGCGGTTTTTTTTAATAGATAGAGTGATTCAAGAGGAAGGTTTTAGTATCAGCATTGCACCGGTGCGAAGCCGGAGCGGGTCGCTAGTTAGTATTAAATATAATAATGGAATACCTCAGCCTACCCCGGCTGAGGCATTCCATTCCTGGTAATACCAACTTTTCACAACGATATTATATGGGTACCTGAACGCCAGAGGTGGTGAGCCTATTCCCGGACAGGGGTACAGCTACGTACACCTCAGAATTAATTCTGGGACCTGTGGGTTTCCTCACGATGTTGTCGAGCAAATATGTAAGTAGGTTCGTAAGCTTTTTTAGGACTTATTACGTCGCCTAATCAAAATAAAATATTCACCCAAGTAACATTTAATCTTAAATTATGAGGAATTTGTTTACCGTATAGAACAGTAATTGCTTTTTTTTTCCTTATTTTATGCGAAGGACACTCAAACAACTTCGTTTACCTGAATTTTTATACTTGTCTAACTTGTCACAATACCCAATTACTAATTATCTTTAAAATTATAATTATTTTGAGATAATAAACTAAAATTCGCTCTTCCAAAAAATAACAAAAGACAATTAATAATTTTATTGTCTCCTTTTAATTGGTTTCAAGGTAACGAGTATATTAGGTAACTACTGTTTTTTTAAAACCTTTGACGTCCGAAGCAAGTACAAATCCGTAAAATTGTTTAGGCTTTTTTCTAGTATAATAATATGTGCAAACAAGTAGACGTATAGACCTTGTACAGACGGGTCCAAATGGAAGTGACTACTGTCGCCCGTTTACAACACTTCGTTTGTTAAAATCTATACCTACTACAGGCTGGGCCAAAGACTCAATATTAAATCATCATTTTCCTTTTGGTAACAAACCTGCAACACCTATCCCATTCATGTTGTATTTATATGATACTAGCTGTTCCGCGCGGTTTCATTCGGGTTGTCCCGATCCCGTGGAAATACGGGGATGAGTGTTATTCTGATGTATAAGCTATATAACTTTAAAGTTTCATCAAAATCCGTTCAGCAGTTTTTTGCGTGAAAGACGAACAAACATCCGTACATACATCCATACAAACTTTCGCGTTTATAATATTTGTAGGACTAGTTGTTCCGCGCGGTTTTCGTAGTTCCCGATCCCATGGGAATACGGGGATGAGATATAGCCTATGTTACTCGGGGATATTGTAGCATTCTAGTGGTTAAATATTTTTTTGAAATCGGTTTAGTAGTTTTTATGAGTATTCGTTACAAACATACAAAAATACAAATATTTCCTCTTTATAATATTAGTGTAAATGATATCGAAGGGATACCTATTAGTATTATTGATAAACTCTGACATTGTCATATCAAACGAATGTTTGTGTTATGAGATTACTGACGCTGGACATCTAAATGTTTTTTCATAGAAAAAAATGCTAGTAACGACCTAACAATAACTACAATATATTTACTTAATATTACAAATAATGGAATCGATTCTGGCTGACCAGCTAAACTTTTGAATTTTAAGTTAGCCTATCCTTCTCCATAGAATACGGAAGAAAAAGGACAGAAACAAACCATAGTTTGAAGAGTTATGTCAAACAGTCAAAACCAACTAATTTGAACCTTATGAACATGCTTAATGCTTATCTGTCACTTTTATCCATGACCCTGTTACATCGTCGCTAAAATTGCTAAACACGGGTTATTTCAATAAGATGTGAATGCGTTCATAAGGTTCAATTCTGTTATTTTGACATTTGTGACATAATAAATAAATATGGCGCTTATTTCTGTCCCTTTCCTTTCCAAAACGGTGGAAAAGAATAGAGCTAACTTAAAATTAGGAATTTAGCTGTTCAGCCAGAATCAAGTCCAATATGTACCTACCTTTAGAGGTAGGTACATATTCTTTGCTATGCTATTTTTGATTGATAGGTTATATGATTAGTCATTTAACCTATCAATCAAAAATAGCAGAAGATGAAGTCGCTATCTTGATCGTCTGCGGATATCTATAGTATTACACATATTAATGTGGTTTTCACTATCGTTCAGTAAACTTCTTTAGGGACATTTATATTACTGGCTGTTCCGCGCGGTTTCACCCGCGTAGTTCCCGATCCCGTGGAAATACGGAAATAAAATATAAGTATCATATGTTACTCTCTGATAATGTAGCTTTAAATTGAAGAAATAATGTTTAAAATCAGTCTAATTGTTTATGAGCTTATTCGTTACAAACATACAAAAATACAAATCTTTCCTCTTTATAATATTATAGTATAGAAGTATAAATATTAGTGTAGAAGTGTTGATGTAGATAAACACACTGGCCCCGTGCAAGCCCGGGGCGGGTTGCAAGTCAGCAATAAAACAACGCAATTTCTTCGACGCGGTTACAACTGCGTCATATAAACTAATGTTAACGAACTCTCTAATAACAATAGTTGGTTCTGACAGGTTACGGTGAGCAAGTCCAGCAAAAAAGGCGCGTTGCCGGTTTCGATTTGACCATCGATTTTTGAATTTTTAAATCTTCATTTAATGTTTCTTCTTAAATAGGTACCTATCATATTTTTAATTCAAGCTAATATTTGAAATTAATGTAATGTAAATATTATGATTATGATTATAAATAAATGTAAAAATATGCAATCTTCGTTTACTCTTCAATTTTATACTTGCGAATAATAAGCACTTTATTGCAAGGTTGCATAATAGTACCTGTTTTTCATTGCTTCGTGCTTTGATTTAGATACATTTTGTTATTTTTGTTTTAATTACTTTTGGGTAATATTTATTTACCCACCCAAAAACATTTTTTTTAAACATACATGTTTTGACATCAAATGTTATGTATTAGTTAGGTATTTAATGAACAAGAAAAATTTGAAAACATTACCAAAACAAAAATATTTTTGTGGGAACCAAAATAACCACAAGTAAATTTTACTTTTTTGTTGTTTATGTTCATTGATTTCTTTTTTGGTCTGATTTTAGTCTTACTCGGATTCTGTGACGTTAAACGTGGGTCTGTAGAATAATTCATTAATGCAGATCAGTGGTTTTAGAGGGGAAAGTTGAATCACAAAGATTATGATGGACGTGGGAGAGGCATGCTTCGGCACGCTTGGGCCGGCTCGACCGGAGTGATACCACGGCCTCACAGAAAACCAGCGTAAAGCAATGCATTGCGTTTCGTTGAGTGAGTGAGGTAACCGAAGGGCCCCAATCCCCCCTTCCTCTCCCCTCCCCTCCCCCTACTCCCACCTCAAAGGTCGGCAACGCAGTTGTGACTCTTGAGTTGCAGGTGTCCATGGGCGACGGACGTCACTTACCATCAAGTGACCCGTCTGCTCGTTTGCCCCCTTTTTTATCATAAAAAAAAAGCGATAAGACCGCCCATTGTTCTTTAGTTAATGTTGGTATCCATATTGTGTTATTTTTGGTGTACAATAAAGATTTATTGTATTGTATTGTATTGTATATCTCTGGAATGACAAGTAACCTTCCTCAAGGTCATCCAATCTTATCTCTGTACCAAAATTTATTAAAATCTGTTCACCGGTT